>CM052538.1:83168846-83349042 GCA_028533065.1 Trachops cirrhosus
GAATAAACCTAATCAAAGAGGTGAAAGACCTGTATTCAGAAAACTACCTAACACTGAAGAAAGAAATCAAGGAGGACACAGATAAATGGAAACATATACCATGTTCATGGATCGGAAGAATTAACATCATCAAAATGTCCATACTACCCAAAGCATGATCCTTTTAGAAATGCATTGGGGTATGAGCTGCTTTGAAAAAGGCACCTGTTTTTAATCTACCCACTGCAGGTTCATGAAAATTTGCTTGTATAATATCACTCAGGGCTTTCAGAAAACACACCCTGATAGAGCATGAGGATTTATTTCCTAATTAATATTCAATTCCAAGAGAAAAGTAGCCTAACAAAATGCCTAAAAGAGTTGTTTTTTTGAGACAGGCACACACACACACACACACACACACACACACACAGAGATTTGTTGTTCCATTTGTTGATGTATTCATTAGTTGCTTCTTGTATATGCCCTGACTGGGGATTGAATCTGCAAACTTGGCCTATGGGGAGGGCACTCTATCCAACTGAGCTACATGGCCAAGGGCAAAGCATGTGTGTTTTTATTCACAACTAGGTGATGTGATTCAGAGTTTCAACTAAAATATTACAAAATAAATAAGAAAAAAATCCAAATCTCTAATGTGAAAAACCACTTGGTATGTGCAAAATTGCTTCATCGTTGGCCTGCTTTTTTGACATAGATTAGTTAGCGCCTTGGTGGTTCCACTTCCAACTTCAGTGATTGGTTTGTGGTGGCTAAACTGACTCTTCCTTTCCATGAAATTACTTTGAAACAGAAGTATAATTGTAGAAGAATAGTTTTGCAAGGAGATTTGTGTTGGCTTTCTGTTCTATTCCTTTTGCTCACTCTGGGCAGCCCAGTCTTTTCCTGTGGGCTGTAGTGATGGCAGAGAAATCACCTAAGCCCAGGCTGCTACAGATGTTCTACTGTAAGGCCAACTTGAAAAGCTACCAGTAAAACAAGTGTCTCTGACCCAGTAAGTTTCAATGAGCTGCCAGTGCTACCATTTGGCCAAGCATCCAGTTACAGTAATAAACAGAGGAGGAAGTCTATTAAATGAAGGGGAAATTACCCATATTAAATAGTAGGTACAAAAAAGAGTAAATTAAAGAGAAAGTTGATAGGAAAACCACACGAGAAAGAGAGAGACAGGAGATATAGTCAAAGGGGAAAATGAACAAACTATAAACTATTCACACAAAATTAATTGAGACTTATGTTAGAGTGAAAATTTACTAAGAAGAGTTAAGTTTTCTGTAATGATAGCAATACTAGTTCTCCAGTCTGGTTGCCCTGGCAACATGGCAGGACATGCCTTTTCCTTTTTTTCACAATAATGTCATTATATTAGAAAATAAATGAACAAAAATGATGTTAAAAGTGATTAGAGGGCAAGTCTTAATCCACCCTGAAAATGCGTCTGGGGAAAATTGAACATTATTCATCCCAAAAGAAGTGAATCATAAGGGAATTCATGGAATTGAGCAAAGATAAGTAGCATGTGTTACCTTCAAATGTTTTTTGTATCTGTGTGCTGCAGTTCCAGCCTTGGACCAAGGCGAACAAAAGCCCTGCCTGTGATGCTGTGACTGGAAGTGCTCACACTTTGGTTTCCTTGCAGCTGCATCTGTCCATATGTGGTGAGGCATCCTCAGCGCTTCTGGGAGGTGTACACTCAAGGCCTATGTATCACCTTCCAGACCATGGTACCAGCTCCTGCACACCGGAATGCTCTGCCCAAACAGCTCCAAGTCTGTGTTTTCGGCCTGCCTGGCTGCCTGGTCCTCTCTGGGATGGATTACACCACTGTTATGGGTAACACAAGTGTTGGCCAAGGAAGGTTGCTTGTGGAGGCTTTGGACATATATAGAAACTCAGGCTGGGGCATTCAGCTGGGTAGTGCAGCACTGGGACAGGGCTGGGGGAGAAGAAGGCACACTTCACAGCCACATTTAGTCACTAAAATCTGTCTTTTCAGCGTATTTTAGGAAGCACCCTCTTAAAAGTAATAGGTTCATTCAGTCTGAGAAATACAGACTATACTAACTCAGAAATACATATGCACCCAATTGCATGAATTGTAGTATACCAGTTTCTAAAATCCAAGAGAAAAATATATCTATAACAGTCTACTTACAGCACTCAATCTGCTGTTCATTCTGTGAAACCTATAGTGAAGTGTTTGAGCAGTGTTAAATTTAATTTGTTCCAAGTGGGATTTTTGCAAACTCTATTCAGCAGAGGATATAATCCTTAAATACAAACTTTTCTCATTATGTATATTAAATACATGTGATTTCAGAAATAATAAAACCTGTAATTTTAAAAATAAAAAAGTAATAAATTTAGCATATTTAACTATGTTATTTCATATTTCATGTAACAATGTATATTTAGACATGAAATTGAAGCCTCCATTTCTGCTCTTTTTGATCTTGCAAATATTAATGGCAAGCCCAATGCTGCATGTCATAGGTAATTGAACTTACATTTGGGCTGATGCTACTTTTTTTCGGTAAGAAATTTAAAGGCAAGATGAACAGTAACCTACACACATTATGAAATCTCTTGTAGTATGACTTAAAAATCTGTAAATACAGAATTAAAATAATTCATTTTATTCTTATACATACATGAAATTGCCTATGTCCTTCTATGAATATGCTTATCAAATATGAGAAAAATGAACAGATCAAGGGCCAAGGGAGAAACTATTTGCAGAGGTAGGCTCATGCATTAAAAAAAACTATGGTAATGGTGTACATGAGTTGGTATTATGGACACAACTCAGGTAAGGTACATAGTTTTTTAAAATGTCATATTATTTTTAAACTTTTTAGTCCTAAAAATTAAAACTCTATAATCTAATGCTTCTCAAGTATTGGTATGTTCCTTATTGTTTTTTCTGAATAACTTCTCATATTTTAAAAATACTATCCCCGTCATTTGATTGATAGAGACAATGGATGTGAAAGCATTTTGAAAATGTATTATTATACAAAATTAAACACTTTCATACATATTATATTATCATAAATCAACAAAACATTTAATGCATGTATTGTATTTTACATAGTGAAACTGTATTATATGTGGAAATATTAGCCTAGTTATAGTGCACATTTATGAAAATGTCTTTGAGTTCAATTGCATCATTAGCATTGATTTTGAATAACAACCATGGTAAGACATATCTAAGACACATAAGTTGGAAATCCAAATCTACTCTTCACATTTAATTTTAGTATTGCGCATAATATTCCTTAAGCAAGCTACCTGTGTACTTATGTAATATTTACCCTTTAGAGTCAAGTTCCAGAGAATGGTTTCCTTTCAGCAAAAAAACAATGTTGCAGAAAGCTAAGCGACACGACACATGTAGCGCAGGACTCACATTCATGGAGAGCAGGCACAGAGGAGGTCCCTGTTCCAGTGGAGCCTGCAATCTAGTGGGGAGTGATAGAAGCAGCCCTGGATATTAGCAAATGTGTAATTTCACTTATTCAGATAAATGCTTTGTGTTTGAGGAGAGTGGTCTATAAGAACATCTCATGAAGCCGTAGTTTTCAAGCTTTAACACACATCATAATCCTCTGCAGCATGTATGAAATAAGACAGATTACCGGGCCCTAACTCCGGAGTTTGATTTTGCACACCAAACTACTTCTCAGGTGAAGCTGATGCTATGGGTCCTGGGAACAAACTTTGAGAAACACTGTTAAAATGAAAACTCACGCAGACAGGAAGATGATGGTTCTTATATTTGTATCCAGCATGCAAAACAACTTGAGCTCAGCAAATACTGAACAAACATGTGCTGATTTCAGTTATATGGTTCCTGTAACAGATTCCGCCTACCTGGTAATTGATTATGATGAACAGAGTCAAGTGAGCAGAAATCCAAGTAGAAGTTTTATTATTAGAAATAAAAGAAAAAACCCACAAACCTCCACGCCTTGTCTTTCCTCTTTGATTATTGTCATTTATAAAATTATATTTTAAGTAATAGAAAGTTCAGGACATTTTCTCTGAAGAAAAATGAAGAATGGTAATTACTATAATGAAAGTAAAGCAATTACAACCAAACAAAAGGCATAATCTAATCCAAGAAAAGTAAGTTAAATAAAATTGTGTGCCAAGATGCCATTGGCATACAGCTTATTGTTTAGTTTAATCTGAAAACATTTTATATAAAGCAATCATGAGAAGTTACATGGATTTCAAATGTCAGTATATCAAAATATTGGAAGCTACACCAAAGTAGTTAAATGGTGAATAATGCATACTTGAAATATTTTGTTCCAAGATACCTTATTTTTGCTATCTCTGAGTAGTGATCACCCTACTCATACTGAAAATTTAAGTATTAAAACAAACTGAAAAATAAAACACTATAGAAATGGAATACTGTATGAAAGCCCTATGGCTGTCCTTGATGGAATATAATTGTATGAGTGAAAATATAGAATTAAAATTCAATGTGGTTATAATTTTATAACAGCATTTACTTTACAGACATTTCCATGTAAATGAAATGATGAATTATAACAAAGAAATTTTAGAGATAAAGTTGTAATGTATCAATAAATTATTCACAATCCCCCCTCCAGGCTACAACTACACAATGCAACAACACTATAATTTTCAGTCAATGGAAGAAATGACCTTTATACACATTTAAAAGAAGCTACTCCTAAATATTTCCTTCAGGCTCTTAAGTTGAATCTAAGTTCTTTATCCAGACATTTTTGAGGATTCTACCTGCTTCTATAAAAATCAAGTTAGTTTGCTCCTTTGTTTGCCTAATCCTACAAAGCAACTGTTAAAAAGACCTAACGCTTCTCAAGCATAGTTTTGTTCAAAGTATATTGGTTTTAAGAATAAATTGAAAATGCTGATGTGTGTTGGCTGGCAATTTATGATAGCTTAACTTGCCATGATTACATGTCTCACCAAAAATAGTATACAGACCAGAATGCATTCACCAATACTGAATGGGCTATAGCGAATGCCATACATGTCTATACTGGATAACTCAATAAAAGCAAAACTGGAAATAATTTTTGTGCTCTTGGCAAAATTTCTGTTCCTGTTACAATAATTTGCAGGAAAAAATTGTTGAACTAATAATACATACAGAATTCTAATTCTGACTTGATTATTTGTCTTTCTCAATAACTATGTCCTAGGGTAGTTGGGCAGAATATCATTAGAAGTCATGGAAGTTAAATTATTATTAATTTTAATGTAAGTAAATGTCCTGAAAAAGGAATAGAACCTGTCAAAGCTCTCAAATGGTAGTTACAAGATACAGCTATAGCGCCATCTTCAGGAAATTGTTTCTTGACCCAAGCTGTCGTTGTCTAGTAGATTGCATGCTGCTCTCTGTTCGGCAGCAACAGTGTTTCACTGGGCTGTGGCCCGGCTCTGTACATGCAATCCATGATACTCATCCACTTATGTCTGCCCTTTGAACAATGAACTCCTTAGAGACATTAAATGCCTTATTCATTTATTTCTTCTTCTTCTTTTTAAATTTAATTTTAACTTTTTGTTAATACTTAGTGTTTTTTGAGCAGTTTCAGGTTCAAAGTAAAATTGAGGGGAAGATACAGAGATTTTCCATGTATACACTGACCCTACAAATGTAGAGCCTCCCCCATTATCAACACCAATCACAAGAATGGTACATTTAAAAAGGAAATTAAGGATAAAGCTAAATTGACACATCATAACCATGAACGTCCCTGGTTTGCATTGCGATTCACATATCCATCATTTTGGTGTCATACAAAGTATTTTTTTGCCCTAAATGTCTTCTATGCGCTACCCCTGCCATCCCACCCTCTGCAAACCACTGATCTTTGTATTGTCTTCATAGTTTTGCCTTAAGCAGATTAGCATGTGGTTGGGATCATACAACATGTACCTTATTCATGTTGGCTTCTTTCACTTAAGTATATGCAGTGAAGTTTTTCCATATCTCTGCATGGTCTGATTTTTAATGCTAAATAATATTTTATTTTTAGTGCTGATTAATTTCCATTTTCTGAGTATACCACAGTTGATTTATTCATTCACATACTGAAAGATATCTTGGTTACCTCCAAGGTTTGGAAATTATGAGTAAAGCTACTACAAACATCCATGTCTAGGTATTGTGTAGAGGTAGGTTTTCAGTTCCTTTGAGTATGTAAATATCAAGGAGTACAATTGCTGGACCATATGTCAAGAGTATGTTTAGTTATGAAAATCTGCCAAACTATCTCCCAAAGTGGCCACACCATTTCTTATCCCCATCAGCAATGAATGAGAGCACTTTTCCTCCACATTCTCAATACCATTTGGCATTGTTAGTGTCTTGGATTTGGGGCCATCATGCTAGGTGTGTAGGGGTATCTCATTATTGTTTTGATTTGCATTTCTCTGAAGATGTATTAATGGGGAGAATTTTTTCATATATTTATTTTTCAGCTGCATATCTTTGGAGAAGTATCAGTTAAGGTCTTTGGCCCATTTTTATATTGGATTGTTTTCTTATTGTTGTTTTTTTTAAGTATATTTTATGGATTATGATATTGCAGTTTTCCCAATTTTTCTTCTTCCTTCACTGTCCCCTGCTCCAGCATTGCCCCTTCCCCTTAGTTCACATCCATGGGTTGTACACATAAGTTCTTTGGCTTCTCCATTTCCTATGCTATTCTTAACCTCCCCCTATCATTTTGTGCCTACCAATTAGACTTCTTATTCCCTGTACCTTTGCCCCCCCATCCACACTGATGGACTTCCATGTGATCTCCATTGCTGTGATTCTGGTCCCGTTCAAGTTGTTTTCTTAGTTTTTGTTTTTTAGGTCAACATTAGGTTGATAGTTGTGAGTTTGTTGTTATTTTACTGTTTATAGTTTTTGATCTTCTATTTCTTAGATAAGTCTCTTTAATATTTCATATAATAAGGGCTTGGTGATGATGAACTCCTTTAACCTGACCTTATCTGGGAAGCACTTTATCTGCCCTTCCATTCTAATTGGTAGCTTTGCTGGATAGAGCAATCTGGGATATAGGTTCTTGTCTTTCATGACTTGGAATATTTCTTTCCAGTCCCTTCTTGCCTGTAAAGTTTATTTTGAGAAATCAGCTGATAGTCTTATGGGAATTCCTTTGTAGGTAACTCTCTCCTTTCCTTTTGCTGCTTTTAAGATTCTCTCCTTATTTTTAATCTTGGGTAACTTAATTATGTTGTGCCTTGGTGTGTTCCTCTTTGAGTTCAACTTCTTTGGGACTCTCTGGGCTTCCTGGAAGTCCACCTCCTTTGCCAGATTGGGGAGGCTTCCTTCATTATTTGCTCAAATAAGTTTTCAACACCTTGCTCTTCCTTATCTCCTTCCAGCACCTTTATGATTCGGAATGTTGGAATGCTTAAAGTTGACCCATATATTCCTAAGCCTCTTCTCATTTTTTTGCATTCTTGTTTCTTCATTCTGTTCCAGTTGGTTGCTTATTTCTTCCCTTTTTTCCAAATTATTGATTTGAATCCAGGTTTCCTTCCCTTCACTGTTGGTTCCCTATATAATTCCCTTCATTTCACTTTGTATAGCCTTCATTTCTTCCTTCATTTTGCAACTGAGCTCAGTCAATTCTGTGAGCATCCTGATTAGCAGTGTTTTGAACTCTGCATCACATAGGTTGTCTATCTCCTCATTGCTTCATTCTTTTTCTGGAGTTTTGATCTGTTCTTTCATTTGGGCCTATTTCTTTATCTTGGTGCACCTGTTATGTGGTAAATGGTGGAGCCTTACGTATTCATCAGGGCGGGGCAACCCTCTTTGCTGCCTAATGGCCTGTCTGTGGGGGAGGGATCAGAGTGGGAACAATGTTGCTTGTTCAGCTCTAGTCCCACTCTCCATCACTTCCCACAAGAGGATTGTGCACCTTCAGGTGCTGATTTGCAGATGGGTGGGTTTGTGTATGTTTTAGGACCCTGTGGGTATTTCCAACAAACTCTCCTGTGAGGCTGGGGGTTTCTGCTGCTATTGTGACTCCCACAAATGTTTCATAGCCAGGGGTTTTGAGTCTTTAGTTTCCTACTCTGAAACTCTGGGTCTTGTAGTCTGCCTTGCTCTTTCTTTGTTCCTCCTGGCTTATCTGTGAAGGAATGTTGGATCGTCTGCACTGTCCACTGCCATGACCTGCCTTGCCACTCTTCCTGTCTGCCCTAGCTGCCCATCTATGCCCTCCAACCAGTCTGGACAGGTGTTTCTTTAATTCCTTGATCATTGGACTTCCATGCAAATGATTTTCTGGCAGTTTTGGTTATTCTTTGTTTTTAAGCTGGTTGTTATCCTTCTCTTGGTTGTGCAAGGAAGCAAAGCATTTCGGCCTACTGCTCCACGTCGGCCCGCAAATCTGTGTTTTCTTATGGTTAAGTGTTATGCATTCTTTATATATTTTGGATAACAGAATTTATAAGATATATCCTTTGCAAGATATAAACTTTACAAGATATGTCTTTACAAGTTATAAGCATTTTCTCCCAGCCTCCGGATGGTCTTATACTCTTGAAAGTGTTTTTTTGTAGAAGTTTTAATTTTAAAGTCCAGATCATCAACTATTTCTTTCATGGATCATGTTTTTGTTGTATATCTAAAAAGTTTGCTATAGACAAGTTTATTGAAATATTTTTCTTATGATATTTGTTTTCCTAATTTTAAAGTTTAGCATTTTGCATTTAGGTCTGTGATCCATTTTGAGTTATTTTTTGTTGAGGGTGTAATGTCTACGTCTAGATTCATTTTTTGTCTTATGGATGTCTTGTTTTTCCAGCACCATTGATTGAGAAGGTTATCTTCATGCCATTGTATTCCCTTTGTTCCTTTGTCAAAGATCAATGGACTATATTTATGTAGAATCTTATTCATTATTAAACCTCAATACCCAGCAGAGCATCTGGCACAGGATAAGTTTTTCACCATATTTTTGTTCAGTGAGTGAATGAATGAATGAGGAATCTTGGTTTGGATATGATGTTTTATACATTTAATTTATAAGTCTTTTTAAGACAGTTGACAAAAATACACAGTGAGATAAAATAGATAAAAACAATCATTTTGAAAGAAGAAATGATCAGAATAATGTTAGTAATCAAACAAAGTAATCTAAAATTTTTTAAATTAATTCTAGGTTAATATTTAGTTATTATCATCTAATTGGCTGCTTTAAAATAGAGAAAGCTGTTATATTAAATAACAGTCTACAAAAGGCAAACTATGGAGATAGTACAACGATAGTTTTTGCCAATTGTTGGGGAGATGGGAATGAATAAGTAGAGCAAAGAGTATTTTTAGAACAATAAAATACTCTGTATGATAGTATAATGATGGATACATGTTCATGTACATTTGTCTAAATCCATAGAATGTGCAATACAAAGAGTAAACTGCAGTGTAAACCATGGACTTCAAGTGATTATAATTTATCAATGTAGGTTCACCAGTTATAACCCATGTACCACACTGTTGGGGAATGTTGATAACTTGGAAGGCTATGCTTGTGGAGGAGAGTCAGGGACTAGAGGGGAGCTCACTGTATGTATAGGAACTCTCTGTATCATCCCCATTTTGTGGTAAATGCAAAACTATTCTAAACAAAATCTTAAGTTGTCAAAGAAAGCAAATTATAAAAGGGAATTAAGAGAAAACAATAATAGACTATGATAAATAAGAGACAAAAATGCTAATTTTAAGAGAAATATGGTTAAATTAAAAGTAGTACCCAGATAAAATAACAGAAACTTTTAATAGTTGTTAATTCTAGGTAAAATTTCATCTCTAAGATTCTCTGAAACTAAAGCAGAGAGAAACACACATTCTCTCTGCTTTATATATATGTAAATTTAATATATATTAAATGCATATTAATTATACATATTTGTAAAACTATAAATATATACATTTAATATATATTTATGTTAAATATATTCTTAATATTCAAAGTAAGTATAAATAAAAATAATTTTCTGATTTTTCAAAATTAAGATTCTAAAGAATTTTCCCTGATGCCTCTTAAAGAGGACACTGTAGATTATAGTGGGTCTTATTCTTTGTAAAAATATGTATAATGACTGTAAAGGCAAAATTTCATGCAATGGCTTCTTGCACATTTCTTCATCCAAACTGAGCACATGATATCAAGGAAATAAGCAATTGTTCCAGCAGTTCAAACATTAGGTCCAAATGCAGTTCTCTGAGAGTCTAACTTGCTATAAAGTTACTATTTTCAATATCGAGGGTGATATAGGATTAAACACATCCTCCAAAGCACCTCCGTTAATAGCAACCATGGTTTTTGTTTGCTCATTTTTATTTTTCTTAATATCAAGGAAAAAAGAATATGAAGTTATAGTCTGTGTAAATCTTGAGACCTAACAGTCATTTTGTTGAACAAAAGCAGGTCCCAAGTGCTTTATCATCAACTAAGGATGGCTGATTTTTAAAAATAAAATTAGATTTCAAAACAAGGGATTATGTCTCGATAAGTGGCTAGCCATCTTTGCCATGAGGGTAGCAGAAGAAAGTATGCAGGACCTGAGTTTCCTTGGCAAATAATTCTGCATCTCCTCAAAATAAAAATAAATAAATGATTGAGGCCTTAAAACTTATGCCTGACTACATGGCCTCAGTGATTTTAGCTTGAACCATTTTCATAGCAAATATTATCAATCATTTATCAAAGTATATAAAACATTGCATTTTAAGCAATTTGACTTCCCAGTGAACCATTAAAAGTTAAAGTAGTGGTAAAATAGGCCCTGAGGTAACTAAATGTGTTAGCAAACTGGATACAGTTGTCGGATAGAATCCAATTAGATATTGGAGAACATGTGCCAAAAACTGATTGCAGTTTTAGAGTAGTTCATCTTAAGTCATTTCATCTGACAGCAATTGCCAGCTACTAGATCATGATAATAAAGTCCTATCATCAACATGTTGCAGAATATATATCTTTTGGTTATCTACATTAGTGGCAACCATTCATTCAGTTCATCCAAGTCAAGAGCTATAAATCATTAATCCAAAGTTAAAGAGAAGGAATATTAAAAAGTCTGATTTTGGGAAATCTGGCTTTGGTATATTTTTCAAGGTCATGTCACCAGCAATTTTGTGGGTAGAGAATTATGTATCTATATATTAAACTCATTTGTATGGTTTGAATTACATTAAATAGGATTTAATATACTACTTGAAATTGAAAGTTACATGTACAGAGTTATAATGGTATCAATCACTTGTAGAAGTATACAGGTTCAAACAAAAATCTGTATAATCTACCATAGGTATTTTTCAACCATCTACCTTCTTAGTGGTTGTTTATACATTGTCACATCACAGCATAAAAAAAGGTAAAATTTCTCTATGATTGAATCTGAGAAAAAATACAAAAAGAATAAAATATCTAATATATTTTTAACATTGTAAAAGAAAAAAGTAAGTTGTTCTTATAATTGAAATTTTTGATAAGAGGGCCATTTTTCTAGATAATGCAGATATTTTCTGTGACTCAATTTGATAAGTTAGAACACATGACACTCAGGAAAAAGAAACATGAAAGCTTAGACTAAGATAATTTATTTCAATAAACTTAGACCATAACAACTTACTGGACACTATTCCTCATAAGATTATTTGGAGAGCTGAAGTAGTATAATACAAGCATAGATTACTCATGTTGATGATTTAGAAAATAATTGAATAGCTCATCATTTTCTAATCCTTTATACATTAATTCTGGACATCTATATATAGTCAATGAACTTAGCTTGAAGATATTAGTATTAATGCAGTTTGTGCTTAATAATATCCTGACCAGACCCCATTCCAGACTTAGGAAGAGGAGAGAGGGGAAGCGGGGAAATGGAAAGCAGTCTCTGCTCTGTCTCCCAGGTGAAAGTGTGTAACAGAGGTTTCCATGAGAGTGATAACACCACGGAAGCATTTAAGCATAATTGGATTGCTCTCAGTATAATTACCCCTATAAATGTGATTTGAGTCTTCCTATGAACTTCTATATCTAATTGGCAAAATTTAGTAGGAGGATAAAAAAGTAATAAATACAGGATGCTCATTTCAATGTTTCAGCAGTCTAAGTGCTTCTTATTAATAATAACTTTTCCCTCTTTATCTTTCCTGAGTTGTATTGTTGAGTTACAGAAATAGTCTTTTAATATTTATAACATTTATGCATATATTCATACATATGTGAAAATTATACATATGCTATTACAATTCATATTGGTGAATAAAAATTAAAAATAATCAATACTTAATAAGTTTTATTTTTTATCATTTGTCTCTGAAAAGTTTGGCATTTTCTATTAATTTTATTTGGAAATAATCTAAAATTCTGGTGTTATGTAAAAAACTAATAAGAATGCATCACAGGAAATAAATATATCAATCAAGGCAAAAATAGATGTGTTCAGTCTATTTTACTTATCTCCTTTTACTAGAATAGTGTTGATGCTCACCTCCCATGCCTTTTACATAAAGTTTCAGATTAAAAAGACATGGTCATGATATGATATCAAATACCAGAAATTCAAATGCAAATTCACTAAATTAATGATAAAATTATAATCTCTTTAATGTTATTTTGGTAAAACTAAGATTATTAACTGTTATATTTAGTCAAAATTAGTCTGGATAACCAATGGAAAATAATTATCTATGTAAAATGCCTGGTAAATATAGTTTTAATACTTTTTTATCCTTTGCTCTACTGAAAAAAAATTGTCTTATATATTCATGTCCAATCAGAACTATAAAAATTACTACTATAAACTCACACTAATGCACAACATTCTTAAGACCTCTGCTATGTTGATGCTTCTGGGAACTTTAACTTTTAAAGTCATCTGATACTCAATCATTTTCTTTATGGAAATTCTAGATTTCTTTTTAACCCATTTCATTTTTATAGTTTGTTCTTTCAGTACTTACATAGGCCCTATGCTCAAGCAAGAATGAATTTAATGCTACCAGAGTCATCAGATAGTATTGAATTCAGACACAGTCACAATGTGAATTACAAGCATGGTTAGAAATAGAATATAGATAGATCTCTGAGGATGAGTATAAATAAATCACCATTCATTCTTTGTATAGTATTCTACACACAAAAACACTAGGAGACTGTAGATAAAAGCTGTCGTGCTGAGCTATATCTTCCTTGCTTTTCTGCTTATATGTTAAAAAATGGACATGCTTTTCTATTTTAGGCTTTGAAACAGTAAACAGTGACCACTGGGCAATATGATATTGTAGCTAACAAATGGTCAGTATAGAAAACCTTGATGTATTGTGAGCAGAATAATATTGCATGTTGTATAACATTATGGCAGTAATATTATGCACATACCAAAGATCTACTTGTAGAAAGAAAAGATATAATGATTCCTTAGTTATGGTGAAGCAGAAATTGCTGCAATGTTTTGCAATACACCAATTTGAGTTTCAGTCGACTGAGCTTCCCCTTAAAGTGAAGTTTTCCACCAAGAAAAAAAGCATTTATGATGCAGTGGTTTTAAAGAATGATCTGATAACTTATTTCACAAAATAAAAGCTCAGTTTTGTTATTTGTTCAGGCATAGACAAGTTGAACTGCTTTGAATTTTTGTCATTGAATGACTATTACCTGCTGAGTCAATTATTTCTCTGAGCTTCACTTCTTTAAAAACTGACAGCAATAATAAAAAGTAAAGCAATGTTACAATAAAAGCAAGTAAAATTTAGACCGTGTTTAGGAAGTTAATGAAAAACGAATTTTAATCCTCACCCACAGAAGATTTTCCATTGCTGTTTTTAAAGACAAAGGTAGTGAGAGAAAAATCAGTGTGAGAAAGAAACTTTGATAAGCTGCCCTCTGTATGGGCCTGGCTGGAGGCTAGGAGGGGGAGGGGTCGAGCTCATAACCTAGCCATGTGTCCTGACCAGGAATTACACCTGCAACCTTCTGGTTATGGGACGATGTTCCAACCAACTGAGCCACACTGACCAGGGCATGAAAATGTTTTTTAAGATTAACTTTTATCTTGAATTCCTCAAGTGGGCAGGAGGTGCCATATAACAAACTTATTTCAGAAAAAACTACCTTGATAAAAATAAGAGGAGAAAAGAAGGTAGAAAAATAGAAACAAAAAATAATGGAAGTTTCTAGCTTATACTTTTCTGTATAACACAATGGGGTAAAAGGAGGTTTGTAATTGTGAGTGCACAAAACAGAGTTTATTCTTGTTATGATTTATTAGTTATTGTATTATTATCCATATGAACAACTAAATATCTTTTCCTTTTATATGTAATGAATTTTAAGTGTTCAACTTGATAAAAAATAAGTTGCCTAAAAGTAATTTATATAAACAAATTTAAATATAAGAAGTATATAAAATTGTTTCTTATGTGAAAACTTGTATTTTTACTTTATCTTTACATATACAAAATTTAATTTTTTTGACATTTTATTGTATAATATATGTGTGCAGATGACGTGTACCTGTGCATCTGTTTCACTGCCACACAGGTAAAAAGTCACCATATTCTTAGTAATCCAGAAATTCCCTTTAGCCTTTAGTAACCCCAGACCTGACTCTTTCCCTGAGATAACCAATATATAAATATATCTATTATATGTAAAGGTGAGGTTATTTGTATATGTAGTCAGGTAACCTGACTTTTCTTTGCTTTTTGTTGTATTTTTATTTTCCATCAATGCAGGAACCTCTAAAATTACTCTTGGTGTTGTCTATTTTGAATTTATATACATGGTTCAAACTATATGGTTTTTTTGTCTTGTATTATAGATTAAACATTAAGTGGGAAAAATCAATTCTTATTGTTGTGCAAGGCTCTAGTTTACTTTGATCTGTTGCAATGTAGTATTCCCTGGTTTGAGTATATGCTCATCTATTACTTATTCTAATGTCATGAACTTTGAGGATATGTCTAAGTAAATTACTATACATGTATCAGTGGTCCATGAGGGTATAGCCATTTGTATATATTAATATATAAGGTTTCAATTGCTTGGTTATGTGTTATGAGTATATCAAATGAGTAACGCAACACTTCATGTTTTCTAAAATAGTTGTATGTTTATAAGAGACCATGAAAATTTGTGAAGCTCTACATCCTTGTCATCACTTGTTGTTATCATACTTTTGATTTTTCCTATTCAATGGATGTGTTTTTATAATCCCTTTGTAGCTCTAATTTATATTTTAATGATGACTTATACACTGGAGCATTTTATATATTGATTTGTCTATTTGATGTCCTCTTTTCTTGAAATGGGCATTCAAATCTCTTGTGTGTTATTTAACAGTTATTAATATCAGTGCCAGTAATAGATTTTTGTCTTTTTAAAAGTCCCAGAGGAAAAGATATAAACATTTCAGCACTAAGTAAATTGTTTACTGTAGAAATTGTATAGTATAAAGTATCAAGTTTAGAAAGTTCTCCAATATTTCTACTTTATTAAACTTTTAGGTAAACAATAGCAAAGATGCATCTGAAATTTATGAAAATATTTTTGTGAATCCATTGGGGGCCTCATTAAAATGTTATCTTTTAATGTATCACATTTTCTCCTTTAATATATCAATATAATGTGTAATATATAAATACAATATGTAATATGTTGAAATAAACTTCATGAATATTTTTATATATTGCTTATTCAATTTACAAATATTGTTTTGTAAAACATCCAACAACTATATTTATGAATGGAATTGCTCCATAATTTTTATTTTGTGTACTGTCTTTGTAAGGTTTGAATATTATTGTTTTTCTAGCCTCATAAAACTAGTATGGAAAAGTTTTATAAGTTTAGAATTATGTCTTCTTTATTTGTTGTATGAATATCACTAGTTACTCTCTCTGGAGGTGACATTTTTAATTTTTTCACTAGCAGTTCAATTATTAAATGTCTAAATGATTATTCAGATTTTTTATTATTAACTTGGTTATGTTAATTTATATATTTCTAGGTATTATTTTATTTCCCCTTAATTGCCAAATGTTTAAGCAACTGTTTTCATAATTACCTTATTTTCTTTTATAAATATAATTTTTTTCATTCTTGATATAAGATATTTGTAACTTATTCCTCTTTTTTGTCACTGACATTTTTCATTTGACTTAGTGTTTACAATCAGCCAACTTTAATCTTTCTTGATCCTTTCAATTAAGTGACTTTTTTCTGTTTCATTACTTTTCATATTCTTATTATTTTCTTCCTTCAAACTGTGTATACCTACTATTAAAAAGAGAATGGTGGATATTCAGGGAAAAAATACATGCAGGTTAGTAGCAAGAAGAAATATATTTTGATAATTTGTTGGTAGATTTTTCAGATAATCATACACCAAGGAAAGTTTTGTATGGAAGATGTAGCACCTTTTCTTTGATACAGACACTGTCCTCACAACTATAGGATACATCATCAATTTCATTGTCATGATTACTGGCACTCTGGCTACTTTTTGTACCTATATATATTAATGATCATCTTGTACCTGCTTATATTTTAAATATTTGTACATAATTATCATTGACATAATCAATTGAATCTTACATGTTTCAACTCAATTCTTTTAAATATATTTTTGTATAATATTAATTCCTATGTTTCCTCATGTCTATCTACCAGTTTATCAGTGTGTTTAAAATATGACAGGGTGTCATGGTACAAATTACAACAGATATGATGTCATATAATCATTGTGGAACAGACTAGCCCAAACGCCTATAAGTTTACAGGATTTCAGCTTGTGTAACTTATCATCTCATTAACTTCCTTGGGAACATTTAAAAAATTCTTACTCCTGTTATAATCATACTCAAGGTCTTTTGTACATGAACCACTACTAAGTCAGATATCTTAGATCCAGTTAAAATTACATCTTAAATGTAAGCATTTGCATTGATAAAGTCAACTGAACATTGCTCATTTCAACCCATTTTTCTGAATTCTTGAAGTCTTTCTGTATCTGCATTCTATCACTTATGTATTATATATTCTGAAATGGGTTTTCTATTGTTGCTACAATACATTTCCATATATTTAATGGCTTAAAATAACAGGAAAAATTTTTTGTCTTATGGTTGTGTAGTTCAGGGTTAGACAGGGGTCTCACTGAGGTAAAATCAAGCTGTTTGAAGGGTTGTGATTTTTTCTATAAATTCTAGAGAAAAATACATGGTCTTTCAATCTTTCACCTCTTAGAAGCTACTCACATTTGCTCATGGTCCCTATTAAAACATTTAAACAAAGAGACCAGGAGAGTGGGGGGCTCTAATGCCATGTTAGTCTACGTAAGAAAATGAAAATCTAAGCAGGAGTCAGTGAATTTGAATCCATGAAAATAAAATGTACAACAATCAATTGCAAACAGCCAACTAGTCATTCCCAACCAAGACAAGTGCCTAAGCCTTAATCACTCAGATAACATCCTTGTTTGCTTCTTTCTGCCTGCTCTCTATAAAAACCTCTCTCTTATCTGCTGTAGGTTCAGTATTATTAACCACTCTCTGGCATTGCCTCATTCAAGTCAATATATACTTACATAAATTCTTGAAAATTTTTAATGTGTCTCAGTTTATCTTTTTACACCTCCTTCCATTTCCAAAGCCATTGTATCCCTCTGACTTTTCTATTGTCATCTTATCTCTTTGACCATAGCTATGCAAGAGGTTTCTGTTTTTATGAAGTCAGGTGATTAGAATGAATCCACAAAGATAATCTAAATAATCTACCCAACTTTGAGATTGTTAAAGATAATCTTTTTTTTTCATGCAACATAACATATTCATGGGTTCCAGAGATTAAGACATTAAGATGAATATCTTTGGACAGAAATTACTATGCCTGATATAATTCTTTATTAAGTAATCACTTAATTTATCCAGGTAATCCAGCAATTTAATCCATTGCTGAGCAGGTATCATATGGTTATATGAGTACTACATATATTTGAAAAATTATAATAATCAACTGAATTCATCCATCATTTTAGAATTATAGTCAATGCAGCTGCAACAGTAAGTAAATTGTTACAATGGCATAAAACAGTGTACAGTGATTGCTGCTTGTGCCTTGATGAACAAACCAGATTTGGTCCTTTCCTCTTGGGTTTTATTGTCTACACAAGAGATAAACATTAAACGTGCAGACATACAAACATAATCACACGCATTTGAATGTTCTATGAAGAGAACACATAGGGCCATGGAAGTGAATAGCAGGAAGTTACTTAACTTAGTTTTGGGGTGGTTAGAAAAAGGTTATCTGAGAAAGTAACATTTAAACTGAGACCAAAGTATCAAGAATTGGTTGGGAAAGAATTAGCTGGTGGTAGGAGATAGAAGTTGTGTTCAGGAATATTCCAAGTATACAGAACAAAAGAAGGTACAGAACTGATCTGAGTATTGGCTCAGAATTTTGTGGAACTTAGAAAAGACCAGCTGGCCGGACTGTAGTGAATGAAGGGAACTTGTGGAAATGCATGAGCCTGAGAATTCCTTAGGGGTTGGTTAGTAGCCTTGCAGACCAGGTTATTCACTGGTGTAATGATAATTGAAATGAGAAAGTGAGGTTTTCTTCCTTTTGATGATTAGTAAAGACAAGGCATATGGGGATGGGCTTTCAGAAGAATAGACTCTGGAGTTGGAATTTTGAATCATGATAAATATTTATCATACATACTAAGGAAAGAATGACATTGTAGATCAAATGAATAGCATGCACCGAAGAAGGGAAGCAAGAAACAGTAAGTTTGTGTCATGTAAAAACTGTATGAACATGTTTTCTCAGTTGTAATTCCATAAAAGAAAATGCAACATCAAAAGGCTGGGGAGAGAGGCTGCATCATTTTATTAGGGAAGCCTATCTAAATTGACATTAGTCCATTAATCTGTCCTTTTTGGGCAAATTTATTTTTTTATTTTTTTATTTTTTAAAAGATTTTATTTATTTATTTTTAGAGAGGGGAAGGGAGGGAGAAGGAGAGAGAGAGAAACATCAATGTGTGGTTGCCTCTCATGTGGTCCCCACTGGGGACCTGGCCCGCAACCCAGGCATGTGCCCTGACTGGGAATCGAACCTGGGATGCTTTGGTTCACAGCCCGTGCTCAATCCATTGAGCTACGCCAGCCATGGCTGGGCAAATTTATTCATCCACCACTGAATCTACTTAACTGAGCAGGAAGTTTCAGAAAACATGCCTGGGCTTGTTTGTTTGTTTTAATAACATATTTAATCAACATATTTAACATTTTTTGGACTAATTTTCCTATAGTAATTTTTATAACTGTGGATAGTCTGATATGCTTCCTGTGATAGTAATAATATCTGTTAAATATTACTATTATGGAGTCTATGTTCATTTGTTTTGCTTTATTCCTTCTATATTTGCATGATATTACATGTGTAGCACAGTACATTTGAAAATGCAAAAATAATATTCAATTCTTTATTTTGCAGCCTACATAAGGGGAATAAGCCATGAATACAAGAAACTATAAGATAGAAGATGATATTTCATAATTGGCATAGCCAATCTATTATTGGAATTCAGAATATGAAAAGTTTAAATATTATTAGAATCTTAACAGAGGTGCTGGGCTTAAATGATGGGAAGATTTTGGGGAGTTATTCAGGGAATGGTTTTTTATTTAAAGAGAAAAGCCACTGTAAAGGCCTAAAAATATTAAAGAAAAGTAGTGAGTCATTCCACTTGGTGGGAAGGGAACACCAGGAGACTCTCGCATTCAGACAAATGCTGAGGACAGCTGCGCTCGAAGTTTGCTGTCTTTGAGCAGTGCAGACTCTGCTTCTGAAGTGTTCCTTTCTCAATACTTTTCCAGCTTTCTCTAATTTGTCTACTTAATGTGCAGCTTTGATTAATGGGTATCTCTGCTTGTGACTAGGTACCTCCATCTGGTTCCTTCTTTAGTTCATGATCATTTTATTGCTCTTTATCACTGGGAAATCAAACTTCTCTGGTTGTTATAATTGTCATTAAGTAGTCTAAGATTTCAGTACTTCATATGTGTATATATTAGTAGAATGTTTAGAGAATATTTTTTATGTTATTATCCTCCTTGGGAAAAAAAGAAATGAATTTTTTGCAATAGTTAGTTGAAAAATATATTTTATGAAGAAAGTAAATAATCTTTGCATCATGGACATATGTATTTTTCTTTTTAAAACATGATTAAACTTCTCTTTACTAAGAGAAATAGTACAATATACTTATTACATTTAAATAGAAACAATTGTAAACACATACATTCTTGTTCATAAATGTCCTACAGTTGGGTACATTTAAATTTATATATTAACTTTTGTTTGTGCATGTGTGGGGGGTATGAGCGTGGTTGTGCAAGTGTATACTTTGAATGACATATTGGGTTCTGACTCTTTAAACTGCTTTAGAGTAAGGACCTCAAAATTTTAAGCAGGGGACAGGGTGAAGCAAGTCAAATTTGAAAAGGGGTCTGTACAATGGTAAAACATTGCATATTTACTTAGCCTTTTATAAAGTTCAGAGATAATTCTAGAAAGTTTACTTTGAATAATTCATTCAACATATAGCCCTAGGATATGGGCTATTATTTTCTTTGTATAGTTGAGGAAACAGAAGCAATGGAAGCTAAAGTGAATGACTCAATGTAGTTTCTTAATGGAGAATCAGGATACAACCTGGAGACATGGTTCCAGAGTCTTAACAACTATTTTATACTCTTTGGTCTCCCCAGGGTTCAATAAAAAGAATTTGAATATCAACCTAGGGAAACAAGCTTAGAAAAGAGAGGATGGAGGCATGCATCACCTTCTTCTCTTCTATACAATCTTGGTTTAGTCAGTTTATTTGCCTTCATGGATAAATTTTTGGGTATTGTGGATGATGAACGGGTATTTTTTTTCAGCAGAAATAATTTAACCTTTACAAAAGCACAAAATGAGGTCTAGAACTTTAGTCTTTAGACAAAAGTCATTAATGAACTGAAGTCTTAAGACTAATTAAAATAATTCACAAAATATGTACCCAATAAACCAATATATGGTACAGCTCAAATACAGAGGCTTTTGGTACCAGTACTGGTTTAAATCTTGGAAGAGACAGTCTGCAGTCTTCCAGCTTGTATTTTCTCTCTTGGAAGAAGACCTACATCATCAATAATTTTGTTGTACTCTATCTTATGAAGGAATCTTTTTACTCACTCTTAAAACTTTGGGGTCATTTAGAACATTAATTTGAGCCAATAGCCCATAGTGTAATTCTCTATCTATACCCATACCCTCTCCAATCTCATGATTACTGTTTAATTTATTACCATAACTACTGTTTTAATTGTGTTTTATTGTTCAGTCATAAGAAAAATGTTTATAATAAGCCATTTATCAGGCTACAGATCCATACCACCCATCTGGGGAATCCCTTTGGGGGAAATCTTTGTCCACTACTTCTTTGAAATCAATAAAAAAATTAACATCCACAGCCAAAGCTGACCTACCAGGAGTTGACTCTGGACTGAAAAAGAAACAATTCATAAGCATCTTTGTGATTTATGTTGTATAGACTTGGTCATAAAAATGATGCAGCTCAACTCAGATCTGAAAAACTAAGAAACTATGCTATTTTGTGAGAGAATCCAGCACCAAAAAATCATATTATGAAAGAAAGAAGAGGGAGGTTGAAGTCAAGCAATATCTATAAAGGACAATGGCATGGGGGGGAGGATTGAATGTGGGAGATGGGAGGAGGATAGGTCAGAGGAGAATAATGAGGGGAAAATAGGGACAACTGTAACTGAGCAACAATAAACAGTTAAAAAAGAGAGATATAGCACATGTTGCATGGGGAGCACAGTAAAGTTCAAGAGAATGTCAATGCAAAGAAAGAACATGCAGAAAAGAGGTGGCTGTTGAGGAGACCATACGGCTCTGAGATGTGGAGAAGGTGATTTAGATTCTTGATCTTCCAGAACCTTATACCCAATCAACTGAGGGTTGTCTATCCACTACTTCAAAATCTGTAGAATTCTTGGTATTGTTGTATTTTGTCATGCCACTTAATTTTATTTGAGATAGATAATGGGTTACAGTTGTAGGTAAACAAAAGACTGTTGAGTAAAACAACAAAACAAAACTTCAGTTGTAGGCATTTCCCCCTTTTTTAAAATTTTTTTTCCATTTTTTTCTTCTTACAAAAGTGTTTTTTTTACTTTACTTTTGCTGTTTATGCTGTTATAGTTGTTCCCACTTTTTCTCTATTTCCCCATCTCCACCCAGCTCCACCCTTGCCCCTCCCTAAACCGATCATATTGTTGTCCGTGTCCAGGGGTTATGCATCAGTGATTTTTGAATCCCTTCATCAGCTTTCATCCCATTCCCCCCAGCTCCTTCTCAGCAGCTGTCAGTCTGTTTTAGGTATCTAAACTTCTGTTACTATTTTGTTTATTAGTTTATTGTGTTCCTTAGATTCCACATAGACTTGAGACCAAGTAGTATTTTTTTCACGGATTGACTTCATTCCTTGTAAAAGTGTTATGGGACTATATAATAAGATACAAAGAATTTAAACATGTACAAAATTAAAAATCTATATGTGTGTGTTCAAAAGGTAATCAGGTTTTTACAGATATCCAAAAGGTAATCATTCACAGTTTTTTTTTCCTTCAGCATGCTTTATACTAAAAAAAATAAGCATTTGTTTTTGTAATTTAATATTACATTATGGAAATATCCCTTTAAGTCAACAATTTTTTATTTAATATCTTTAAAAGCAGCATGACATTGCAGATAATGATTATGACACAATTTGTTCAATATTTCTCCCATTGAAATTAAACAAAAGAAAACTAATAAATAAGAAGATATTAAATGTATATATGAATGTATGTATATACACACTTTTTAAATGTATAATAAAAGAAACAATCTCTCAACAGCCTTAACTAATATGAAAAGATGGAGTAATATTATAATGGGAATAAGGTAAATAAACACATCAAAGTTAAAAATGATTATAAATGCATTATTACAAGAAATTTCAAAAATCACAAGGAACTCCATGACACTATAGAAAATTTGGGGGTCAAAATTGACCCATAAAGAAGTCAAGACATAGAAAAATCACAAGATTATGAAACAAATGTAAATACCTACCATTCAAAATTATAAGAATTCCAGGTGGTTTTAGAGTTCAGCTTTAGTTAATCTTTAACAAAGTGATATTTCCATTGTTATTGAAAGTAACCAAAAATAATAAACTATGACAATTTACTGTATATTTTAAAATGCTAACATAACCTAAATGCCACCACCCAATATGCAGGTAATACTACAAAAATATATAGTAAGATTAAAAATAATCTCAGTAAACATTAGAATATTATACTTTATTATTAACCTTCCAAGCTTCTCTATCTTTCAGAAAAAGTACACTGAATGAAGGAAGTATTCCAATATGAGAAAGTGTGTTTTCTGCTGTAATGTCTTCACAAAGTTCATGGATTTAACACTCTAATATAAATTTCAAACATAACCCTATTTGTTTGGGAAATAAAATAAATACACAGCATCAATTACTTCTGCACAAAGGAATTATTTCAAGTAACCCAAAAAATAAGAGCTTTTCTTCCCATTATTTTCCCCAGTTGATGAAATCTCAATGTCTGATGCAATTCCAAACGCAGGGACTTGAGATTTAAAGTCAAATTTTATGTAAAAAATGTGCATAAATTTCCTTGTACAAGAAAAGTGACTGCTAAACTTGACAAAGAATAAGACTCAGACAAAAATCAGCAAAAGATAAAAAACTAAGGTTGCACGATGTGAAACTGCAGAAGGCGCAGGAGGACAGAGGAGGTCTCTTTACTCAATACTGAATTTCTCACCCTGCCCTATGCGAGAGGGATAGCTTTAACACACGAGCTACCCTGCGTATTGTCCATCTGCGGTCATTGTTTTACGGTAGATTATGTGTTAGGTAACTGTTTAGTAGATGATGTATGTCATATCCTTATTATCAACTATTTATTAACTGGGAGCTCACAGAGCTCTGTAATCTCACTCTGAAATTGTATCAGAATACCTTATAGACCTAAACATTAGTTAAATATTTCCAAAGCATAGGTATAATGTAGCTAATGAATTTTGCCTTCTTAGTTCATTTAAAGTGTTATATCAGCCATTGTTTGGATTTTTCTTAAAGCATTCTTTTTTATGTTAACATTTTATTGTAGCATTTATATATGCCTTTTTATTTCACTTAATGTATTCAGTTGATATAATTGCTGAAAACTGTGATTTTTGTTTGTTGTTTTGACGTATTTTAGTATTTAGAAGAGCTAAGGAGAAATTGCTTTCATTATTCACTATTTATTGTTTTTGTTTGCAGTTTATTGGGTTTTATATTAAAATATCTTTAATTTATAAAATCAGTGTTTATAGTATCTCATATTCTATACCATTTGCATGATATAAATTGCTAAATAAACTGTGAAATCAAGTAAAGAATGATACCTTTAATATGGTTAAAATTACTAAAATTAAATCATCTTTTCTCTCATGATAAAATGTATAATTCCATGTAAATATAGGTTCAATGAAATTCATGATCTTGATTCTTTCAGAAACATTGACTCTTAAGGCATCAACATTATATTGATTATTTCTAATGAGTCTCTTAAACTAATGGGTCACCTGCTGGTTCAGGAGCTAGTGTAGATCTTTAAGTGGGTAAGAATAACTAGTTTTAGTTGATTTATAGCTCCTGAAATCAGTGATGAAAATAAAAATGGTAACAGAGATTTCCACCAAATTATTTAACAAATATAATCAAACATTCTAATTATGAATATATTTATTATGACAAGGTTGCTGCATGATCTAGTGTATGATGCTTGGGTTCCTTAAGAGCTACTTCGTTAAGAAAATGCATAAAATCTTATTTTTTGCTTATATTTCATTTGTATTTTGTAATAGATAAAATATCAACACAGGAACATTTTAATATATGATAATGCAAGTGACTCAGAGTATGTGCACAACTGGTGTATTTGTAGGTTTTTACTTAGTGATAATAACATTCCAACATGAATAATAAAAACTCACTTATAAGATCCTTTCATTGGTGAAATTGCATCCAGTGCAAGTCACTGTACAAAGCAACTGAATAGTGTTGAACCAGACAAACAAGGAGGAGAGAAATATAATTTGACAAATACACAGACCAGGTACTTTCAAGTAGCCATAGGTGCCATAAAAATTCCACTTGAATGGCTATAAACAGTTTCAAATTATTTTTATGTCCATTAGTCTCATTGATATTTATAATAATGCTGACTGAGCAATGTTGTTACAAATTTATGCTGCCACTATTCCCCTGCCCCCAGGATCCAACAACCAGGAGTTTCTGGTATGGTGAAAAGCCTTGAAAGAATAGTTCAAACTTGAAAATGTATCTCTAACACTCATAGGACATTATATTCTTGACATTATAATTAATACGCTTGGCCTCCATTTGTTCATCTAAAAAACTGGAATTTGATTCAAAAAGGAGGCCATACCATTAAACAAGGAAAGAATAGGTTTTTCAACAGATGGTAGCAGAACAACTGGATATCCACAGGCAAAAGAATTAAGTTGAACCACCAACTGGTTTTTGTACCATATACAAAAACAGTTCAAAGTGTTCATTGAATTACATGTCAAAGCTAAAATTATAAAACTCTTAGAAGATAACGTAGAGGTGAATTTTCTTCACTTGGGATTAGGCGATAGTTTCTTAGATAAGGCAGCGAAAGCATAAGCAACAAGAGAAGCAATAGATAAATTGAACCTCATTAAATTGAAAAAAAGTTCTTCAAAAGTTGCTATCAATAATGTGAAAATAAATCCCACAAATAGGGAGGAAATTTTTATAAATCACATATCTGATAAGGATATTGTATTAAAATATATAAAGAACATTTAAAACTTAAAAATAAAAAGATACATAATTCAATTTAAATAATGGCTAAAGAAGTTAAAAAGCCTTTCTTCCAGAAAATATATGTAAGTGGCCAATAGGCACATGAAAACCTGTTCATTTGTGAGATGCAACTCAAATGACTGTGAGATACTGATTCACACTGACTAGGATGGCTACAACCAGAAGTCAGACAACGAAACAAGTGTTGACAAGACTGGAAACATTGGAACCTTTGTACATTACGGATGGGAATATAAAATAGTGCTGCCAAATTTAAATATAGTTACCACATTATCCAGACATTCCACTTATAGATATATACCAAGAAAATTAAAGACATATGTTCACACAAAACCTTAAACACAAATGTTCATATCAGCATTATTAATGATCATTAAAAGGTGGAAACACTCCAAATGATGAATGGACAAATTGTAGCACATGAATGCATTAGAATATTATTCAGCCATACATAAGAATGAAGTACTAATGCATGCTATACCATGAATGAAACTGGAAACATTATGTTAAGCAAAAGAATCTGGACATAAAAGAACACATATTTTATGATTCCATTTACATAAAATGTCCAAATAGACAAACACATAGAAAGAAATGTAAATTGATGGTTGCCAGGGGCTGAAAAAAGCCAGGAATGTATGTGACTATTAATGCATATAGAGTTTCTTTTGGGGATGATGATATGTTATAAAATTAGATAGTGGTGATGGTTGCACAATTCAATATACTAAAAAAGTTGAACTGTACATTTTGAAAGATGAATTTTATGCTATGTGAATAATATCTCAAAAAACTGTTATAAGAGAACTGGAATGTTCTATGCACATTAAAATCATATATACATAAAACACCTATTATATCGTACCTGATAGCTGAAGAGTACTCTGCATGTGGTTGCCATTCTTTATATAATTACATTAATAATACCTGAGACCTCAAAATATCTTGGCACTAAGAAATGCAGTTGTCTTTTAGAGAAGGTTACACTTACTGGTTACACCATGCTGAAAAGAAAGCATGGTGTCTGCTTTCATTTTCTTTCCAAATTTCTTTACTTATGTCCTGAATAAAAGAAAATTAAGTGGATGTTTATTAGTCTGCTATACCATATTATGTAATATTTTCACCAGTCATTCTAATTTTAGAAATTGATAGGAACAAAAACTTCAAAAGTAACTACTTCAGATACTATTATGTTAAAATCATTGTTCAGATTCTGTTTTAAAATTATTCTTTCGATGCCTCTTTGCAATGAATAAAATGTGGTATGTGCTTGTCAGTTATGCACAACATATAAGTGCCTTGTTGAGAGTTCATTAGCAACTAGGACCAAAGTATGTATTTAAAAAAGATTTCAGAGTGAAATACACATTCTATTCTCTTCTGTATTTCTCACTTAGTTTTCTATAAAGTCAAAGTGGCATTAGATTCAATGTTTATCCAAAGCTCTGTTACTGCGTGTAGTTGTCCCAAATGTGCTAACGTTAAGTACATGGATAAAAACTTTCTTCCACCTGGATTTGCTTTTCTTGTTTTGTTTATCAAAATCTCTTCTCATTGAAAGAAAAGTTAGTAAATTACAGTGGTAAGGTATTGGTTCAATTGACCTTTAATTCTATTTTTTTCCTGGATACATGATAGAGTTGTGTATTCCTATATGTCAGTTAAAACTGTCCTAACTACTTGCTTTTACAAATGAATTATAACTGCAAAGACCATGTGTAACTTCTAGACAGAAGCCATTAAGAGACAATGTGTACTAATGTGCCCTTCCCTTCTGCTATGGGAAGGGCTCATTATTCCGGACAGAGAAAGTTTTATTTCCCAGGGGTCCTATTGTGAGGTAAACCTGAGATGAATTTAAAGTCATAATGAGAATTGTAACTTTGTTTTACTTGTTTTGGATTTTTTGTTTAAGCCATTGAGATTTATCATTGTCTGTACCACAGGATAGTCTAGCCTCTCCTGGTTAACACAATGACTTCTGGTGTTTTGAAATCCTAAGACATTAATATTCTACTTAACTTTTAAACATTAGGTCAAACAAAACATTTAACAACATATACACTCTCTGCATGTATCTTTACAATGTATTAATGTAAATTAGTGCATTATTCAGAAAGTTTAGAGGTACTTTAAGCTTTATCTTGAAGAAGCATATTGATCAGTTTTATGGTGTGAAATGATATTCTTAAGTGCAATGTGTTTATGGCAAAATGTGTTATCCAATATGCAAAGATGTTCATTACTTGTAACAGATTTCTTCACACCTTTGTTCATGATAACTAAATGTAGTTTAGAAAAGTGAAAAAAGTGACCATTTTAAATTAGTCCTAAATTAAATTAAACCTCACGATTAATAGATGTTATTTATTAGATGAAAGAAATGACAGTAATTTTTCAATCTAGAATTCAAGGACAATCTGCTGATTTTGTTTACTTCACATGTGTCATATCCACCTTATTCCATATATACAGAGAGAGAAAGAGAGATTGAGAGGAGAGAGAAAGGGAGGGGGAAAGAGGGGGAGAGAAACATGGATCCTTTGCCTTCCCTATGCACCTGACCAGAGATCAAACTTGCAACCCAGGCCTGTGCCCCAACCAATTGAGCCATACCAGCCAGGCTGGGACCTTTAAAGGAGTTGCTGGATTGGTCTATGTGTCTCTCCCATACTCTAATCTTCCCTTTATTCCTTTTCAGAACAACTTTTATTAAGTAAAAACTTTTTAAAGGATATTGCTGGCTTCCTCTTGGATTTCCATAGAAGGGAATTCAAACTCTTATGCATAACTTACAAGACCTTGTTACAATGACCACACAGCAGGTGTGTTCTACCTGACTGTAGCCCTCATCTTCTCTATACTCTATAGGCAACCATACTGAGGTCATTACAGATCTCATGAGAGGTCAAGATGTTTCAGTCTTCTGACATTTTGCTCACCATACTTCCTGTGATAACATTACCACCTGCCAGGAACACATGTCCATAAACACAGCAATGTCACCATAAACATTCAGCCATTATTGCTACCTCAGTATGACGAAATTAACACCACACTATCTGCTTCCTCTTCTTGTGCTTTGTCCCCAGTTGTTTGCCCTAAAATTGGACTTAGTTTAGCCCCATCTCAGTAAATGTAAATGTATGCTGACGACAACTAAATACAAACTCAAAACTGTGTCATTCTTCTTTCCTCCCCAACTCTCCAACTACAGCTACTTTCCCAGGCACAGCCCCCACTCCTCCACGATGTGTTCCCTTCCAGCCTGTCAGTCCGAGTCCTCACCATTCCAAACACGGCTGACCCTTCTGAACCCTCGTTTATGTTCTGTTCCTTCCTTCGTATTCATTTTCCTGAATGGTGTGCTTTTAATTCTTCATTATTGATACTGTAAATTATTCTTTGTGTGTGATTATTAAAAATTATATAAACTAAAATTAATATTTCTCTTTTTTCTCCTCTGCTCCTCATCTATTCCCTAAGAGACTACCACTATTTACTGTATCTATTTTTAGTTTTTTTGTGGTTATGGCCAGTATAACATATTAAATCGAGTATCATACTTAATAGTAGGCTTTCTACTATTCTACTGTAGGCTTCATCAAACTTAAACTCTATGGTTATTCACTTTTTCTATTTGTGAAATATTTTCATTTATTTGTATTTATTTTGTTTTTAAATAAAATGAGCATGGGTTCTCATTGTAATAGGTGAAACAAAACATGAACAATATAAGAAGTTAATACTGTCTAACCTTCATTTCCACCACTGTGGTATAATCAGTCTGAGGAGATTGCTGTGTGTCTCTGCCCATTTTTATCTCCAGTCGTGCAATCCTATGGAACACATGTGCACACCCACAGGAGTGGCAGACATTGTTAGTCACTCATCCAATTTTCATTTTCTCTTCTACCTTGCAAATAGAACAATTTAAAAATATTTAATATAATATACCTTTCAGTTAGGGACATAATGTGACATACTTCTCAACACTGTGAATAATGTACATGCCAACTAGGTGGGTTTTTCAAAAAGTTTTTAAGGAGACAGAGGCTCAGCTCCCCCTTCTTAAGCTTGTCTTTTGAACTTTTCTATTATAAGATAGTTCTGATAGTTTCTAGTTCTTGGAGATGACTTGGTAAACTTTTCTCAAGTTGGTAGACTACACAAATATTGAGAAAATATTTGGAAAATTGTTAATAGCTGCAAGACAAAGACATTAGTCATTCTATCTTTATCACAAGGACCAGTATCTGCCTATTACAATGAAACAGAATGTATCATGATTTATTTGTTAACTCCACCAACTGTATCAACAAGCTATACATTGTAGAAAAATGAATCATGCATTATGAAATAGAGTGCGGATAATATTCATTTATGATTTTTGGGATACAAAGTTAAAGGCTTGGTGTCTTTAGCAATTTCTTGTTTCAATTATTAGTTATTTAATGAGAAAAAATATATATTAGCTTTGTGAAATTCAAATAACTGTTATTGTAGGATAGTGCATTTAATGTTGAGGTCCTGTTTGATGCTGAGTACATTAGCTAAATTTCCAATTTTCTTTAATGCAATGACAACTTTAATAAATAAGACCAGAAATACTCAGTTGTATTTAATGATAACTTATTAATACAGCTCCATTTATTTCTACTTGCCTCTAATTTCTTATCTCTTTCCTAAGACTAGGCATATGTTTTCTGATATGAAGAGCAATGTAAATTCCACATTTTTATCAAATAATTACTACATGTATATTAGCATGAGCATTTATTATTCTATATTCTTTTAACATAAGATGATTTTCTTGTGTTCACTTTGGCAGCACATACACTAAAACTGGAATGTTACAGAGAAGATTAGCCTGGCCCCTGCTCAAGGATGACATGCACATTCATGAAATGTTCCATATATGTTTTTAAAAAGATCTTTTTCTTGATTCAGCCTTTAAAATTATATGAGTTTTTTATGGGTTTGTTTTTAATGTAGTGGTGAAGGGTAAATATGAGCTAACTGTAGTCTTAGAACTTAAGGTCAGGAAGGGAGCATTTCTTCACATAATTTATAACCTTAAAAGTGTGGCTTCTAGTGTTTATAATGCAAAGCCAGTACATTTCCAATTGATATAATCTTGAAGTAAAGTCAATATATTTTATTTTATATGTAAATAAAACTTTTTTCTTGTCTTTCTTTTCTTGTCGACATTTGTTTCTAGCATAGTTGTCCTTCCTATTTAACTTTTACTTCTTGACTTTTAACTTTACTTACTACATATGAACCATATTCTCATCTTTATTTTATTTATTTTTACTAATCTCTTCTTAGGCAAATGCATGTGCATAAACTTTCAGAGTTCTAGCAAGTCCAAACACTAACTTCATTTGGCTTTTGCATCTGACAAATGGAATCAGAATGAGAGAGAACTGGATTGAGAACCTGAGCCAAACAAAAGAAAGCCGGGAGACCACCCTCTGGTTGTTCCAATTCTGGAGCCATCAAAAAATCATGAGGTCCACATCACAGGGCTTCATTAACACTATAATAAGTTATGAAAATTACTGTTTAGCTTCTGAGCAAAAGTATTTTAATTTATCAACTGGGATGGCTAAAACTTAACTGAATGTTTGGAAGAAATTTTAAAAATTACATCAATGCTTTATAAATTAGAAAACACTCCAAACAGTTTATGCATTGTTATTATTACTATTAAGGATGTTAAATTAAGAGAAAAATCAGCAAGTGACAGATATTTAGAAAAACAGCCTATATATGCCGACCAGATTCTTATTCTAGTAACACAGTGTGGTAGAGTAGTAAGTGAATTCTCTGAAGACTCAGGAATTGGCAGAGTATTCAATAGTTAGCTTGATGGATGCCAGGGCAGTTAAATGCAGTCATCTTATTGTCTAGTGAGGTAGGCAAATGCTAAGATGGCCCTACTAAATCATGCATGCAATTGTCTACCTACACAAGGCAGTAGAACCTGTGGCTTGCATCTAGCCAATCGACCATGACAAAAGTGAGACAATCATTCCATGAGTAGGTTTTATAAGAACTCACTTAGCTAACTGGAGTAAGAGCCTATCCAATTGACTTTGAAGAAGAAAGTGGCTATGTTGTGAGTGGCTGTGAGCAGGCCACATTGTTGGGCTTTAAGAGTTAAGGGGTGTTTAGGAGCTGTGCAGCCCCCTGCTAACAGATAGCAAGACAGTGGGGCCTTGATCCATATGACAACAAGGAAGTGAATTCATCAGTAACCATGAGAGTTTGAAAAAGCATTCTGAGTTTTTGGGAAGAAGGCTACGTGGCCGGCACATAGATTGGCACCTTGTGAGACCAGGAGTAGAGGAGTTACACTCTTGAGATGAAACCTGTGAGGTAATCAAGATATGTCGTTTTAAGTCACTAAGCTTTTAGTAATGTGTTATATAGCCTCAAAACCAACACACGGAGTCATGAAATATTTTGTTTTTAAGATTTTATTTATTTATTTAGAGAGAGGGGAAGGGAGATAGAATGAGAGGGAGATAAACATCAATGTGAGGAAGAAACATTGATCAATTACTTCTCATTGGTGCCCCAAGCTGAGTCTGAACCCCAACCTAGGCCTGTGCTCTGACAAGGAATTGAACCAGCAACTTTTCTTTAGCTTTGTGGGACAACATCCAACAGAACCACACTTGTCAGAACTGGTTGTGAAATGTCTTAATCAAGGCTCTGTGAGTAAAGGTTTATTTTACATTTTAGAGACAGTGGAAGTATTTTTATCCAGAAAGAAATATATTATGGAAGGGCTTGGTGCTAGCTAGCCTGTAAAATAACTTAAAAATTAAAAAAAAAAACATTTGCAGAGAAATATCAGGATAAGTTTTCAAATAATTACAATATTATTTTAATGTCTATATAGGTGAATATTACAGTATCTATTAAGGAGTCACTGTAATGTAGACAACACACTTTTCTATTAAAGGGCACACAATTTAACATAGAAAACACTGAAAAAAGAAAGCTAAGGAAACCAAGTGTGAGTAGCTACTCTACCAGAATTATTTTATTAAACTTAGACTATGTTCTTATTTAGGAAGGGAAAATACTTTTTTAAATTTTGCTTTAAAACTGTAGTATAATACTTTATGCATTTTAAAAATTATTCAAAGATTTTGTGTATGTGTGAGGTGTGGAGAAGTGATTGCTAATTTTCTTTATGAAGTTAATTTAAATGCTTACTTCAAAATAATCACTATACTGAGAATGCTGTAAATTAATTATGTTTACTTCCTGTTGTCTAAATATAAAACAGTATAGCATTTTTGGAGAATATTTTGGTAATGCTTATCCATCAAGTGGCACAAACAAATCAAACCCTTTGAACTAGTTTACATGCTTCCTAAGGAAGCATGTAAAATTTGTTAAACTTTATTGCTAATATTGTTTATGATGTATTACAACAGAAATGTTTCAGTCAATCTAAATCTCTAATTGTAAGGAAATTATTAGTCCTACCAAGAATTAAGGTAACTCATAAATAATTCACAATTGGTGGGTGTTTGACATCTTTAATCTAGCTCTCTCACATTGCAGAGGAAGTTCTGGGGAGAAGTGGGCTCACCACCCATGACTTTCCGTTCGACCCCTCCAGTTCCCATACCTCTCCTTGTCCTTATCTACAGAGCTACTTCTTCCTATAATAAAAAGCAAAATTTAATTATTGGAAACATTTCTGAGAAATAGGTTTTGCGGGGGTTTGTGTATGTATGTGTGCATGTGTGTGTACACCCTGCAAGTGAGAAAGTTTTGGACAACCTAACAAAAACCTGTGGGCTTTGGGAGAAAAAGACGGCTCAAAGTTAAAGATTTTATTCTCCCCCACATTGAGCTAGTGAAAAGGAACCATGGTTAAAGCTATAGAAGGCGGGCTGAAGGAGTATCATCTGAGGCAAATTGGAACAAATCCGAGGCAACAGTATGAGGTATGACTAGGGTGTTAGAACTGCAAAGCATCCCAGGAGAACCTGATTTCTTTCTTCATTCCCAAGTGACCATCTCTACCCAATACATCAAATGACTTTCTTTTTGTTGGAGTCTTTCTCAACTCTCTTCCCCTGCTCCCAGCTCTAAAGTTCATGAGAAGTGGATTGATAAAGAGGGGATCACTGTTGCCTGGATGAGGAAAAATGATAAGGATGGTCCTCTCACCCTTTCATGTCTGTTTCTTACTAGATTGTTGAAGCTGTTGGATAGTCCAAGGAGTCCCCAGAAATGAATAACTAAGTCTAATAGACTACCATTTATTGTGTGTTGCTTGAATCATATTTAATTCAAATGCTGCATATTTATTTCAAAACACAGATGTAGACCCCACTAGTAAAGGACATGTAGAGCACAGTTTAAAAATGTATGTATGAAAATTATTATTTTCCTTGAAAGAAAAATCACTCATATTTTCACATGAATTGCAAGTTGGAAATAAGGTTTTTAAATTTTTTCTGGCATGATAAATATCAAAATAAATAACATTTATGCTTTATAACTTTCTTGATAATTTTTCAAAATAAAAGTGTAATCATAAATTTTTACTTTTAAAAATTTAAATATATACTAAATATTGGGAGAATGTCATTTGTGGTCACATCCATTATTTATACATCAGACATAAATTTTATATATACATCTGTCATGTAAAAATAAGTAGTGCTTTATTTAATCTAAGCACAAATCACTTTGAACTGAAAGTGTTGAAATTGTGTTTCTTTAAAATTTGGCATGAAGGTGATGAATAGTGTACATATCAAACTATTTGTTTCAGTAGAACATGGGACTTCCACAAGTACTCATTCTAGGTCTAGGTATAAAAACTCTCTTTATCATATAAAATTTAAAGACACAAAGCATAACTTGAACTGGTTCACTTACTGTTTCAAAGATAGGAATAAACATATGTATTAAAAGTTTTCTAAATGAAGCCATTGGTTTATTTATTCATTCATATATTTATTCAGTCCCACCTTATAGGAAAGGATAAGCTTCACAAACTTCTTGGTTTCTGAAGAGAAACAGTGTCTCTAGAAATACCATATTAGACTCTTAATCAATTAATTAAACTTTTAAAAATTGGCATCTGTGAGAGACATTGAGGGGCCAATGATATATTCATGATTAAGCATTTAAAGAACATTTATTAATATTGATGTCTCACTGAGGAAAAAAGAAGAAGAAAATCACTTTGTGTTTCAAAAATGAAATCTTGAAAGGTTCCCATCTGGAACCCCGTGAGAGTCAGCACTGAACACAACCTGCTTTTATTCTGTTACTTGTTTATTGACTGTCTTCCCACTAGAGGGCAGGGCCTTCTCAGTTTTGCTAACCGCTATATCCTCAGGGCAGTTAGTAGGTGCTCAAAAAATAGTTTTTGAATAAATAAATCGCTCAATTCATTGAATATATATGATCCGACTCTTTGGTTCTGCATTAAAATGACATGTTTTATTTAACTTGTCCCATTTTCCCTCTGAACTGCACTGCTGATACCACATACATCAGAAAGTTCCTCTGTTTGTCTTTTGAGTTTGTACTTTGGATATGTATAGTTATCATACTGCTCTAAGGTTGAAACATCAGAGAAGCACAAGGATCTCCACTGAGCCAGCAGAAACAAAACCTTTGTGAAAGCATTCTGGCTGAAACTTCAGGGTTTACAATCAACTGGGTTTTATCTGCACTGTGATGTGAACAGCAGGTGACTCAAAACATCAATTGTCCAATCAGCCCCGTGAAGACAGTGTGCAGCTGGCTGATTTTACAGGAAAGTACAGCAAAGATGGTGCAGAAAGCACAGTGCAGCTATTGATGGAATCCTTGTTTCTAATACTGTAATCTAGAAAAATGTAATGTTTTAAAATATACAAGGCTTTCAGTCAAAATCTTCCCTTAGTATTGCAAATAAATATTCTCCTAAAGACTAAGCTAAAATAAATTTTAAAATGCATTTTATTCCTTGTTTAACTAGTAAGCATTGCTGAGAGAGCAGCAATTACTCCTGAGGGTTTTTCCATTAGCCCATTTAGCAAGATTGTACAGAACTTGAAAGGGTGAGGGAATAAGCTGCACTGGCTCTTGAGAGAAGACATTTCATGCAGTGAGAACAAGAAGCACAAGGGCACTGATATCAGTCCTCATATGTTTGAGGTACAACCAGGAGGCAGTGAGCAGAAGCTGATTAGTGACAAGGATAGGATAATGCACAGAAGGAAGAGGGACTACCATGGAGCTTCACTGAGATGGGGCAAGAATGGAGGGTCTTGAGCAAAGGAGAGATATATTTGCCTTTGTATTAAGGACAATCCAAAGCCGGTGGGTAGAAGTAGAGGGACCAGTTAAGAGGTATTGATATAATTCAGTTAAGAGATTGATTTTCCAAATGGCTAGCCAGCTACCCAATAGCATTTGTTTAAAAACAAAACATAATTTTTCTATTCATATTTAATGCTGTCTTTCCTTCAGCTGGATAGAATTACTATAATATGTAAAACAATTTAACATAGGCCTACATATAGAACTAGAAATAGAGCTAAGATGTATCAAGTATAAAAATATCCAGTCTTAAGATTTTGATTGTAATACTGAATTAAGAGATTAGTGAAAATGAGGGTTGTAATATCGAGGCTTGTCATCCAAGACAAATCATAACCATTGCTTTCTTTTTGTGAAGAACCGCCACAGCAATAATAACTGACTTTTGATAAGAGTTACTATGTACTGCCAGTATTTGAATCATTATACATTTCAACTCATTTAACCCCCATTATAATTTTAGATAGCTACTAATACTATCATTTCCATTTTATAAAAGAGAAACTGAGGCCAAGAGATGTTAAGTGATTTGCCCAAGACCATGGAAGATGCAGGTAGGTCAGAACTATCAGCCTTTTATAAATCATCTGTTCAGTCCTACCTCTTGCATTTTACTAGATATGTGTAGGTACTTCCTTATTTTCTGGCTTCAGATTCTTTTTGCTATACTGTCTGGCGTCTCATAGAATTTATAATCTGCTTTTAATATCTTAGAAGTAATTTCATTTTTCCTTTGTCATAACTTAAATCTTCCTTCCTTATTGTAACTTCAGGGAAAAAAAAGCAACTGCCAATTCCCTAATGTGGAAGGTGATAAAATTGGTGAACTAATGAACACTTTCTTCAACCTCTTTTCTCTCATTCTTAATTAAGTGAAATATTAAGGTATTTTCATCAGACTCACTGAACACAACTAATAGTACTTATTATGTTTTATGTAATATAACTTGTCTATCAGGAAATAAACTATATTATTCATTTCTCAAGACAATCATCACAGTTATTTAGTTAAGATTATATTTTAATGAACATGCTTATCTTTATGAACCTTTTCACACCATACAATATCAGGTAAGATGTATGTCACAAAAAATACGAGGCTAGACTCAAGGGAAGGAGGAGTGAAATTTGGTGGTAGAAATAGCAGATACTTAAGATATGCAGAGGACACCATCTTATGGGCAGGAAGCCACACTGATTTGAAATGACTTCTGATCAAAGTGAAAGAAGAAAGTCTCAAAGCAGGACTGCATTTGAACATCTAGAAGACAAAACTCATGACTGCAAAAGATACACACAACTTTAACATAGAGAATGAAGACATTGAAATTGTTAAAGATTTTGCTTAACTTGGTTCAGTCATTAATTCCAATGGAGACTGCATTCAAGAAGTCAAGAGAAGGCTGTGATTTGGAAGGGCAGCAAAGAAAGAACTAGGAAAAATCATCAAGAGCAAAGATGTGTCACTAGAGACCAAGGCCAAGATCATCCACACCATTGCATTCCCAATTACTATATACTGATGGGAAAATCGAACAGTGAAGAAGGCTGATAGCGAAAAAAAAATGATTCATTTGAAATGCGGCATTGGAGGAGAGCTCTATGGATTCCCTGGGCTGGCAGGAAGATGAACATGGGAGTCTGAGAGGAAATTAAGCCTGACACATTGCTGGAGGCAAGCTTAACAAAACTGAAGCTGCCCTACATTGCGCACATCATGAGAAGGCAGGGTTCTTTGGAGAAGACAATAGTTCTGGGGAAGAGGAAGGCAGCAGCGAAAGAAGAAGAGAACTGTGAGGTGGGTGCACCCCATACAAGAAGGTAGAGGCGTGAGCATACAGGCGCTGTGCGGGGCTGGTGTGGACAGGACACTGTGGACCTCATACACTCAGAGGGTCGCCAGGAGTCAGAGCCGACTCAGTGGTACATAATGCAAGATGCTTTTGGAAGCATATTTATTAAATCCCACCAAAGTGCCTTTAAAATTTAGGAAATATATCATCCATGATTCAAAGTATACCGAAGGCACAAGATCCAAGAACAACAGTTTCAATAATGTCACTGACACCCAGTTTTTACATTTAACCTCAGACTGTGAGCAAGTAGCTGGAGAGATTCCAAAAATTACAGTCCATTCAAGGAAGATGAGATGAAGGGGAAAAAAATATCTAAGTGAAGAAGAGGAGGTTTCCTTTTCTTCTCTGGTAGGTATAGAAAAACTTTGTAACAGAAACCATTAGCACACAAATTTTTCACCCATGTTGTTTGGTATTCTCTTTCCCACTTCTGAAATTTTACTAGAGGAAATATGAAATGAACATGTTTAGCTTAGATGAATTATCTGGGTTGTTGAATGTTGCAAATTCTATCAAACTCTCCCAAATACTGCCTCTCCACAGGTAAGCTGCCAGTATTTCTTTTGAATCATCTTGCGAATATCTAACCTATTTATGAAAACTATATTTCCTGGATTCTTACAGCTAAATATGTCTCCCTAATGCCTTTATATATGATGCACAACTCTCTGTGTATATAATTCAGAATTCACAATGTTTTCATTCATAATCTATAAACATTACTTCATTAACTTCTGGCACTAAATCCTTTGTGTCTGTACGCTGTGATACATTTTCATTGTCTCCAAAGCACTACAGTGTCCTCTAACTGCTGACTTTTTTGTAGTTGTATATTTCCATGCAAATTTTTTCTTTGTCAAGTGTTTTTTCAGTTTATTCTGTTCTCTTACTATTTGATTATCTCTTCTTCTGAATGTTCTCTTTAATTGCCAAGATATTAATACCTTCTTACTTGCTGAAAAATTTCTCCTATCTCTAAATATGTCTTTTCTTCCAGAATAGATTTTTTTCAGACTGTGTTTGTAAAGCGTACCTTCATTCTTTTTTTTTTTCTTTCCTTTCTATCATCTCTGTGGCTACCCACAAGAGATTTATCTACTGTTGAATTTTGATAGACCTAACATATTTTTTCTCTATTTTACTTTGGATAATTCTACCTAGACCATTTAATCTTGCACCAAAATTGACTGTAATGTTTTTCATTGACTCCCCTTCCTTCTTGAGGCATTGTCGGAGTCATTCCATACAAGTATTAATATAAGGACTAGAATCTAATTGTAGTTTTTCTTTGGCAGCCCTTCAGGTTACTAATGATATTATGATATTATCCAAAAGTTGCCTTTTATAACTGATATTTAAGCTCTGTGTCAAAAAGCACTCCATCAAATTGTCAAAAAAATACCGTCCTTGGCTTTGTAGCTTTAGTAATTAGGTTTGAGGTGAACAAAAATCTTGGTGGTACAGAACACAGACCATTAGATTTGCATGATTATTGTTGTGGAATTAACTATAAAAGCATTATTCCTCAGAAAAACTGTTCTACAGGCATATACATATACATATATATGTATATATATATATATATAAGCTTTTAGAGCACTTTTAGGTTTACAGCAAAACTGGGCAGACAGTCCAGAGAGGTCTCATGCACTCCCTGCCCCCACACATGGACAACCTCTCCCACCACCAACATCTCCCACCAGAGTGGCATATTTGTTACAGCTGATGAACCTTCACTGACACACATCACCAGGTCTATATTTTACAGCAGGGTTCAATCTTGGTTTGCATATTCCATGCATTTTGATAAATGAATAATGACATGTATCCACTGTATAGCATAATTCAGAATATTTTCACTGCTCTAAAAATCCCAAAGTCATTTAGTATATTTTTTCCTATTTTATCTTCTAGGAGTTATATAGTTTTGTATTTTATACTGTGGTCTGTGATTCATTTTGAGTTAATTATTGTGAAGGGTGTAAGGTGTAAAGGTACAGATTATTTTTCTGCATGTGGATGTCCAGTTTTTCCAGCACTGTGTTTTCAAGAGACATCTTTACCTCATTGTATTGCCTTTGCTGTCTTGTCAAAGATAAGTTGACCATATTTATATGGATCAAATTCTGGGCTACAGGGAATATTTTAAAGGTAAATTTCAGCATATTTTTTATAATCTAGATAAACCTACAACTGCCCTGGTTGAAGAGAATGGGTGAAGCCCCACCTGCTGAATCCTCTACCCCAGTGGTTGCTCAAATAGAAAAGTTAGTATTCAAAAAAATCACTGTGCTAAAAAATCTTTGTGATAAACTATTTGATTTAAGCTTAAATGCAGATATATATTTTACTACACACACAAACATACTGACAGCCATGGAAGTTTTATTCTTGGCGGATTCTCGGTATTTCTCAATAGCATTGTGTGAGGATGCAGTCAAGTGTGTACGATTCTCAAGCACTCACAATGTAATTTGCATGGTAGCTTTATTTACCCTCAAAAGAAAGTGTTCTGGGTCATGTCATGATTATCTTTGAATGTATTCTTTTTGCAAAGCTTGAGCACTCTTCTTCAGTGTTCTTTTTAATATAACAATTCATTGAAAAGGACAGCATCCTATCATTCTTTAGAAAGTATGAACACATTTTTCAATGTACCATTATCCTCACTATAACAGTTCTAGTGCATCTCAGCGTATCATGATTAATTTAGATGAAATGGAAATCAGAGATATGCAACCTAATGTAAATGGGTAGTTCAATATAGGTAGAACTAGGGGAGCAGTTATTTTAATCAATTTAAGTCTTTTTCATATCTCAGAAAGACAGATACAGTCTGTATGTTTAAGGGATAGCCCAGGTTCCTTCTGATTGAAACCATCATTGTATGATTGATCCTACTGTGAGTGGTTAAGGGAGAGAAAACAACCTCTTTGGAAATATGTCATCTTGTCACTTTGTCAGGATCCTAGGACATGAGTCAAAAGGTTGTTGGATAGAGAAAGAAAAAACACACAACAGCTAAGCTTTGTAGCTGCCAGAATTTTCTGAGCTATGGCAATTAAACCTTAGTAAAACAGCAACCCTTGGTGCCCTATGTCTGTATCTTTCCAAATAAAATATGAGGAAGACTTAACAAATTGACTAAAACAAGTGACTCTCCTGTCTGACCTACATTGAGCCACATAGAAAACAGGCTTTGCTCTTTACTGTTTAATCTTTATTTTTATTATCTTGTACCTTATAACTGTGGTATTTAAGAAGTCTATAACAGTTGCTATCTTTATTCTAATTCTAGCCATAACCATTATAAATCATGGTAACTTCTTTTAATATCTATCACTCTCTCTCATTTAGGAAAATCCAAAACCAAAACTCAGTTTTAGAAATTCCTCTTTTCCTTATAATTCTGTGTATTCTCAGTCACTTCAGGGGACTACAAAGCAAAATCAATGCAGATTTCTTTTTCTTAACTCCTTCTTCTGAGAGACATCTAAGATCTGAGTTTGGTCAGCAGTTATGGCACATCATGATATCTGAATCTCTGGCCTGTAGCAGCATAGGTGCTGCTCAATGCATGCCGGCTGGTTGCTATGGTTTGAATATGACCTCCATCCAGATCCATATGTTGAATCCTAACCCCTAAGGTGAGGTGGGCATTAGGAGGTGGGCATTTGAGAGGCTTTGCCCTCATAAATGGGATTGTGCTTTTAAAAAATGGGCTCCTAGAAATCCTTCACCCCTTTCACTATATGAGAACACAGAGAAGAAGATTCCATTTAGGAGCCAGGAAGAGGGTTCTCACCAAAACACAACCATGCTGATATCTTGATCTTGAACTTTCTGCCTACAGAATTGTGAGAAATACATTTCTGTCATTTATAAGCCACTCAAACATTGGTGTTTTGTCTTAACAGCTCAAATGTACTAGGTAGTAGTCTACATCACAACCGTTGTCCACAATTCTAAAATGTTTTAAAATAACTATTTACAGGCAACTTGGGAATAACAGCAGTAGCTATTTATAGTGGTATTGTGAGTATTGAGTTGACATATCAAAATAATGACTATCATGTTATAAAATCATCTAAGTTATAATCATAAACACAAACACTGTAATCATTTTTGTTTCTACCCTTGTTAAGTATATATGATTAATGTTCCTAAAATTTCTGTTTCTATCAGTCTTCTCTGTTGGAAATTCAGTGTGTCCATATGTGCCTGTAGAAAGAGCAAAAGGTAGCAGTTGGTGGAGTAGACAAGAAAGGACAAGAAAGGAAAAAGCATCCTTTAGTCTATGTAGATGAGACACATAACACCTAAATTTACTTTAAAAAAACACAGACATGCATCTGGACAGGATTGTCAAGAACTTTGAAGGCTCTGAGATTTTATCCTCCTTGCAAATTGTCACAGTTTTTCTCATACATACATGCCAGCAGATTCCTGGGTCAAAGCTAAAGAACTTTATTACTCAGAGCACAGCAAGCAGCAGAGCATCATGTTCTTATTGGTTTCCTCTTGCCTCCCAGTCTCTCAGGGGTGATGAGGAGGTGAGCTGTTTTGTACAAGTTTAGGGTGTTACTGACCTTGAAAAGGAACTGCCAACTCTTTGTCTCAGATGGGGGCATTATTTTTATTATCCTAGAGAGCAAAGCAATCTGCCCTCTATCTTAGAGGAACACTATCTCTATTTTCTAAGACCATTTATTATGTAAATATTCTTGAACTGGTAGTCCAGAACAAAATCTGATACTAGCACACACACCATTGAGAATGGCTTCCCAAAAAGGACATCAATTGAAATGACATCTAGTTAATCCTTACTCCTTAACATACATAATATTTTTAACATCACAGGGAATTTATTTTGATTTATATCATTTTTATTATGTAACCTTCATTAAAGTAATGCTGTGATGACAAATAAACCTCCAGAACCCAATAGCCTAACATGGAAGTTACATAAAGTGCATCTATTGAAATGACACATGGGATCCAAAAAGATAGTTTGTAATAAGTGAGTAATTCCTCTTCAGGTAGTGTGGTATGAGAAAGAAAGCTTATTACATAAAGTGGCTCTAATATCGTTAACACAAGGCTCCCAAATTTGCCATAGTCATGGTCTTCATTCCATCTGTCTCAGAAAAAGAACCTATTTCAGTCTATCATATGTGGGAGGGATTTATGGGCCAAACTATAAGTGATACACAGCCGTTCCCTGACGTTCCACAGGCGTATGGTTGTGTCTAACTGCAAAGGAAGCTAGGAAATGTAGTCTAATTCTGTGTTTAAGAAGAGAAACTGGTTTCAATGGTCAATTTGACCATCTCTCACCCATTCACCTTAGATAATTGAATCCTAAAGTTGGGCTTTTTAAAACCTGTATCTAGAAGAAATACTTAAAATAAACATCCGAATTTTATTTTGAGTTTTGTTGTATGTTTTGAGTAGATCCACCAACTATGGTACAGAGTTAACTTCAAATTACTTTCCTACAACTTGAATGCAATTTTGATGTGATACAAACACATTATTGGCTAATCCTCCATACCATACATAGAGATTTAGAGGATTAAAAACATTGATTTAAAGTCAACTCAGAATAATGTTTGTAAATGCATGACTAAAGTACTTCCATAAAGCAGCAGAAATGAAAAAAATTGAGGCATTGAAATGCTTGTGTCTACAGGAATTAAAATAATTTCAGGGAGCAGATTCTGCCTAAAATGCTTTTTTATACTTAAGAGTGTAGATAATAAGAGAACTCTTTTGGTTATAATAGGTCTGTCTCAATTGTTTATCCATAATGCTTATAGAGGAGAAATGGAAAACTAACATAATGCTTGACAAGGTCAACTTTTGGGACCCCAGGCCATGTGGGGAGAAAGAAAGAGGGTAGATCAGCTTCTCACTAGTAAAATGTGACTTAGTGGATGGCTTGGATCTCTGGAAGTTTTACCAGAAATTTCTCCTACCTTATGAGAAACCAGAAAGCTTATTACTATTGGGGAATGGGGTGTAGCAGTTTTTCCCATACCTATAGCTTTTACTCTGAATTAAATTTACTTTTTTAAATCACTTCATTTTACTTTCTCATGTTTATAACTTCATTCTGATCATTGCATTATGTAAGATTGCTCTGTTCATGATCTTTGCTTTCATCTTTGTATTTTTCAGCATTGTTTCTTCACCATTTCTCCTTGTTGCTATGTGCAGTTTCCATGGTATCCTTTGCCATTAATTTTGTTTCTCAAAATAACCTTCACTCTTTCTCTTTGAAAAGAAGCATCCCAGAGGGAATAAACATTCCCAATCTCAGACAATATCAGAATATTTTAGTCTTAAAAATGGATAGGTGTCATCTTTCCTTGAGGTTATTTTGTTAAATGATGGTGTTGGAGATAGACCCTTACATATTTAAGTAAATATGTAACATGGAAATTTGGAAAAAGCTAAAAATTATATGCATAATCCTCATTACACTCTCCCTGTTGAAAACCTGTTACAGTGTGCTGTTCCAACAACAACAAGAACAGCCCCCATTTATTTAGCACTTAGTGCTTGGAATTCAAGGCCAAGCACTCCTTTCTCTTCTACACCAGAACTCTGGCTGAAGGAATGTGCACATGAGAATTTCTAGCCACAAGAAAATCAAATAACAATTATCTTAATATTTGAAAGCATCTTAAATGCCAAGTATAAGGCTCTCTTTTACATGCTGGAGTCGATAATGAGATCAGGGCTTAGATCAGTGTCTGACGAGGTATTTCCTCTATGTAAGCCAACCTTCACCTTCAAATCATGTTTGCTGAGGTGTGCCTCAGGGAGAGGTGGGTCTCAGAGGCCCAGGTCACTACACCAGAGAGATATGCAAGACTGTTTAACACAGAAACTGTACCCTACCCAGGTTTTCTGGTGATGGAATAGTAAGAATTCCAGGAGGCTTTTTACCTCTTTTTGGCATAAACTGTACAACAAGGAAAAAGATATTTGAGATGGAAAAATTCACTTTCATGTAACACGCAGTCCAGTGAATGTTAAGTTTGGTGTAATTACATTAGCATCATTAGTACTCTGCTGCTTTGGGGATGAGTTAATAAATATGACACAGGAAAGTTATGAAAGTAGCACCTTCCTTATTGGTCAAGTCGGGGATATGAAAAGAGAGGAATAAACATTTTCCCTAACCTCACAATATGCTAGGTGTTGTGCTAAGCAAAGTGCATTTTTGTAATGTTTATCAGGTATTATGTATTTTTCTATTATCACTGATGGGAAATAATCAAATGTATTATAGTAGGTGAAACAGTCATTTGTCTGTTTTTCCTCAAATCCATCTCTAACATCTCCCTGCCCATCTTTGTATCACAGAGAACTACCCTTAGAGATTTCATTTCCAGAGCTGCCTTGGAACTGGCCAACAGAAATCCCTGGCAGGCAAGAGGAGGGCAAGAGGAGGGAAGAGCCTTAATATTTCTCCTCCTGGCTCCTGGCTTCAAGTGGAGTATGGTGCAGTGTGGTTGTGGCTGCATCTTCTTTATGGCTCCATCTTTCTTGGGCAGTCTCTCTCTCTGTGGTTGTAGCTTCTGATAGGAAGCTGCCTAGACAGCTCCATCTCCCACCGAGTGAACCCTCCTCTAAGATTCCAAGCATGCAGGCTAAAATCCTGGAGATATATCACCTCCCTCCTTTATCATTCAGCCCTAAGCATAGAGAGGAATTTATTTCGTTTATACTATCAGGTTCTCCTTTTTCATCTCTTTGCTCCTTCAGTTCTATTTTAGTTTAGGTGACTAGTTCCAAACTGGTGTGGACTCTAATTTCTGTTGAACTACTTGATGTAGGTTCTAAATTCCTCAAATGGTATCAGTATATTAACTCAATACTCACTTGTAAAAATATTATTTTCTGGGCCTAATTGTATATTTTATGCATTAATCAAATGATCTATTATATCAGGGATTCTTACAAAGTAGTGTATTATATTATACTTTTATTTGTTACAAAGTTAACTATAAAATATTAATAGAGAATTAGCCTAATCATGGGAAAGTAAACTTTTTTATTCATTCAACAAATATTATTCCTGTTCTTTGAGACCCACCTACATGTCAGGTATCAAGTAAAAAGACAGATATGACTCCGACTCCCTGAGGTTTATCACTAATGGGTTCCATCTTTGTTTCTGGCTCTTTGTAGTATTTGGTTAAAGAGTAGGAGCTTCCAACTAGTTTTCACACTAATGTTAGATTATAAAAATTCTCAAACTTGAAGAAAAATTAAAATGTTTTTACAGCAAACACCTGTATACTCACCTAGATTCTAAATTAACATTCACTGTTCTTATTTTATCATATGTCCATTCATATATTCCTGGCTCTATTAATGCAGAATAGAATCATTTTTGGATGTACTTCAAAGGAAATTGCAAACATTCATACACTTCTTGCTAAACACTTTAGCATGAATATCATTGAATAGTTAAATATTTTGAAAGGATATTTTCCCTACATATAAAATTTACATGCAGTGAAATGCACAAATCTTCCTTACACATTAGCTGAGTTTTGACAATTGCATTTCCAGGCCTAAGTGATATTGCAGGTTTTGGTTCAAGGTCACTATAATAAAGTAAATATTGCAGTAAAGAAAGTCATAATATTTTTGCTGGGAGAGGGTCTTCAGTTTGTAGAAAAATAATAAAATAAAATAATTACATTATATTAAATTACAAAATTTTTAAATGTAACATCTGTGAAGCCCAACAAGGTGGAGTGTGATAAAATGAAATATACCTATAATTCCAAAAGTTATGGTATAAAAATTTTTGACCATTACAGAAAATTTCTTGGCATCACCTCATGGTCAATTGCTGCCTTCTCATCCTTGAGGACAACACTGTTGTGATTTTATCTATCATATTTTAAATTTGCCTCTTCTAAACATTTTTATAAATATAATTAGACAATATATATTTTTGTGTGAGGTTTCTTCCATTAAACATTATGGTTTTGAGAGTCATTATATCGTGTGCTTTAGTAACATTATTTTTTATTGTTCTGTAGTACTCCTTTCTATTAATACTCTTCAGTTTATCGATTAACCTATTAAATGGCGACTGAATTCTTTCCAGTTTTTGGCTACTGTTAAAAGTTATTAATAAAACTGCTATTCAAAGTAAAAGTTATTAAAAATCAGCAAAAAGAACAGAATATCATTCAACTTTAGAAACCTTGTTGTGGGGTATATGTTTCATGGTGTATTGAAAATGCTTGTCCTAGAATATATGTATATTTAGTTTTGTAAGGAAGTACAGAATCATTTTCCAAAAAGATTGTAGCATTTTATCTTCCTACCAATGATATATGAGAGTTCCAGTTTTTCCATATCCCCAACAAAACTTGGTGTAATCACTACTTTCAGTTATTGACCTTCTAATTAATGAACACTATTACTTCATTGTGATTTAATATACATTTTTCTAATGGCTATAAATGTGAAGCACTTTTCATGCATGTTGACTATTTGTATATCTTCTTTTGTAAACTGTCTTCAAATATTTTGCCAATTTTTAATAGAATTGTTTATGTTTTTATTGTTGAATTCTAAAAATTCATTTTATATAGTCTAAACCAAGATATGTTCAAAAATATTTTTACCAAATGAAAGTGAATATTTTTTCATTTTATTGACAGTGAATGTCTTTTGATGACTTAATCTTTTGCTTTTGATGAACTTTTAAAAGCCTAAACTAAATTTATTAGATTTAAAAATACTTTAATTGCCAAAGTTTTCCTTATTTAAGAAACATTGTCTATATCTAAAGCAAAAACATTCTCCATATGATTTCCTCTAAAAGATGTTATAAAGGTAACTTTAGCTTTGGGTCTATGATTAACCATGATTTAATTTCTATGTATGGTAAAGTTTTGCTTTCCATATAGACTTCTTGTAATTCCAGCATAAGCTGTTGAAAAGACATTCCATTACCTATTGAATTGCTTCGATGTCTATGATGAAAATCACCTGACCATGTCAGTAGGGTTCAGTTTCTGAACTCACTATTCTTTTGTTACTCTGTTTGTAAATCACATGGTCTTCATTGCTGTACCTTTACAGTAAATCTTAACATCATTCAGTGTAAGTTTTTTAACTCAGCTCTTGTTTTTCAAAATTGCTTGAGATAATCTAATTCTTTTCATTTCCATATACATTTGAGAATTAGCTTGTTCATTTCTTAAAATTCCCTATTAGTATTATAATTGTGATTACACTGAAATGATAGAGTAATTGGAGAATTGACAACTTAACAACAATGAGTCTTTCAATTCTTGAGTATGGTACATATCTGTCTGTTTATTCATCTGTCCTTTAATTATTTGAAGCAATAGAAATCTTGTATACTGTTTATTTTTTAAATGTTTCATATTTAAAGTAATAAGTGAATTTTTAAAAATTTAATTTTAAAAGTTTTCTGCTAGTTGACATTGCAATTAATTTTTAGATAACTTTATATCTGATGGCATTACCTCAGACTCAATTATTATTTCTAATAGTTATTTTGTTGACTTTTCATTTTATAAATGATACCATCTTGTCACCTAAAAATCCTGATTGTTTTACCTTTGCTTTCCAAATTTTATAAGTATCTTTTCTTTTCTTACCCTTTTTCAATCTATAGTCCAATATCAAAACAGTTGCTAAAGGTGAACATCTTTGCCTTCTTCTCAATCTTAAGGGAAATATATTCAAAATTTTACTATTAAGTATAATATTAGCTGTAGATTTTTTATTGATATCTTTTATCAGGTTTATAACTTCCCTTCTATTTTTAGTTTTCTGTCTCCTTTGTTTATAAGTAGGTGTTGTACTTTATCTAAAGATTACTGTGTGTCTATTGAAATGACCATAGAGTTTTTCTTCTCATTCAGGTATTCTAGTCAATCACATGGTTTCATGTTTGCATGTTAAAGAGACCTAGTATTTTTTAGATAAACCCTACTTGGTCACAGTGTATTATCATACATAATGCTGGATCTAAGTTGCTAATATTTTGTAGAATTTTTGCTTCTATGTTCATAAATGATATTGCTTTTATTTTTCTTTTGTGTAATATTATCAACTGTTGGTATTAATGTTAAACTGTTTTCATAAAACAAGTTGGTGGGGAGTGTGGATTCCTGCTCTCTATTATATGAAAGTGTTTTGATAAAATTAATATTTATATAATTTACAAAATATATTCTGTGCATGGGGTTTTCTTTATGGAGTGGTTTTTGATAAGAAAATCATTACTGTAATAGTTATAGAACTGTCCAGATTTTTCATTTCATCTGTTATCAATTTTGGTACATTTCATAATTTCATTTAACATTTTAGTAGTGCAGTATGATGGTGTTTGTCACTCTTATTTACTTTTATCTAAAATATTTTTAGCCATTTTACTGCAAGGGTATTTTCAAAGGATTATAAAATTCTATGTTAATAACTATTCTTTTCTTTCAGTATTTGAAAATTTTATCCAAAGCTCTTTTGGCCTCTGTGGTTTCTGTAAAGAAAGCAGATAGCATTTGGATCAGTGTTCCCCTGGATGGAATGCATTGTTTTTCTCTGGATTCTGTTAAGATTTTTATTTATCGTTGGTTTGAAGTAGTGTTACTATAATGTGCCTATGTGCCTGTGTCTAGCAACCAAGAGTTAAAAAAGAAACATTCACCCAGACCGGTAGAAGGGGCGGAGATGAGCAGCTGGGGTGGAGTGGGCTCAAGGCAAGGAAGCAACTGGAAGACAGGGGCATGTAAGGCTGCAGCTGGTGTAGCAGGTGGTCCCATATTTGCCTGCAGATAAACCAGGAAGACAAACTGGGGAATGGGATAGACAGCACAACCCAGGGTTCCAGAGCTGGGAAATAAAGCCTCAAAACCTCTGACTGAAAAAGCCTGTGGGAGTTGAGGCTGCAGGAGAAACTCTCACAGTCTCATAGGAGAGTTCACTGGAGAGGCCCACAGGGTCCTAGAATGTATACAAAACAACCCACAAGGAGTCAGCACCAGAAGAGTCCAAGTTGCATGTGGGTAGCAGGGGTAGTGACTGAAAGCTGGTCAAGAGCTGAGCGAGTAGCATTGTTCCCTCTTAAACCCCTCCCCGACAGACACCACCACAGTGCAGCAGTGATGTATGTTGCCCTGCCCTGGCGAATAACTAAGGCTCCACTCCTTACTATGTAATAGGCGCACCAAGATAAAAAAGTGTGGCCCAAATGAAAGAACAGATCAAAGCTCCAGAAAAAATACAACTAAGAGATGAAGAGATATCCAACTATCAGATGCACAGCTCAAAACACTAGTAATCAGGATGCTCACAGAACTGCTTGAGTATGGTCACAAAATAGAGAAAAAAGTGAAGGCTATGAAAAGTGAAATAAAAGGAACCAACAATGAAGAGAAGGAAACTGGGACTCAAATCAATGGTTTGGAGAAGAAGGAAGAAATAAACATTCAACCAGAATAGAGTGAAGAAACAAGAATTCAGAAAAAATAAGGGGAGGGTTAGCAATGTCCAGGATAACTTTAAACATCAAAATCATAGTGGTGCCAGAAGGAGAAGAGGAAGAGCAAGAAATTGAAAATATATTTGAAAACATAATGAAGGAGAACTTCCCTAATCTGGCAAAGGAAATAGACTTCCAGGAAGTCCAGGTAGCTCAGAGTCCCAAAGAAGTTGGACCTAAGAAAGCACATGCCAAGGCACATAATAATTACATTACCCAAGATTAAAGACAAGAGGGAATCATAAAAGTAGCAAGAGAAAAGGAGACAGTTACCTACAAAGGAGTTCCCATAAAACTATCAGCTGATTTCTCAAAAGCAACCTTGCAGTCAAGAAGGAGCTGGAAAGAAGTATTTCAAGTCATGAACGGCAAGGACCTACATCCAAGATTACCTAATCCAGCAAAACTATCATTTAGAATGGAAGGGCAGATCAAGTGCTTCATCATCACCAAGTCCTTATTAAATGAAATGTTAAAGGGACTTATCTAAGAAAAAGGAGATCAAAATTACGAACAGTAAAATGACAACAAACTCACAACCATCAACAACCGAACCCCCAAAAATGAAAACAAAAACAAAAATGAACTAAGCAAACAAGCAGAACAGGAACAGAATCGCAGAAATAGAGATCACATGGAGGTTTATGAGTGGGGAGGAGGAGGAGGGAGAACGGGGGAAAAGTTACAGGGCATGAGAAGAATAAATGGTAGGTACAAAATAGACAGGGGGAGGTTAAGTATGGGAAATGGAAAAGCCAAAGAATATACATGTATGACCCATGGACATGAACTTATATGGGAAATGATGGTGGGAGCGGGGTACAGGGCAGAGGGGAAAAAAGGGGAGAAAAAATGGGACAGCTGTAATAGCATAGTCAATAAAATATATTTCTTTAAAAAGCAGTTACTTAAGCCACAGGTGGCAAACACAAGTTCTGCGGGCCAAATCTGGCCCTCCCCCTTGTTTTGTCTGGCCCAGCAACTTGTTTCTACCCAGAGGCAGCGCCGAGTTCCTTGTGCCTAGTTAAGGAGTAGTTACAGTTATACAGTCCTACAATTATATTGGGCCCTTTGAAGGCAGTCTGGAGGCTGATGTGGCCCCCGGTGAAAATGAGTTTGACACCCCTGACTTAAGCCTATCAAGTCAGAGGTTTAATCACTTTGCCTATCAATTAAGGTTAAACTCTAACACCTGAGTACTCCTATCTTTTTCCCTATTAGATTTTAATTATTTTGTTTCTATAGGGTTAGTTTACAAACTGAAAACAACATAATATACAAAAACTACACAATTTGGGAAGAATGGCACATTTCTCCCTCAGAAGCTATTCCCTCTAGAACACCCAAAGAATAAACCTACCACCCTCTGCCAGGCGAGCCTGATCCTAGGCTGTGCCTGGAGTTCCTTCCCATAGAAAATATCATTAACTGGGTAATGCAGGCAGCTGCAGCACAATCATCCGGGCATCCTGGAGGAAGAGGAACCTGAAAGCAAGCCTGAGAGCAGAGCTAGGGCCAGAGCCAGAGCCTGAGAGAGAACCAGCTCAGGAGCCAGAGAGCTCTCTTTTTGTTTCCATTGGCTCTGGAGGCATTCAGCTTCTCAGCCAACCCCAACCTAGACTGTCCACAATTGCCTCCGCAAACTCCTCCCACAGACTCTCGCTGTTTTCCCCCAAGTGATCTGTTATTTTAATCAGATCTCTCTATATCAAGTATGGAAAAAATCCATCAGATGCTCTGCAGATTCTCGTAAGAGGATTAGGTTTCATTGTAAATATAATGAGAATCTACTAAAGAATTTTTACCGGGGAATGACTCATATCCTGAAATACCTCCTTCTTTCCGTGTCTAAATCAGCCCTGCTCAAACCTAAACTTGTTTGGTGCCTCATTTACAATATTTAAAATGCACGTAAAGTCTGCCTGCTATTCCCATAGCATGTCTATGTAGGCTCAAGTTAGAAATTACTACATGAAGTGGGATAAGACTACCAAAGAAATGTTAATTTGTTAATAAAAGTATCATAAAGTATTTAGTTACATAAAATAAATTAAAAGTTAATTTAATTAAACTTTAATCTTAAAATGATCTTTAAATATCAGTAACTCTCTGGTTTGTGAAGCCTTTCTCTTCTACCCTGTCTGATAGTAATTAATGTTTTTCTATACCTCCAAAATCTGCAGCATGCGCCAGGACTTGCAATTTAGTCATATTAGCTATCGTTTTTCAGAAGGGATAGTTTTAGCTCTGTACCACTAGCAGAGATTCCTTAGAGGCAGATATAATATTGTCACACCATGTTTGTCAGCACACAATCTGTGCACCAGAAACTAATTAATTGTAAATTTCTAAACTTTTCCATATATTTGATAGAGTAGTGATTTTCCACCTTTTTTTTGTCAAATGACACACATATAACTAATTACTAAAATTCTGTGAAACTGCAAAATTACATTATAGTTTTACTGATCTGACAAAAATAGGCATAATCTTGATTCATTTATACCAGACAACTGTTGCGTTGGTTGTTGTCATTTTTTGTTTTTGACAATCTAAGGGAAAAGACTTCAGTGCCCATTACTAGATAATTAGATATCGCATATTTTAAAAATTCTTGTGGCACAGCAGCATGCCTCTTGCTGCACGCCGCTGTGCTGTGGCACCCTGGTTGGAAATCACTGTGATGGAGAGAGAACAATACTTTTGCAGTGGAGTCTTATTTTAATTGTAACACCAGTACATAGCAGATCAATTTCTTAAATTTTATAAATTAATACTTTATTTTTATTAATGTTTTATCCTAATTCTCAGAAATTTTTATTTACTTTTCTTAGAAAGTGGCCCACAATATCCTTAAGAATCCTCTTCTATAGCAAATAGTTGTATCAAGCTTTCCTTTTGCATTTTATATTTGTAAAAAACAATTTCTATTCACTAAAATGTGTTCTATGTATTGTATGATAAATCAGAAATTGAAGGATCTGAGCGTTTACCTTATTTGTCAGCTAATAAGCCAGTCTGATTTTATGTGTAGACATGCACACACACATGAACACACACACTCTGAAAGAAGATATAAGAAGACCTAAGACCCCTGGATCAGAGACAAAGAACATCTATTACTTCAGCAAGGGCCGCCTAGAACTCAGGCATGAACTGAAGCTGCTATCCACAGGCAGAATTTTTTTCTTCAGGGAAGCCTCAGTTCTATTTTTAGAGCTGTCCAACTAATTAACTATGCCTACCCGGATTATCTAGTATAATCTTCTTTATTGAAAGTCACTGATTGTGGACCATAATCACATCTATAAAATAACTTCATAGCAATGGCAAGATAAGTATTTGATTGAATGTGTAACTGGAGACTATAGCCTACTCAAATTAACACAAACTATCCATCAGCTTATCATTTTGTAAACTAGTTAATAGAGAAAAATAATCAGGCATTAATACTGGTATTTCCTTAAGAACTATAACACCAGATAGGCAAATAATAGATGAGGGTAAATGTGTCCTTATAAAAGTATGCCAACCAATAAATGAAGAAGAAGTGATAGCAATCAATACCGACACTTAGCAGTCCCAGTGAATTAATAGATATATGTACTGAGCATAAATAAAAATGAGAGAAAACCTGATATTATCTGTCCCTGAAGAAAAAAAAACATACCGACATTTATTACCTTGCTGAAGAAATGAACCTGAGTCTAATCAGAACTCTATATTCACTTGCCAACATGCTGAAACTGCACAGAAAAAAAGGCCCATTTTGAACTACATTGTGTGTGTAAAGTGAGCCAGATTCAGACTGTGGGAAATTCTTCATGTCAAATAGTCCATGTTCATCAATGCATACATTTTAAAGAAAAAAATAATAGAAGGTTGTATATTGAAATTAATCTTAAAAGTGGTATCATTTTTAATGATATAACTATAGTGTCTAGGTATGTGTATTTGCCTGATATTTTGAAAAATAGTTTACATGATAAATTGTTTGTTCTCATATTATTTAGAAAATCAATTTCAACTGATAAGAACCAGTTCTCCTGTTTAGTAAATGAGACCCATATTAATTAGGATTTTTTTTTTTGCTACATGGATTGTTGATAAGGGGGAGAATCAGGTGATAGGAAATGTCATAGTTTTGTTATCTATTGTTTGGAGATGTTCAACATCCATTCTACCCTTTTTTCCTTCTAAAAGCAGCATGATTTATCTTTGTGAAGCTTGTTCCTTGTCTTCAAGTGGAGCTTACATATCACTCTTCCTTCGTGGTTTTGTGGCCATTATACAGGAGTGGCAAATCAGTGAAAGTAACTGATATGGGGAAGGGAAAGGAATTCATTTACTCAGCAAATATTTGTGACAAAATTAGACTAATCGTAGTTATTCCAAGGACATTTTTTTTCATTATAATAGCACGTTCTTCTTACACTGGGGCTGATAAGTTGTCAGAATGTGTCTGGTTCTGCAAGCAGGCTTTTCCTCAACACAAGTACAGAAAATCTGAGCCTGAGAGAATGTGGCCTTGACATCATTGATTTCCTGTATCCACGACTATGGACTTACCAGTTACACAAACCCGGAAAATTTGGGGGTATGTTTAAATGTTTTAGATACAGGCTTCCATTACCTGTATCTAAAAGATTCTCCATAAAAGTTTGAGAATACTTGAAGATTCCTAGAACCTAAAACAAAAGGGAGACAAAAAGACTAAGTATTTGCTAAACACTAAGGGACGTGGATTTTATGTGATGGGAGAGAATAGAGGTACAAGGAGATTTGAGAAAATATTTTCATGTTGTGGCATTTAAATGTGTTTTATTTTTGCCAGACTTTTGTCTAGTAAGATATTTACAATCAATAAAATATCAAGATTCTACTTCGAAAACACTGAAGTGACCTGCACAGTGTTATACAATGTCAAACCACCCTATGCCTCACTAAATAAATCACACTGTTTCTATCCACTGAAGATTTAAATTAGTCTTTTCTTGTTCACATTAAAAGACACTTACTAGAGCCCTGGCTGGTGTGGCTCAGTGGACTGAGCACCTGACTGCAAACCAAAGGGTTGAGGGTTCATTTCCCAGTCAGGCCACATGTCTGGGTTGCAGGCCAGGTCCCAGGTAGGGGGCGTAAGAGAGGCAACCACACATTGATGTTTCTCTCCCTCCCCTTCTCCTTCCCTTACCCTCTCTATAAAAAATTTAAAAAATTAAAATCTTTATAAAAGTAAAAGATAGTTATTAGATATATTTCTGTTAAAAATAAAAGAAGTATATTTCTGTTATGATTATTGTATTGGGATACTGTGTATTTAAATACATCTGAAATTTTTTACTTAGAAATTTTCAAAAAGAAGACATCTCAAAATTGCTAAATGGTAAAATAAAAGTTAAAATATTTTGAAAGTTTATGCTAAAGTTAGATCCTTTTACTTATTTTATTTATGAGAGTTTATTCACAAGTATAATTCCACAGGGGTAAAGCATTGGAATTTTAAATTTTAGGATTGTAGATTACAATAATTTGTCTTTAAAATGAAAACAAAAATATTTATACTTTTAAAATACTTTTTAAAAGCCACAGTACTTTTTTCACATTTCAAAATAACTATAACTCAGACATAAAGTGATAAATAAATGTTGATAAAGTATTTATTAATATCTAAAACCATGGTAATTCCAGAAACCCTGCTTTTGTAAGCACTCTAATACATGGACAGTTTCCAAGAAGTGTTCTGAAGTCTAGTAATTATCATCCCAGATGCTGGATTGTGTCTGCGTGGGACGAGCTGAATGTGCTGTCACATCCGACAGAGTTGCCAGTCTTAAACCAACTGTGACTACTCTCTGTACACTTCTCTCTCTGGGGTATTAAAAAACTCTTAATTAGCTTTTGTTTCCAAGCAAGGCTTCATTTTTCATGAAGATACTTTTTTTGTTTAAATTATTAGATTTGAAATGACCTTGACATTTCATCTATGACAGTAAGTGCATATATTTGTTCAATATTTAAATTCAAGTTGTTAACCTAATATAAAATCAGAGATTCATTGAAAACACAAATGTCCCTTTAATTCTGATACATGAATTTGTCATCTGTAATTCAGGATCGTGTTGAAATATGATAAATGCATCAAAATGCAAACCTATCTTGAAGACTTGTTGATGGCTTAAGAATGTTAAAAATACATGTAAATAGAAGGTGGGTATGTTATTATAAATCTATGTTGCTGGTACAATTCTTGCATATAGTCTATACCCCCACAGTGACAAAAAAAAGTTGAATTAAGAAAATGTCCTACTCATTTCTGAGAAAATTTAGAAAAGTTGCCATATGATGCATTCCAAAGTACTTTGATTTCCCAAGGGAGAAAACATGATATCAGTTTAAAATATTCAGGTATTGTTCAAAGCCTGGTATTTTTGAATAATTTAACCTAAAAGCATTTTTATTATACAGTGTCAGTTTCCAGTTACTTGAAACTTGTCACACATTAAATTTGGATCTGCGCATGTACCTTCAGTTAAAAATCAGGATAAGTTAAAATATGCATCAAAGCCCTGGCTGGGTGGCTCAGTTGGTTGGAGCTTCATTCCATGCACCCAAGGCTGTAGACTCCATCCCCCATCACGGCATAGACCTGGTTGCCAGTACAGGAAGCAACTGATTGATGATTCTCTCTCTCTCCCTCTCTCTCCCCTCCCTCCTCTCTAAATCAATAAATACATACATCCTTGGGTGAGAATTAACATATATACCTAAGTATCTCTTTCTCTCTCTCTATATATATGTGCGTGTATGTGTATGTATGTACATATATGTCAGCAAAATCATCTGCCTGCAAAAGTAAAGAGCTAATTGTCATTTACTTTTACAGATATTAATAGTGTGTTTAACAAGTAACAATATTCGTTCTCTGTCTGCAGAGATGCTGCTTACTAATGACATCTGATTGCTTCACACAGCAGGGACCCATTCTATTTGGGCGTAATGACCGAGCTAACATCAGTTTTTAAGAATGTATGTTATCATTACTCATTACAGTACTGCACTGAAGCTTCTCTGGGAGGCAATAAAGAACAAAATGTATATTTTAAAGACCCTCATTTTCCCCCTAAATGCTTGAATTAATCTGCAGTCTGTGGTGTTCCGAGAATTGAGTTATGTCCTAAAGCAATGCCTCTCTTGGAGTACATCCGCCTAAAGATGGGGTCCTGATTAGCCTCTGAGTTTTCTAATACAGTCTATTGATTTTCTGCTACCATAGCTGCCATTGGATTTTGTGTGCTGGCACAGGGCTTCTATTTTTTGCATGAGAGAAGGATGAATGGTGTCTGTGAGGCTCCAAGCACACTTATCCTCTTCAGTAAGGCCAATCGTCAATATCATTTAAGCAGAGAAAAACTAAGGAACCCAGAACACTTAAAGCACAGTTTAGGTTTTCTTTATATTCATTGTCTAACTACTAAAACATATACATTCTACATAAAGTTAGCAATCTTATTAAGTACTCTTAAATTCTCTTACCCTCATGCTGCAGAAAAAATAAACTTTGTTTTAAAGGTAAAGATGCATCTGTTGTGAAAGTATGTTATAAAAGCAATTTCATTCTTTCTATTGGCCACAGAATTGATTTTAAATGCAAACAGACTAGGACTAAGACATAAACCAGTACTCTGAACCCACTTTTAAAAATTCTCATTATAAATAAATGTTCAAAGTCCTAATCATCTGGAACTACCTAAACATTATAATAAAGAAGATCATTTCCATGTCACCTGATACTGATTTTTTTTTAGTTAGGATACAATATTTTCTTAGATCAAGTTCACTACAAGCAAAGTATGAGATACGAATTCTTTTGCAAGCAGTGTATTGAAGAAGCAGCCTGGGGTGACACCTGCAGCAAGGCAGGAGAGCAGATTGGGTCAGTGAAAAATTAGGTGCACACGTGGGTTGCAGGTGAAGCCTGTTTGGCCTCAGGCTCATTTGCCAAACAACCCTGAGGTGGAAATGGTAGCAGTGAATTGTTGCACCTGGAAGCAAAAGCCCAGCTTTTATTCACCTTTGTCAGTAAGTCATTGGTCACAGGCTGCCTGGGAGGTGGCCTGATGTGTCAGCCAGTACTTATACCCACAGAAAGATTGGGTGAGAGCCTCCAAAGGGGATCTGAGCGGGGGAACAGCAATGTCTGCTGCCCAGGTCAAATTCAGATTCACCATTCTGGTCTAAACACAGATACACAAAGACTGAACATGGTACCCAGTGCATCAAACAGGTACACCATTGGCTTGTCAAGGTAAGGGGTGATCTGACGTTGTGGTTTAGCATTTAAATTGACCAAAAGAAAGAAAAGAAAATTTGTGGGTAAAATTTAGAGGTAACAATCACCAGGTATTCAGTATTAATTGAATACTCATTTTGACACTTGTATCCATTTTTTTACTGCAATTGAAATATTCAGTGAACTAAACTATAATGTTAAATATTAGATGTATCCCTACTATTAATTTTTGCTTTTCCAAAAATACTCCCATAAAATGAATTGTAGTAAGGTTTAATCATTGTACAGGAATAGAGAATACGAAATGATCCACTCCCATTTTTCTCAGTTTCATTTAGGAGATGAAAAAGACTAAACAAAGAGTCAGCAACTTTTAGCCAGCACATGGGTGTGCAGCAGGAGGCACACTGGTGTGCATTAAGAACTTTTAAAACATACGATGCCTGATTATTTAGTCAGGGACCCTGGCCTCTTTTCCCTTAGATTGTCAAAAAATAATAGCAGCCAACACAATAGCTGCCCAGCATTAATAACTCAAAATTATAACTAATTTTTTTGTCAGATCAGCAAAAAGAATACTGTTCTTCGGTATGCCACAGAATTTTAGTAATTAGTTTATGTGTAGCATGAGATGAAAAAGGTTGAAAATCGCTGAAATTATCTAATGGCTCAACAAAACAGTGGTATGACAGTAACTGAAATTTAGTTACACTTTAAAAAACCTGCAGTTATTTATGGGACAATGAGTTTCATAGTTTCTGAAAGTTGGAACAATCATTCTATAATATCACAGTTCTTAAATGGTACATGAATCTGGCATTTCACACACAAAATCATTCAGAATAAAAATGAATTATATTTATTCTAAGGCAGAGGTAGGAAGCTGCTTTTCAAGCAAAATCAGATAGAATGTTTCAAATGCATATTTATTTATATACAACTTTTTTGTTGTTGTTTCATGGAAAGGTACTTTTCCTGAAAAGCTAACCTCATAATTTTCTTTTCAATATTAGTTTTCTTTTCTTCTTACCTATAAAAAGGGTTTTTTTTTTCTCAACTGCTCAAATTACTAGAGTAAGGTTTCTATATATGGCATTTTAAATGTTATTGTTGTCAAATACTCTGACCTGCTGATACCAGAATACAAAACAAGTGATCATTTTAAATGATAGATTCTGGAGTGATTTCAAGTCACAACAGTCTAGTGGATGAGCTCGTGCTTTTCAATCTTTCTCCAAGCAGACAACCCTTAGAGTACATATTAATACCAATCCAGTTTTGCCTTGGCACCTTGGTATTTATTCTACACAGGAATCTCCAATATTGATTACAAGTCATATAAAGTTAGACTGATACCCTTCCTTCCATCTTCTTTCCAAAAATAAATTGTGCCAGAAATTCAAGGGTAATGAAGAAAGCTCATTATAATACACCTCTTCCAGGAATTCTTTTCATGTTAGTTAAGTACTTGAGGAAATTAGACAGATGGAAGCATGCAAGAAGGTACATACAAACACATCTTCAGTCTGAGTCCATGTGAAATTACAGGAACAGTTTAGAGGAAAAGTTCTAGTACAATCTTACAGCCCACACTATGCCATAGTCTTTACAACCTAAAATGGATCTTTCATTGACACCAAGAAAGCATTAATCTAAACTTTGACTTCAATTTCTAGTTGAAATATCAATGAAAACATATGCTGAAAAACTTTAATGTGGTTGGATATCAATTAATCAAATTTACTCCTTGTCAGTAGAATCATTTATCGTAGCAGCATATTGTATTTTGAATCCTTAAAAAATCAATGCAAACTTCATAAAAAGGTGATATTCATTCATTGCTAATTAAGCTAAACTGTCATCTTGAAACTTGGGAACAATTTAGTAATATTAACCAATTGAGTAAGGGATATACATATTCTTTGGTGTGTTGAAGAGCACAGACTAGAGTCACTTGAAAATTTGGTTAACATAAACTGAATATGCCTTAGTTACCTCATATTTAGTATAATAGTGCACCACACTTACAGTTACTAGATGTAAAATATTTAGAAGCATAATAGCCACACATACATATTAGCTACAAATATTCAGCAACTCTACTTCAGTAATAATCCCCACAAAATGATTAAGGATATGTGCAAACATTTAGCTACAAAAATGTTTAGTGTAACATTTTTTGATCAAGTGGGAAAGTAGAAATAATCTTGACATCATTACATTGAAGTTTGAATGAGCTAAATCCTTAAGATGGAGCCCTATATAGCTGTGTAAAATTGCATCATAGAAATGCATTTGTGATATAAAATGTATTAATATTATACCACTGAGGTAAATTAGGTTAAAAAGTATATGAAATAGGACTTATTACCTATTAAAATTTAAAAGAAATGTACACAGAACACTAAACAATTCTGATAGCATAAACATACTATTAAATCAAACATCTGCACTGCAGGAGGAAGATGGCAGCAAGGTGGGAGCGAGACCACTTCCCCCTGCACACCTGTGAAACACCTAGCCAATCTACTAAGGAACAGAGTGAACAGCCAACATACCCCAGCATATGTGAAGATAGGATACCAAAAATTATAGCGGACATTGAAAAACCAGACTGTAAGGAGAGTGCTTCAGGACAATGAAGTCCCTGGGACCACAGCTGCTGCAGCCTCAGGCCCATGCCCACCGGGTCTGCCACAGGGTTCTGGGGAGAGAGCCGGGTCAACTGCTCCCTACCGGGGCCAAACAAGGTTCAAGCAGCACCGGGAGAGACCTGGTTGCTTGGAGTCACAGAGAGGGGAATAAGGACTAAGTGGCAAACACACAGGGGCTGTGAGCACCCACAGAATCAATGGACGCTGGCTGGGGAGACTTGTGAGTTCAGCCTGGGTGGGCCCTGACCCTGATAGTCCCCCGTCTGGTAGGGGAATTGGGCTGTGTGAGAGGCCAGACCGCCGTATGGAGTGGTAGGAGGGATTTCTCAAAGAGAAAAAGTGAAAAAGAGACACTTGGTGGCTATTTAAGGAATTCTCCTGCAGCAGCCACTCTGGCCTCCTCCCCACTTGGGGCTCCCGAGGTGGAGCGGAAGACCCTGAGCACACTCCGGTAGCCCTGGGAAGTGTGCATGCCGAACCTGAGAGACTGGAGGCAGCCAGGCCAAGCACCCAGGCCTGCAACCTGGGGAGAGTATATTCTGCGGAAGGCCCTGAGCCCACACCCAAAGCCCCGGAGAGAGTGCGCTCCCGGACCAGAGGCTGCTGGGGAACTGGACTGGAGGCTGACTGCTGATCAGGAATGGAGAAAAGTGAAATAAATCAACCCTAAGAGTGCTGCAGCCAAGAAGAACAGCAAAACTGGCTTGGCCAGTTTGAAGTCAGCAGGGGGCTTTTTTAAAAAAATAATTCCCACAAGTTAGACAAAAAATCCTGGAACTGTGAAAAGCCCAGAGATGGACCCAAAGAGGGGGCATCCCAACAGCTGAGACAGTGAGACAAATTTCATTTTGCTACTACAGAGAAACTGCAAGTTATTGTATATTTGTATTATTATTTTTTTCATTATTCTTACATCTTTTATATTATTAGTTTTTTCTTCCTATTCCTCTTCTTTCTGATTCATCTTCTTTGCTTGGCTGGTTAAATTGCATTGTTTGACTGGTTTCCCTTGGTTCTCTCTTTCATAGTGTATTGTTATTTTACGGTCTTTCACTTCCCTTGTGGTTCATTAACACATTACTCCAGGTCCTATACTTCCTATTCTGATTATCCAGATCACATAGATTCTATCATATGATTGCTGTTCTATTATTATTATAAATAATAGCTGTTCCATACAGTTGTAAATACTACACAGCACCCCTCCAAGATCTTAGCCCACTTCACAGTTTCCTGAACTCTATTACTATAGTGGTTAACTCTATTCTCTCACACACTACACCTATTTTCTATCCTTTACTCTCACTTTACCTCATAATCTGACCTCCCACAACATCACTGCTTTCTAGATCCAACTCACAATCCTTCACCCTCAACAAGAGTGTTATCTTCTTTCCACCCTTTCTAAAAGGTGGCTAGTTGGGTGAAATATCATGATTGACGCTATATATATCCAAAGGCTCTCCTATCTCTTCTCTACTGGCTGGTACTGTAAATATCATAGAATACTCTCTTGCTGTCTTAAACCATTTTCCTTCCCTGTCCAACTGATCACAAAAAAGAGTAGGTGGAAGCTGTCAACACCAGGATATCTGCTGGAAGAAGAAACCCACCAACAAAGGAACTACCAACAGATAACAACAGAAGGTGAAGGGGGGAGTGGAAGCCACACTAACTCAACCCAGGACCTATCTGGAAATATCCCTAAATAGTGGAGACACTACCCAGTACAAACAACTGAACAAGAACAAGAGAGAATCATCAAAACCTTGTACACATGGAAGAACCAGCTTCAACACAACCCTCCCTCACCAGCACAACAAAATACAAGAGGGAGTGGACAGAGTTACCCTCAGTTAAACAGCTGGTGGGAAGGACCTACCAAGGAAAGACTCAACAACAATCAAAAACCAAAGACATACACAAAGCCAACATAAACAACAGTCCAAGACCAGTGAGCTCGGGAGATCAAGGAGATGGCACCACTGAATCTCACAGGTATTTTACCACAGAAGTTCACACCATAAACCCAGGGAGTCAGAACAGATCAATTTAAGAAACAGAGGCTAACAAGAAGAGTCTCACAAACAACAGGAACAGAAAGAAACAATCCCCAAATGAAAGGAAAGGAGGAAGCCTCAGAAAGAATGCTAAATGAAATAAAGGTGAGTCAACTATCAAATACTGAGTTCAAAGCAATGGTTATAAGGAAGCTCAATGAGCTCACTGAGAATTACCAAATACTACAGGGAAACTACAATGAACTCACTGCAAACTATATCAACATGAAAAAGGAAATAGAAATTATCAACAAGGGCCAAGAGGAGATGAACTGAAGAATACAATTTCTGAACTGAAGAACACAGTAGAAGGAATCAAAAGCAGGATCGATGAAGCAGAGGATTGGATCAGTGAGCTGGAGGACAGAGTAGAAAAAAAAACACCCAAAATGAGCAAGAGAAGGAAAAGAGGTTCATAAAGAATGAAGAGGGGTTAAGGAAAATGCAGGAAAACATGAATGTAATAATATCCATATAATAGAAATACCAGAAGGAGAAGAAGAGCAAGAAATAGAAAACCTGTTTGAAAAAGTAATGATGGAAAACTTCCCTAATTTGATGAGAGAAAAAGTCACACAAATCCAGGAAACACAGAGAGTACCAATCAAGAAGAACCCAAAGAGACCCACTTCAAGACACATCATAATTAAAATGGCGAAATTCTAAGACAAAGGGAGAATCTTAAAGGCAGCAAGGGAGAAACAGGAAGTAACGTACAAGGGAGCCCCAATAAGGTTAGCAGCAGACTTCTCAATGAAAATGCTCCATGCCAGAAGGTAATGGCAAGAAATATTCTAAGTAATGAAAACCAGAGGCCTGCAACCAAGACTACTTTATCCAGCAAGGCTCTCAATTAAAATGGAAGACCAAATAAGGAACTTCCCAGACAAAAGAAGCCTCAAAGACTATATCTCCTCCAAACCAGCTCTGCAGGAGATGCTAAAGGGTTTAATTCAAGAACAGGAAGAAAAACAGTGAAAAAGAGAGCAACACAGGTACAAAAAAAGGTAATGAATAAGTACTTATCAATAATAACCTTAAATGTAAATGGATTAAATGTCCCAATTAAAACACATAGAATAGCAGAATGGATAAGAAAACATGACCCGCACATATGCTGCCTATAGGAGACCCACCTCAGAACAAAAAACCTCCACAGACTGAAAGTGAGGGGCCAGAAACAAATATTCCAAGCAAATGACAGGGGAAAAAAGCTGGGGTACCAATACTCATATGAGACAAAATAGAGTTCAAAAGAAGAACCATAAAAAGAGACCCAGAAGGTCACTTTATAATACTCAAGGGAAGAATCTATCAAGAAGACATAAACATTATAAACATATATGCACCCAACATAGGAGCACCCAAATACACAAGGAAAATTTTGGAGGACTTCGAAAAAAGATATAGACAGCAACACAATTATAATAGGAGATTTTAATACCCCACTATAAAAAATGGACCGATCTTCCAAACAAAATATCAGCAAAGACATTGTGGCATTGAGCAATGCCCTAGATGAAATGAACTTAACTGATGTATATAAAGCCCTTCATCCCAAAGAAGCAAAATACACATTCTTTTCAAATGCACATGGAACATTTTCAAAGATAGACCACATAATAGGAAACAAAAAAACCTCAAGAAATTCAAGAAAATTGAAATCATATCAAGCATTTTCTCTTACCACAAGGAACTGAAACTAAAAACCAACCTCAAGGAAAAAAACTCAAAACACTCAAACTCATGGAGATTGAATAGCATGCTATTAAACAGTGAATGGGTCAAGAATTAGATTAGGGAAGAAATCAAAAACTTTGTGGAAACAAATGAAAATGAACTCACAACAATCCAAAACTTATGGGACACAGTGAAGGCCGTCCTGAGAAGGAACTTCATAGCAATACAGGCCTACCTAAAAAAAGATAGAAACATTTCAAATAAACAACCTAACCCTCAAGGAACTCAAGGAACAACAACAAAGACAGCCCAGAGCAAGTAGAAGGAAGGAAATAGCCAAGATCAAAGCAGAATTAAATGACATAGAGACTAAAAACACAATTCTAAGGATCATTGAACTTAGGAGCTTGTTCTTTGAAAAGATAAACAAAATAAACAGGCCTTTAAGCAGGCTCATCAATAAAAGAGAGAGGACCCAAATAAAGACAATCAGAAATAAAAGAGGAGAGATTACAACTGATACCCCAGAAATACAAAGGATTGTAAGAAATTACTATGAAGAACTGTATGCCAAGAAATTTGAAAACCTAGGTGAAATGGACAAATTTCTAGAAAAATATAATCTACCAAAACTCAATAAAGTAGAAGCAGAAAGCCTGAACAGTCCAATAACACCTGATGAAATTGAAACAGTAATCAAAAAGCTTCTGACACACAAAAGCCCTGGACCAGATGGTTTCACAGGAGAATTTTACAAATCATTTAAGGGAGAGCTAACCCCTATCCTTCACAGATTATTTCAAAAAATTCAAGAAGATGGAAGACTCCCAAACTCTTTATGTGAAGCCAACATCATCCTAATCCCAAAACCTGATAAAGACATAACAAAGAATGAAAACTTCAGGCCAATATAACTGGTGAACATAGATGCTAAAATCCTCAACAAAATATTGGCAAACTGTATCCAACAATACATTAAAAAGATCATACACCATGACTAAGTGGGATTCATCCCAGAGATGCAAGGATGGCCCAATATTCACAAATCAGTAAACGTAATACACCACATAAACAAAACAAAAAACAAAAGTCACATGATCATATCAAGAGATGCTGAAAAAGCATTTAATAAGGTACAGCACCCATTTATGATAAAAACACTCAGCAAAATGGGAATAGAGGGAGCACTCCTCAAAATAATAAAGGCCATATAGGAGAGACCTACAGTCAACATCATACTCAGTGGACAAAAACTTAGAGCTTTCCCACTAAGAGCAGGAAGGAGACAAGGATGCCCACTTTCACCACTCCTATTCAACAAAGTACTGGAAGGCCTAGCCACAACAATCACACAAGAAAAAGAAACAAAAGGCATCCAAATTGGAAAGGAAGAAACAAAACTGTTACTGTTTGAAGATGACATGATAGTGTACATAGAAAATCCTATAGACCCCACCAAAAAACTACTCAACCTAATAAATGAATTTGGGAAAAGATAGTTACAAAGTCAATACTCAGAAATCAAAGGCATTTTTGTACACCAACAATGAAATATCAGAAACAGAAATCAGGAAAAAAATCCCATTTGATATAGCAGCAAGAAATATAAAGTACCTAGGAATAAACCTAATCAAGGAGGTAAGAGACCTATACTCAGAAAACTATACAACACTGAAGAAAGAAATTAAAAAAGAAACAAACAATTGGAAGCATGTACCATGCTCATGGATTGGAAGAATTAACATCATCAAAATGGCCATACTACCCAAAATGATTTCTAGATTCAGTTCAATGCCTATTAAAGTGCTCATGACATATTGCACAGATATAGAACAAACATTTCAGAAATTTATATGGAATCATAAATGACCCCAAATTGCTGCAGCAATTTTGAGAAAGAAGAACAAAGTAGGAGGGATCACAATACCTGATATCAAACTGTATTACAAGGCCACTGTAATCCAAACAGCTTCGTACTGGCATAAAAATAGGCACATAGACCAGTGGAACAGATCAGAGAGCCCAGAAATAATCCCAAGTCTCTATGGTCAATTACTATTTGACAAAGGGGGAAGAAGCATAAAATGGAGAAAAAATAATCTCTTCTACAAATGATGTTGGGAGATCTGGACAGCTACATGCAAAAAAATGAAACTCGATCATCAACTTATACCATACACAAGCATAAATTCAAGGTAGATAAAAGACAAATATAAGTTGTAACACCATGAAAGTCCTAGAGGAAAGCATTGGCAGGAAAATCTCAGACATTCCATGCAGCAACACCTTCACGGATATGTCCCCTAAAGTAAGGGACATAAAGGAAAAAATAAACAAATGGGATCTCATCAAAATAAAAAGCTTCTGCATGGCTAGAGAAAAGAACATTAAGATGAAAAGAGAGACAACTGTATGGGAAAACATAATTGCCAATGACACCTCAGACAAGGGCTTGATCTTCAAACTATATAAGCAGCTCATATGACTCCACTCCAGGAAGACAAAAAACCCAATTATAAAATGGGAAAAACACTTCTCTAAGGAGGACATACAGAGGGCCCAGAGACACATGGAAGGATGCTCAGTATCACTAGCCATCAGAGAGATGCAAATTTAAACCACAGTGAGATACCACCTCACACCAGTCAGAATGGCCAACATAAACAAATCAAAAAGCAAGTGTTGGAGATGATGTGGAGAAAAGGGACCCTAGTGCACTGTTGGTGGGAATGCAGACTGGTGCAGCCACTGTGGAAAACAGTATGGAACTTCCTCAGAAAACTAAAAATGGACCTGCTCTTTGATCCAGCAATCCCACTGCTGGGATTATACCCTAAGAACCCTGAAACACCAATCCAAAATAACCTATGCACCCCAATGTCTGTAGCAGCACAATTTACAATAGCCAAGTGCTGGAAGCAACCTAAGTGCCCATCAGCAAATGAGTGGATCAAAAAACCATGGTACATTTACACAATGGAATTCTACACAGCAGAGAGAAAGGAGGAGCTTATACCCTCTGTGACAGCATAGATGGAACTGGAGAGCATTGTGCTAAGTGAAATAAGCCAAGTGGTGAGGGACAAATACCATACGATCTCACCTTTAACTGGAACATAATCAACAAAAGAAAAAAGCAAACAAAATATAACCAGAGTCATTGAAATTAAGAACAATCTAACAATAGCCAGAGGGGAGGGGGAGGAAAACAGTGGGGAGAAGGGTTTTCAGGAACTACTATAAAGGACACATGGACAAAACCAAGGGGGAGGGTGGAAGCAAGGGAGAGAGGTGGGCTTGGAGGGGGTCTGGGAGTGGGGAGAAAATATGGACAACTGTAGTTGAACAACAATAAAATACTGTAAAAAATTAAACATCTGGAAATGTAAATTGTATGGGCAATTTTATCTTTATATTATATTCTTTGGATGTTTTTAAAGAAATAAGAGTTTATTTTAATTGAAAAATAAGTAAATTAAAGCTTTAAAAACTCCCATGAATTGTATAAAACATGTTTCTAGTCTGCTAAGTGTTCATGTAGAGTCATACCTCTAAATAGTGCCTTTTCTGTATAAATGATGTACATGCAATAGAAGCTGTGCCAGTTGTATATGAGAGAAATTCTGTCCACAGAACATCTTCTGTTTTTAAGTGCAGTAAATGTAAAACTCTATAGAAGATATTTTCCACATTGTTAGACTAAGATAATAATGAGTAATTATTGACTGACTATACTTAACATTTGGAAACATTATAAATACCCCTGTTATATTGCATTGAACGATCTAGAAAACAGGAACCTGATAAAGTCTTTAGCTCACACTCATAAAAACCCAATTACAGAGGCTTGTGTTCAATAAGATGCCTTTTCTTGGCAGAATGAGCAATGATCCTTAAGAGTACTAGAGCTACTGTTTTTGTAAAACTTATAGCTATTATATGATTAACTCCTAACATTTTTATATATTCTACTCAAAAGTATAAGAAATAATTTTATTATTCATGGAAGAATTTTGATGTCTATTAGTAAGAATTAAAGCACAGTTAATATAAAATTATTAGAATTTATTGAAAAGGCAATGAATTCTTTGTGGAATCAAGGTATACTTGCTGTTAGTTGCTTATAGAAATGAGAAGTTGTAGCATGTCCATATGTTAACAGCAGGGAATGTTATTTAAAGTAGATGATTTCACCTTGAAACACAGAAAAGAAGATATCCACCTATGAGAAATGTAATAAAAGTTCCAGCATGCCACCTCAGAAGCAGCATTAAGTGACATAATTACCTCTTATCCAAAAGTTTTATCTACTTATTAAAATAAACAATGATAGCTAGAGTCAAAAATCTTATAACATGCCACCTGGAGTTGCTATGAAATCTTCAGAGTATAGATCTTGGCAGCAGAAAAAGAGCATCTATGCTTCACTTTCTTCAGAAATGAAATTACAGTAGTATTTCATTGTGTAACTGTAGCACAGTCCTTTTATCCACTCATCTACTTAGGCTGCTTCCAAATGTTGGCTACTGTAAATAATGTAGCAATGAACGTAAGGGCGCATATATTCCTTCGAATCAGTGTTTAGGGTTTCTTCAGTTATGTTTCCAGAAATGGAATTGTTGAGTCATAGAGCAGTTCCATTTTCAATTTTTTGAGGAATTCCATACTGTTTTCCACAGTGGCTTCACCAGTCTGCATTCCCACCAACAGTGCATGAGGGTTCGCTTTTCTCCACACCCTTGTCAACACTGTTTGTTACCTATTGATGATACCCATGCAAACAGGTGTGAGGTGATATCTCATGTAAACATTTACTATATTTAAAAACAGACAATTTTCTGTGGAAAGCATCCCTTACTATACAAACTTGCATTTTTTCTGATGATTAGTGACATTGAGCATCTTTTCATTTGTCTATTGGCCATCTGTATGTCCTCTTTGGAGAAGTGTCTATTCAGATCCTTTGTCCATTCTTGAATTGGATGATGTTGAGTTTTCTAAGTTCTTTATAAATTTTGTATACTAACCCCTTATCAGATGTAACATTAGCAAATATGTTCTCCAACTGTACAGTGGGTTGTCTTTTTATTTTATTGATGATTTCCTTTGTTGTGCAAAACCTTTTCAGTTTGATATAGCCTCATTTGTTTAATTTTTCTGTTGTTTCCCTTGCCCAAGTACACATATGATAAAAATATTGCTATGAGAAATGTCCAAGATTTCACTGCCTATGTTTTCTTCTAGGATTCAAGTTTTACATTTAAGTCAATACTTTTTTTTAGTTTATTTTTATGTATGGCATAAGAAGGTGGCCTAATTTCATTTTTGTGCATGTATGTATCCATACACGGACCTGGAGAGTGTTATGCTAAGTGAAATATGCCAGTCAGAGAAAGACAAATACCAAAAGATTTCACTTATTTTTGGAATCTACTGAACAAAATAAACAAAAGAAACAGAAATAGACTCATAGATACAGGACACACACTGACAGCTGTTAGAGGGGAGTGGGTTGGGGGATGGGTGAAAAAGCTGAAGGCATTGAAATACAAAAACGTGGACACAGACAACAGCATACTGATTACCAGAGGGAAAGGGGGTTGGAGGAGGTAGAAGAGGGTAAAGGTTAGGGTAAATAGTGATAAGAAAAGATTTGACTTTGGGTGGTGAACACACAATACAATATAGAGATGATGTAATATAAAATGGTATACCTGACACGTGTGTAATTTTGCCCTAATAAATTCAATTTTTTAAAAAAATGGAATTCAATACAGCCAATACAAAAGAAGAGGTGGTGAAATCAAAGAGTCGATGCTTACTGATTAATTAAAAGGAAATTTGATTCAGCTGAAGGCACAAATATCAAGTAATTTTCTGAAGTTTAAAACTTTTCCTGCATTTAGTTTCTTTCCCACACCCAAACCCCAAATGCAAACATGGCTGGCTAACTGTCAAGTGCACACAGAACTTTTAGATGCCAAATTCCTGGAAGCTCATGTCAGACATTGTTATCAGCAGCCTGTGCTGCATGCCAATTTCTCCCACCGGAGCTTGGGGATTACGTACATGTCATTAGTCCTCAGTGCCAACAAGCCATGTTGAGCACGCAGATAGAAGGGGAGCCCTTCCCAGATCTTCTCGCACATTTCCAATCACACGTTTTAGTACATAACTTTGCTTTTTGTTTATATACCTTGTATCTCAGAAGTAGGTTTTATAATTATCTATGGAAAAAATTAAAAGATCGGGTGGCTAGATCTGATTATATGTTATTCTGGGACTAATTCCCAGGAATTAAATACTGAAACTGAAAATCTGTCCCCAAAACTGTAATTTCCAGACAATCAGATGAGTGAAATATCATCTTGGTATTCATTCACTTATTAAAAGGCATATCAGAAACTTTCCTACCAATCCTTTGAGGACTTTAATCTAATATTTAATTGCCTACTCAGTGCACTGCTCCCTAAACATAAGCCTTCCTTCACACAAGCACAAAAGTCTGGAGAACCCTCTGCTAGATTAAGTACATCTTTTAATGAGTAAATAATTCATGAATTATTACTTTCTTCAAGAATTTTTTAAATTGGATAATATTATAAATGTTTTCCTATCACCACCTACTCTAGTTTTCAAAATTCATTTTCATGTTTTGCTAAATTTGCAAATTATGTAAATATAATGGATTTCACTTTATGGATGAAACCATAAGTGACAGTTAAACCTCTCATTTATCAACATATTTGTAAATCATCACTTATTAGAATTCCTGTTTTTATGTGCAGAGTCTGAAATCAAGGTGGTTGAGATGGAAATAAACTTCTTGATTTCTTCTGAAATAAAATTTACTGCCCATATTTATTCATTTAATGTGAGCATCTTGAAATATAATAAATTGATGAGTTTAAAAGTATCAAAGTAGAGCAAATCAAAGTGAAAGCTCAGCCCATTAACTAGCTATCTCTTTCTTACTTTATTATTATTGCTTTTTTATTCTATCAATTTAAATTTCTCTGTTCACATTCATGCATCTGATCTTGAGTTATTTACTTCTATTAGCTTCAAATTCTTCATCTGTTAAGGGGAATATGTAACAGTGTTGTTGGAAGACTAAATTAGATGAGTCATGTGACTTAGCAAGCACATTGTAGACTAATAAATTCTGGTCAACATCTTTTATATCTCCTGTTCTTCATATCAACCCTTGTCTCACTCTTCCTGAAACATACAGCTCTAGGTGTAATGTTATAATGTTTGTGGGTTTTTTTTTTTAAGCCTAGGTTTGTTTACTATTCTGCAAGTTCATTTTCTTAATTATTATTCAAGGGGACTACTGATTAACATCCAGACATACTTTATGAAGAAATCTTATTTTAAAAGATTTGCATTTGTTAATTGATATAATTCAGAATTATTCCAATTTGGTAACTCAGTATTTTGCTTTTTTTAGCTTGTTTGTTTTCTTGGTGTCCCACTTTGTGATTAACTGCAAACAGTTAGATGGGCTTTATACGAATATAAACAACTTCAAATAGTTCTCTCTCCATCCCTCGAAAGTACCTAGCACCTGTGGGAAATGACACATTGAACTGATAATAGATATAGTCTTTCCTCTTTATCTAGGTGATGTTAAAGGTGGCTGTAAGGGAAATTGAGCTATCTAAGCTGTTGTACAACTATAAAAAAACACGTTCAAAGGAAAAGACTGTGCATTTTTTCCTTGAACAAAAGTCAAGACCGCAATGAGACCATATCAGTCAGAAAGATAACAATAATATAATTTCAGCCTTCTCCCAATGCCACATTTTCTTCTAAGACAAATGGAATGGGGACATGCGAATGTCCTCATAGTTATTAGCTGAAGAGTTTACTGAAACTCCTTGACTTGAAACTCCTGGCTTGCAGTTTGGGATAAGAACAACCTATCATGGTTGGTGTTATGATTATTAAATAATGTTCAAGTACTTAAAGATTATCAGTATGAAATAATGTTAAAGTCAGTAGAAGTAAGAATATAAAAATAATGTAGAAAAGTAATCTAGTATCATGAAATTAAATATGTAGATCTATGATTATTCTGACACCAAAAAGTGTTTCAGAAAATGGATGCCAAAATTTCCATTTGCTTGTCCATTTTTGGTTTTAAATTTTGAAAGAATAGCCAGAATTTTAAAAAGCCATTTTTAGTGAATATAGACTGTGTTTGGTGCATGTATAACATTGCTTGATTTCAATGGAGAATGATAGGCATTTACCTGTTGAGATCCCAAGGAAAGGGTTGCATTCCTGAGCGCAGGATACAGTTTACTGAGGGTATAGGCCTAAAATAGCAATAATTTTATAGCTCTATGATAATTCTCAAGTGCATTAAAATTTAACTTGCTGAATTAGTATGGTTCATTTGGGATTATTCCTAATAGTTTTTTGTGTTCTATGTTTGTAATGTCATGTCAATTATTGGAACTTAAAAGTAGAATTGTTAGGTGGTAGCTAGGAATGAGTGTTCAGAGGGGAAATAAAGGTAAGGCCCTTGCCATTACAGTCTAACAAAGAACTTCATACGGGAAGCTGGAAGCAAAAGGAAGACATGTCCCACCAGTTAAATCCGCAGTCCTGAGCTCGATTTGATAAGATTGCCGGGTGTCCTGAGCATTAAAAATGAAATAACACAGGAGGAGGGGAGAGTCCTTGAGCCTGTGCTGAGAAGAGGGGTTGTTTCTGTAACCATCTTACTAAGGTTGCCAGGTGCTCTGAACATTGCAGGTGGGAGTTGCACAAGAGGAAGAGGGGTCCTATGCTGGGGGAGGGAACTTCTGTTACAATTTCACTAAGACAAAGAGCCTTTAGTAACTGAGAAAAAAAGGTTTTTTAGCTGTAGATTATTCCCAAGATTTAGAAGGGGGAGAGGGAGGAGGACCTAGAAGCTGACTAAGGTATATAACCCCTGAACCCCAACAGTCAGAGTACTCAGATTAACTAAGTACCCATTTGTAGCCTCAGTTCAAGTGTATAGAATAAACTAACAAATTTACTAACAACCTCATTTCGTCTATACATGGGACATTTAGACTAGCCGGGTGCTTGCCTGTAGCTTTGTGCTCCTGTGTGTTTCATAAATAAACTTGCTATCTCATCTCCACCATATGTGTTTGTCTCTTGAATCCATCTCCTGCAAGTGAGACAAGAACAAACAGGGGAGGGGGCCTCCTGACTCGGGTCTCTATCTCCCCACCATAATAGAATGACTAATTATTAATACCATACCAAAACATCTTTATTAATTCAAATATCAGCAGTTGCTTACCAAGTGGGTGTACATGTTGCATTCAGAAAAATAAAAATAGAAATAGTGATTGGAAAGCTAATTACTGAACAGAACTCTTTGTGCTGGAAAAAAAATCATCTCATACTTCTAGATGGAGATTTATCTTCTTTATTTGAAATTTGATGTTGAACACAGCAAAGATTGAAAAATTAAAAAACAAATTTCAGACAACAGTCAACAAATTCATATTAAACTTTCTAAAATCATGAAGTTAATTTTCATAATTTTATTCAACCAGAGAGTGTTTGTTTGTCATACAACTTCCACATAAAATTACTAAAGGAACAAGTATAAACCAATGATTATTTCAACAATCATTTTGAATTTTTGGAGCATCCTGATTATTATAATATTTCCATATGTGTAGATTTCCTGTCTCAAACTACACTGAAACTGTAGATTCCTTGAGCAATAAATAAGGGGTTGTACTACTTATCTACCACCTACTCTCAACCTCATCCCAGTTCCTGGCTTTCTACTAAATGATTGCTGAGCTATCTTTCCTTTTTTAAATTATCAGTTAATTGTACTAATTACTGAGCTGCTCAGCTGTGTTGATGTGGGATTTGAGCAAACTACATTATATTGATGACAATAGACAAATTCAGTGATCTTTGTGGTCCCATTCCTCCACTTCCAATGATGAGCAGGAAGGCAAGAAACCCTTCAGTAGGTCTAGAGCATCTCACTGAAGAACTGGCTGATGAGATGCTGAACTCTGGGGGTGCAAGCTTTTTATGAAGACTTTTTTCTTAACAAGAGAGTTCTTGTGTTTTCATCTGAGTTCTGATGTCTTCTGGGGGCTATTTCCTTCAATGGGAAGTTCTCTCATAGGAGCTCATTCTGGTGGTGCATTCAGTCCAGACAATAGCTGGTCTAAGTCCATCTGGCCTAAGAACCCAGGAATATCACATGCTTTGATACTTCTCTGCTCATAAGTTTTCTCTCAATAAAAACTATTTTATATTTGTACTATAGCAAGGTAACAGGTGGATGTGTGCGTCTGTTTGCATGACAAGGGTATAGAGTTCAGGATAGGGAGAAATGGTAAGGTGCAGTAAAGGACACAGTCATGAATTTTTTCAAAATGCTACAATACCATTTTACTGAGACTATGCTAAAAGCTTTTTTGCAATCAAATGGATCGATGAAAATTTAAACAAGAGAAAACCCCAACAATACAAGACAGAATGTTAATATGTTAATAGAAGTCCTTCAAGATTTTAGTTCACATTTTTATATATTTTAGTATACTACCAGCATGCTTTTGTAACTTTTTTCACTAAATATACTATAAACATATTTATTTTTCATAAACATCATTTATAAAATATGTATTATTTCAACACATAGATAATACCTAGCATAGGGACAGTTTATTTCTGGAAAGTTTTAGTAAATTCTAGCACAGTCATTAATAATTTTGACATTTTGACCTGCAGGATAATTGGCCTCCAAATCTCATTTTGTCTCTTACTCTTTGTGTGATTTATTTGAATGAACCATACTTGAGGGGGAAATGTAGGTTGGTTTAAGATATGCCTATAACTATGTCTGCCATGGGTAATTTACATAGGAAAACAAAATAAAGAGAAGTATTTCTTTTGATGGCTGGAGTTTTTCAGTTGAGACCAAAGGACACTGCATAACTGCAGTCTGAATAGTGATGGATCTCTGATAAGGGAACAGATACTCTCATCTAAATGCTCAGGTCTCTTGTAATGTTCAACATGGCAGCTCTAATACAAATTTTGAGTAAATCTACCCATCATTTTGGGTATGTTATAGACTAATTCCAACTGGGAACTTGAGAGATTATATGAGTGAGCTGTTTGCTGAATCTCTTTCAAAGGCAGTGATTAAATAAGATATTCAAAGACCTCTCAGATATGGTCACACTGTCACTCCCATTTCTGCTGTTCAGGAGAATTGCATTAGATTACACAAAATATGCTCTATTATTCATTATTGCTGTCCTTTTCTTGTACTTTTCATTCTTTCGGGAATGCTGTGTATCTCTTCCCTATCTATTATTTTCTCTGTCTATATATCGGTTTGCCTGCCATCAAGGCCCAGTACAAAAGCTGTTTCTTCTCAAAAGCTTCCATTGACCTCTTCTGAGCTTTCATTGCACTTCACGTACCTGGCACTGAATTTCTCACGTTCTACCTTCTATAGTAGATGGTAAGACTTATGTTTATGTCCCTTTACTTGATTGGGAGGATTTTCATGGCATATATCATGTACTTCACAACCTTAAATGTAGTGCTACTCAATCACTGTTGATTAACTTGAATGTGCTTAATTATTAAGTGGCAGAGAGAGTTGAGAGATTGCTATGATTATGAAATTTTAAGTGACATAGCAGTGATAAATTATATGATTTTATTCAATACATGAGACTGACTTTACTACAACATATATTTTATTAGGTATTTTTTAAGAGAAGTATAGCCTTGAAAAATCTTACTAACCATTCTATTGTATTGTTTCTTCTATGGATTATTAAAATGTCACAAAAAAGTAAAAATCAAAAATTATTCCCAATTTTTATTTTAATCTCTCCCTCTAGAACTTCCATAGATTCCCATTTCTTTCACTTTGTTTTTCCATGTCTTACCTGATAAAAAAAATCCAAGTAAACATAATCATCTGTATGGCACTGGCAGTTTCAGGTCCAATTAGTGTGAAATGGGTGATAGTCATCTAGCATGGTGGTTAGGTACAAAAGATATTTTATCCTATATGCCATTTATTCTATAATTCCAGACAAGTTACTTATATTAGCTCAACTCTGGTTTGCTAATCAATAAAATGTGGGGAAAGGAACTTACCCCTAAATGTTGTTATGACATTAAAAAGAGAATATGTTTAATAAGTGCAATCTATTTATGTTATTTATTATTGGTTCTTGATAGACCTTTCTAGCTGTAGATCTTTCTCCTAAAAGATAAACATTGGCAGAGGCAAATTCTGACATTCTTTACCTACAGCAATTTTTAACTCAATCATGTTGTAGGCAGATGAGCATATTTTTAGCTTACAAGAATTTTTTAAATTGAATTTTTATTTATTAAATCAGAAATTTCCTTTTGGGAAACAAAATGGAAAATAACAGCAATAGTTCTTAAGCTATACATTTTGCTGACATCCATTAATGCTTTGTTCCACTTTCTGGGAATTAATGATTTTTCAAACCAGTCAGGAAAGAGTGATAAAACACACACATACGTGCACACACACATTTCCCCTAGTTATATTATTTGAGTAAGAATTCTTCTACAATGCATTACAGAAACAAAACAATTATGCTATTCTTGTCTGTTATCTAGGGGATAATGTATGCTATTTAGCATACAGGTAATGGCAATCTGAAACTTTTCAATTATATCCAAAATGCTGACATACCAATTCTGTTACATCATAGATATCATTGGATAGAGTTTTACTTGACTAAATTGCATGGAGGTATCTTCATATATCTTGAGAAATCTACCTTTAGTTAATGACACAATACACAATCTGTTGAAGGATTTTCTTGAGAACAACTAGGTATTTTTAATGTGTGTGTTTGCTAAATTATGGTATAAATAGACTCAGACTAAAGCAATTATTAAATAGAACAAAACACGAATCTGTCCTTTCTTAGGATGATGACATAAAAAAATAAATGATGTCTAATCACTTGCTAGCATCAATTGAATTTCATATAATGTGTGTCTCTCAATCTAGGGTATAAGCTTTTGTATATAGACAAGTGTTTTCCAGGAGATTTTTATTCTTTAAGTATCCTTAGTAATTTAAGAATACTTTTTTCCATTGTCTTAAGTCTTACAGAATAGGCAAATTTTCTTCTACTGCTATTTTTTCAGTCACATTTATGTGAATTTCAGAATCTTACTTGTTACTTTTGAGCTAATGAATAAACAATAAAAGTGATTACTTCTGTCTTTGAATCCAAGTGGGATATTTTGAAGGTCAGTACGGTTGTGCTTTCTCACGTATGCACTCTCTCTTATTCTCACTCTACCTCTTACTTTTTTCCACATCTCTCATTCGTGCTTCTAAATCATCAATAGATTCTGAAACAAAGGAAAAGAGGGAAGCTTCTATGTTAGGGATAATATGATTGGCAGGAAATGAGGAAGAAAGGATATAATTTTCTGAACCTACAATCAGATTAATCAGGGTCTTGCTCTTAATAGACTAATTTAAGAAACTTTTTCACCACCAAGTTCCAGAAATTAAACACCAGATCACAGACAGGGCAGTGTTTCTTTTTAAAGAAATATAGCATTAACTCACATCCTAAATTTTGAAGTCTTTTTTTTAATTAAAGTATTTTCTAAAGGGAAGCTTCAAGTGATTGAAATGTATGTCTCAGGCAATTAATATTTTATAATTTTCCTTTTAATATACGGTTACATTTTACTTTGGCAAAATGAAGACAAATATCCATTCCATGTGATAGTTGTCATAGTGATGGAAAATAAGACTAAAATCTGCTCCATTTTCAGTATTTGATCAGAAACAATAACTTCCACTTTAATTCCAAACTCACTATTTGAGTCATGTGACATCTTTAAGAAGTACAAATCCTAAGGTTAAGGTTTCATTATAAAATTTTTCATACTGTGTTAAGTTAAAATGTCAGGTCCTTTTTCTCTATTCTCTTTTCTTTTTTTTTTTCCTTTCAGCAATGATGAATTCCTTTTTTCCAAATGGCTTAGATGAAAAGAATATTCTAGGTAGTATATGAAGTAACACCCAAATAATTCATAAATTTCACTAATTGCCAAACTACTATATAGGCATTAGGTATATTACATTTATATTATCATATTCTTAATACATTTCATTAAGAAGTGTCTTACCTAGTTGCCCAATGTGTACCTAATTTATGTTTTATTAATGTAGACAGCACAGTTTCTGAAACAAGCCTGTGTGAACTAATGTGTGTTTGTGTGAGGGGTTTGCTAGAAAATGGAATGACTTGATGAAAGGCATGTTTGAAAATGACATTTTGGATAAAAGTCATTTATCCTAAGGATATACAAAAAAGGATAAACATTTACAATTTTTTCTAGATAATTCTTCAGGGGAAATGAATTTCTTATTGAATATTCAGGTCATATACTAGGAGGGTAAAATGAACAACACAGTGTAAGTAGCTGCTTACTTTGAACAAATTTTCCAAAGAGTCTAAGGATATTTTTTCTATCTCAGTGAGCAAAAGGTGATTGAAATTATATGCCATTAATCAGTGAACAGCTTTTTTAGAAATATTGGTTCATATTTATGACTCTTTTTTTCAGCTAATTAAAATAAGACAAAGAAATGTTATCGTCTTTAGTAGGTATTTGGTTACTTATGTAAGATAGTAAAATGCTTCCCCATAAAGTAGAAGAACTCAGATAAAATCATTTCCACTTTTAGTATTTCCCAAAGTTATAACATTTTTATCTTTCAGAAATGGCATTCTTATGTCTATTTTGTAAATGGACCTTTGGAAATTTATCAAGTTATCTCAGTGTAGAAACTCTTTTTTTGGTATATAATGGACATATAAAAGTCACAGTACTTAATATCAAACTATACTCTAAGTCCATAGTAATCAAAGCAGCATGGTCCTGGCATAAAAACAGACATATAGATCAATGGAACAGAATAGAGAGCGCAGAAATAAACCTATACCTTTATATTCAGTTAATATTTGACTGAGGAAGCAAGCACATACAATGGGCAGATATGTGCAGAAAATGAAACCAGAGCACCTTTTGACATCACACACAAGAATAAATTCAAAATGGATCAAATAAATCAACAAAGAAGTGCTGGTGAGGATGTGGAGAAAGGAAAACCCTTTTGCACTGCTAGTGGTAATGTAGACTAGTGCAGACACTGTGGAAAGCAGTATAGATATATACCTCAAAAAATTAAAAATGGATCTGTCTTTTGACCCAGCAATCCCACTACAGGGAATATATCCAAAGGAACCCAAAACACTAATTTGAAAGAACATAAGCTGCCTATGTTCATTGCAGTGCTATTTACAATTGCCAAGATATGGAAGCAGCCCAAGCGCACATCAATAGATGAGTGGATAAAGTGGCTATAGAACATTTGCACAATGGAATGATACTCGGCCATAAAAAAGAAAAAAAATTACCCTTTGCAACAGTATGGATGGACCTTGAGAACATTATGCTAAGTGAAATAAACCACTCAGAGAAAGACAAATACCATACAATTCCAGTCTTAGGTGGAATCTAATGAACAAACTGAATTAACAAGGAAAATAGAGACAGACTCATAGAGAGCAGGATGACACCTAAGGGGCAGGGGAGCTTAGGGGATGGAGGGATTAATCAAAAATGAGAAAGGACTCATGGATATGGACAACAGTGTGGTGATTGCAGGGGTGGGGGAGGTATAAGGGACTAAATGTTAATGGAAAAAATACAATAAAAGTTTTAAAATGACAAAAAAAGAAAAAAAGGAAAAAATCTAAGAAGCTAGCTGGGTTGTTTTTACTTCTGGAAGCTCTAAGGGAGAATCTGTTTCCTGCTTCTTTGGGTTGTTGGCATAATTCAGTTTCCTGTGGTTGCAGGCCTGAGGTTCCTATTTTGTTTGTGTTCTTGTTGGCTGTCAGGGGAGGGCCACCACAGCACCAAGAGGTCTTTCTTTTTTCTTGCTCATGGCCTCTTCATCTCAGAGCCAGCAATAGGGAAATGAGTGCTCCTTACTACAGTATTTTTCTGTCACATTCTGTTTCAAAATTCTCTCTCTGACCATAGCCAAAAAGAGTTCTATGCTTCTTAGGACTCATGTGATTGCATCCACCTAGATGATACAGTATAATCTCCCCATCTCAAATTCCACAATTGTAAAAGCATCAGTAAATTCTCTTTTGCAATGTAAGGTAAATATTCACAGGTTATGGGGATTAGGGTAAAATATTATTTGGAGGCCATTATTCTGCCCATTATTTTTTTGTATTTTTTGAACCCCTCACTCATTTCCCTCACCTCCCAACCCTGACTCTTATACCCACCTATCTGTTTTCTGTACCTATGAGCTTGTGAATGTGTGTTTTTAGATTTCACGTGTAAGATCTCTATCTGACTTATTTCACTTAGCATAACAATTCCTCAAGAACTATCCATGTTATCACAATCTGCAAGATTTCATTCTTTCTTATTATTGAATAACATTTTATTGTGTATATATACCACACTTACCTTATTCATATGTTGTTAAACACTCAGGTTGCTTCCATATCTTGGTTTTCATAAAGAATGCTGCAATAAACATGGGGGTACATATATCTTTTTGAGTTAATGTTTTCATTTTTTTTCAAAGAAATACTTGGAGGTAGAATTGCTGAATTATGTGGTCATTCTATTTTTAATTTTTGAGAACCCTCTACACTCTTTTCCATAGTGGCTGCACCAATTTAAACCCCCACCCACAGAGCACTCACCACTCACATGGATGTATACTTTCTGGACAGAACTCATATATTTACTGAAGTTCTACTATGAAGTATGAATTATTATATCAGGTGCCATGGACTTCAAAAAATAAGAGTCACATATGGTCCCAATGCTCAATGGACATGTAGTCTTTTGGTTGAGATGAATAAATAAGCAAAAAATTCTGATATAATCTAAAATTTTCTCAACAGAGGGATATATACAATGTTATGGGAATGCATATATATAATTAAATAATCTTTCTTGGGAGAGAATTTCAGAAACTGAGGAAATGCAAATATACTTTATTTCACTTTTGAAAAATGGTTAGAGAGAAGAGATTACAGGCCATCCAGAGAAGAGACAGTGAGATTCTCATACGATATACCCCATTGGAGCACCTGTGGTCAGTGGTGCACAGGACGAGGCAGGAAGGGTCAGTCAAAGCCTTGCTTTGCATCCAGGTAGATGCAGCTAAACAAATATCAGCTCTTCTCTTATTTACTCTGTCTTTGGCAAGGTAGTTTTTAAAATCTTGAATAAATTGTATAATAATATCTCTCTCAGAGTATTGTCATAGTAATGAGCCAGAATAAATGTTATGTTTCTAACATTCTTCATATACTATGACTGAGGTGTAGACTTTTCTCTATAAGTACTGGCAATTCATCAGAAATCTTTCTGAAGATCATGGTGATAGCTAAGGAGTCTGTGGACTGCAACAGAAGATTGAAGGCAGAAAGTCCATACCAGTTGTCCACATCATGTGTGACTAGGCTGAAAATAAGACAATGGGGACGGAGGGAAAAGAGGTTGTTGCCTGAGGAGTGTGAACAGACAAAGCGGGCTGGAATGGTAACATGCTTTCTAAGTGACATAAGTTATAAGGGTGAAGAAGAAATCAAATATAACCATAAGGTTCCTGGTTTCTGGTTTTAACGACTTGTTAGTGATATCATTAAAGTGAATGGATAGGACACGGAGAAACAAGCAGATCAATGGGGACCTTTTCTGTGTTGTTTTTAAATACTTATTAGGAATAAATTAGTGAAAGGAAGTACTTTTTCTATAGTCACCATCTGAATGAATTTTATGTTCTTTTCTTTTCTGATAAACAGAAACTATTCAATAGCAAACTGGAAAGTGACTTATTCATAAAAGATTACTTAACTAAGACATACATGTGCGTAGCTCCAGGATGTTTTATGTTTTCATCGCACTATTTTTGCAGTTGTAAAAGCCTTGCCTCCTAATCCCAGGTCTGTACTTTCTACTTCTGTTGTTCACTCTCTTTGAGGACTGTCTGACATGGACCAATATCTCCTGAGAGGAAGATATTTGTCTTCTACTTGCATTAAAGTCCCCCACAAGTATTTTTTTGCTCTGGTCACAGTAAGTGTTCAACACATATTAGGAATAAAGTAATCCCATAATATTCAAATACAAACATTTTCAAACCCTTATTGCTAATTAAGTTCATTAATTTCCAATTTGGTTGATGAGAGCAAATTCAAGACACTTTTAATGTTCACAGGGGCCCTGAGAAGTTCCATTTAAGGATTAAAATCCATTCTGTCTCCAACACAAAATATGAAGCAGGAGACCTGATCTAACCTTCCAGCTCATTTAAGTCAGTCAACTATAACTAATTAAGAAGGTGTGCTTCCAGGAGGCCTGGCCCCACACTGGATGTGGGGCGCAACCAACAGCCACCTGGTCCAAGGCAGCAGAGCTAGTGGAGAGTGAAGCAATGTTTTTTCTTCCCCGAGGTCGGATGGGCGCACACTGTGCTAATCACATTTTGCTAGCACCCAGCTTACCCAGGCTTTTTCGTCTGTCATCATTCTTCCAATTACAGCATCCTGGTAAGGTTTTTCACTGTGTACCTGACTCCAGACAATTCATTTGCTGTATATGGCCAGGAGAAAGCAGATGAACAGGTCTCATCATCAGCAGAAGTTGCACATCCTGGAGAAAATACCCGTGGCAAATTATTAGGAGCACAAGGGAAAAGGAAAGAGAAAGCCTGAATGCTAAAAGCCTCTGAGGTAATGAGTGCAAAGATAATGAAGAGAGAACAGTTCCCTACCTGAGGTGCCAGGATTCTCCTCCCCCATCCCTGCTTCAGTCTTCCAAGTGTTCTGCAGTGTCTCCTACTAATTCTTGCCCATTAAGCTCATTTTCTTTTCAGGAGGCTCTGAGGCAACTGAAAAAACTAATTTCCCTTTTCTACAGAATTTTTTTTAAAGAAAGTCATTTCAACAGGAGCCATTTAGTTATAAAAGACTAACTTTTAAGTCAGGGTTTAGAAACACCTGCCAGTGAGGGGAAATGCAAGAAAAAATCCTGACTGGTGTATGGATAAACCACTCAAAATGTTTTCTTTTAAAGGGCATTTTAAAAGTAGGTAGAATATAACATATATATTTAAAGAATAATATTGTCTTGTCTTTAAGATATATTATATCTTTCCCATCTAAAATAGTTTTATTTTTAATATTGAACAAAGGAATTATAAGAATAATAATAAAAATAAGACATTTTAAGATTATAATTAACTTCATATTTTATTATTAATGCTAACACATTTTACTAAATATGTATTTGCACTACAAAACCTAGCATCTAGTGCTGTGCAAGCTGAAGTCTAATTTGATCTCCTAATATCAAAAAGTGGGTCATGTGGAGGGTTTGGATGCACATGGGGCTGTATGGTTGTGACTCTCATTATTTCCCATGACAATTTCTCCTTTCTGTTTTTCAATGGGAAAAATCAACATGTATAATGAAGTTCTGAGACAGTAACTCTTATATTTCAAAATTTTGCCAAAAAATTTAGTTAAAATAAATAACTGGTTTGGAACAAAGAATTCAAATATTTTTTTCATTCAGTTTAAACATTTTTTTATAAGGGAGACCCAAAAAACCTGGAATTATCTTCTGGAGGATGGGCCCTTTGTAACACAGGCTTTCCCCACTAGGTGAGTGTTCTAGGAACCCATCTGTATCAGTGTACCAGATGGTGTTGTTGTGAGAGGCTGCATTAAGCTTCAGTGAATTTTTCTGGAGAACTCTTTCAACGAATATGCCCATTTCATTATGGGTGATTTATGAGCACACCTGCCCCCACTGTGCTGAGTGGTAAGCAGTTTTTGGTTCTTGTTACTAATTAAGTTCATTAATTTCCAGTTTGGTTGTAAGAGCAAATTCAAGACACTCTTAATGTTCATAAGGGCCTTGAAAATCCCATTTAAGGATTAAAACCCATTCTGTCTCCAACATAAAACACAAAATATGATGTCCCATGGCCCACCCTCCCTATTCACCCAATCTCACCCCAAGTGATATTTTTTTTCTTTCTCTGGATGAAAAAAATCCTCAAAGGGAAATATTTTGTTGCTGTGGAAGAGATGAAATAAAAAATGGCAGAAGCAATAAAAGGGATCAAAATTGATGAGTTCAAAAACTGTTTTGAGCAGTAGAAAAAACTCTTATTAAGTTTATTGCAACAAATGGAGAGTACTTTGAAGGTGACTGAAGTTTAAACATGTAAAAATAAATACACAATTTTTGATAAATAAATTCCAGGTTTTGTGTGTCCCTCTTTGTATATGAAATGTTTCATTGTTTCTACCACTACACAAATATAACTTTTATTTCCAGCAATGATACAGAATTGGAGTCAAGGCCCAGAATTGATTTGTGTGTGTGTGTGTGTGTGCGTGTGTGTGTGGAAGGGGTCTGTCCAAGGCCAGAAGTGAAACGAAGCACAGAGCAGCTTAAATGAGCATTGGTTACCCATACCCACCTCCTGAGGGAATTCTGCATTCAGGTGTCCTGACATTTCAGAGTTCATGTAGGCAAGTGTAGTGGATTGATGCAATAAAACACCAATTTGTTCATGTGTCCCTGTTTCCAGACTCTTTGGAAGTGCTTTTTACACCCTAATCCTGGGTTTAACCCTGTGATTTCCTTTGGTATATGTAAAAAAAGGTGTCCAAACAGATTTGAAAAATGCTTGTAAGTTCAGGCTTGCCCTGTTGCTACTTTTGGTATCCTGTTACCATGTGAATAAGCTCCAGCTACCTTCCTGAACGATGACAGGTCACCTGGACAGAAGTCCCAATTGTCCCTGTGGCCTCATCTGAAGCCATCATAAATTACTCAGCCATTGCAAGCCTAGCTGCTGAATGCAAATACTTGAGTTTTTAAAGCTGAGATTAGCCAGTTCCAGACCAGACCAAATCAAAACAACCACACTGCTGAGATCAATGTAAATTTTTAACTTGTAGATTCATAAACTAAATAAATGTGTGTGTGTATGTATGTGTTTTAAGGCCACTAATGTGATTTCCTCTATGTCAATAGCTAACTGATACAGACAGGATGGCAAATTGGAAAGTTCCCCACATAAAGCTGGTTTTCTGATTATAATAAGGCTAATCATGGTAACAACGGCAACAAAATAACAAACTAATAAAATGCTCCATTATCTAAAGGATATGTGATTATTGAATGTAACATTAGAATTTGATGTATAAGTCAAATAAATTATATATACAGAGAGACGCATGCATGTATATGTATCAGTAACCAAAATCACTATTGATGTGGAGAGTGAGAAGTAGGGGTGGGGAATATATGCCTGAGTAATTTTATAAGAGAATTAAAATTACATTTGTTAACTTAAATATTTAGAGGAAAATCAGCTAAATAATTTCTTTGAAAAGCCATCAAATGTAACTATGAACAAAGTTAAAATCTGGGTAAAACTGACATGGAGAGAATATGGGATTTTGAAAGCAGCCAGAGAAAAATGGCAGAATTTATACAAATAAGTGAAAGAAATTTAGACTGACCATGAGCACTATGGTAAAAACTAAAGCTGGATGAGAGTGGCAAAATATGTTCAACTTGCTGAGACAAGATGCTTGTCAGTGGGAAGGGAGCACCGAAAGCCATTTCAAGTCCAAGAGCTAAATAAATTTTCAAATAAACAAAAGTTGAGATAGCTTACTATGTTTCCTAAAACAACTACTAAAGGATGTACTCCAAGAAGTAAAGGAGCCAGCAGGCCTACTGGAGGTTCAGAACAGTTTGGTAAGCCTGTTGACGGTGGTCACGTGGGTGAAGGAGTGGGCAGGGCTGACTGGAGAAGAGGATCAGGGAGGGGAATGCAGGATGTGCTGCTATGAAATTGGGAAAGATCTGTTTCTTCACTGGTTGTTTCATTAAGATTTTCTTGTTGTTGTTGTGATGCAAATCATAACTTACATATCATTCTCATGGAAATACTAAATACATTTTAATATCAAAATAGAAATAATAATAACTGACTTGCTTAATTGATTTTGTTTCACAAGCAGCATAAAGCTGGACAATAAATAGAGATGGAGGTGAAGAATGAAATATTTTGAATCCCGGACATAAAAATTTACAATTAGTGGGTTAAACACAATTTTCTAAAGAGAGCTTATAAATCTTAAAGTAATTTAACTGTAAGGAGCAAGGAAAACTTAGCAAGAACAAAGGATTGTAAAACAGATGCAACCTAACAAGTTTGGTTTGTAAAGCTACTACTGTTGAGCCAATGAACAACCCTGTTCCCGCCCACAGACTTTGTAAGCGAATAGCTAACTGCCACGTCTGCTTCTATATAACGCTTGCTTGCCCGCCCGTATATAAGGACTTAGCTGTAAGTGCTCCGTGCGACTCTCGTCAGCAGCCCTTGCGGGTACCGTGTCTCCGGACACTTTGAGAGTCCGCCCCTGTGCAGGTAAAACTTGGCCAATAAAGTAACATCTCTGGAACCCTGAAAGGTCTCCGGCATCTGTTCTCGTGGTTGCTGAATGCAACATTAACGATATTACTTACCAAAAATTTGGTTATGTTTCATAACTTTCCCTCATCCTTCAGTATAACACTACCCTCCTGATTTTCTTGTATAGAAATCTTCACATTCTCTTTAACTTTATGGCCAGTTCATCTTTGACTATTACTCAGATTCAACCTTGCCATGTCAATTTTATTCCAAAAGTCCAGGTCCTCATCATGTCAATTACAAAGCATTTTGGTAATATTCAACTTTTTTACTATGTGGATAAATTTTGCAAACTACCCAGAAAAGAAACACCACATTGTTTTCATTAATTCCTCCAACCCAAGAAACCCACATAAACTTTCCATCACATACTTAGAATGTAAAGTCTGAACTTATATTAGCCTAAACCTCTTTATAATACATTGAAATGTAAGATTTGCTGTTTTTTTTCCTTCTTTGAAGTGAAGGCTGAGAATTCATTAGCTCATGTAACTCAGGAGTCTGGGGCATTGGACTTTAGATAGAGCTTGGTCCACACGCTCAAATCATGCTACAAGAAAATGATGTCCTTTCACTTCTGGTTTCAGATTTCTTCCGCATTGGCTTTTTTCTAAGGAATGATTTCACCACAAGATGACAAATATATTTAGAATTAATTCCTGCCTAACATTCTTTAAATTTATTAACCACTGTAAGAGGCACTCACTACATTTAACAGTTTAAGGAAAAGTCTCAAAATTAAGTCTGATTAATGTAGCTTGAAACAAGAAATGATCTTTCAAAAATTCTGGGCCATGTAATATTGTCATTAACCAGGTACAAGTAACATGCTTTGTCCTTGGAACAGAATGGGGAATGTGGTCAACTCCACTCTAATCGCATGGACAGAGAGTGAGAAAGGGGTTATTCTCCACTCCTAAATTAAGATGCTCATAGCAGAAGAAAGGAGGAACAGATACTGAAGAGATGAAAAAAAAACATAATGCCTCTCTGGTACAAAAACTCTTGCTTTCTAAATTTTGAGAAACTTTTGTAACATTCCTAGTCACCTCTGCCAAGCCAAATGGAGCTGAATTGGCTGTGATGTCCCCTCATCTCTACCTAAACTAGCCCTTTCCTAATGTAACTCTACCTACTAGATGCAATACTATAACTAAGAAGTGAAATACAGACAGACTCATAGAGAGAGGGCAGGATGACAGGTAAAGTGGCAGAGGCAGGGAGAGTGGTAGATTAGGGGGTGGGGGGATTGAGCAAAAAGGAAAAAGAGCTCATGGACATGGACCACAGTGTGGTAACTGCAGGGGGAGAGGGTATAAAGGTAATAAATAATAACAGGAAAAATGCAATTAAATTTTTTTAAAAAAGGAAAGCACATGCCATAGGAAATAGTCAGCAATTATTGTTTTTTTCTTTCAGTATTTAATTCATTTATTTACTTCTTCCTTTTTGTGTTTTGTTTCATTTCAATTTTATTTCTTATGTGACTAGGTTTTGTAGGGTGTAAACTCATTTTAATGACTCCACAGTTACTTAATACAAGTCATTTATTGAACAAAGGAACATTTAAATTTGTCTTTTCTCTAGCTGTGTTTTGCACATGTTAATGGAGTTAAACAATTAGCATTATAATTTTACAAATTTAATTTCCATGACTTTAGTGTAACTTCTAAACTAGTTAGGACTTTAAATTTAAGTAAAATATTTTACTTTTGCCTTGTATATTGTGTAAAAATTAGCACAGTTGTGGATGACAAGAAATTATAAAAGAGAGTGCCGGAATAGAAACAGAAAACCTTAATTCTTGTTTTAATTTCACCACATACAAACTGTGTAATGTTGAGAAAATTAGTTTTTCTTTATAAAATTGTATTTTTTATCCCTGAAATGGGGATATAGAGACACTCCCTGAAAATAAATCACACGTTCATTTTCCAGATTCAATGATGTAATGCATGAAGTGTCATTAATAGTGAAGAACTATTATATGTCAAGTATAACTGAAATATAACTTTTAATGTAGTAAAGAACTATTGACCAATTGTTGTGACATTTCCTCAGAGAACTGACTGGAGTAGGACACTGGTAAGAAGAGAATGCCATAGTGTCACAGCAGCCCACATAGAAGAATCAGTTAATATCAAGCATGCTGAAGAACATTGGCAAGTTGAAAGGCAGAGGAGAAACAATGTTTTATTTGTTCCCCAGGTACAAAAGGCATATAAGTAAATAAGCTTGTTTATAATCCTTAGACTATAAGAAATTGTCCAGAAATTTCAGTCACAATATATAAGAGTGGACTAAAATGTACACTCAGTAGAAAATATTATCTTGATAGTGCAATGTGTTTTTTGTTAGCCAGCAGATAGCAATTACTCTGATTCTGAGGGACAAACAGAATGGAGTATTGGAAGGAATGTTCAAAATGTAGAATGAAAATATAGGAACTGCTTTCTAAGGTCATATATGTTCTTGGATTATGTCTATTTTTTATAGTCTGTGAAAATGATATTGCTCCTTTAAAAAAAAGAAAGAAAAGAACTCAGTATCTATCCTGAGCAGTCTTTGAAATATCTAACCAATGGCCACCAAGAAAGAGAAAGAGAATCCTTTGGGAAACATGTCAAAATCCCCAGGCAACTTGTTCAAACACTGAGTCCTAGGACACACTCTGCGAGTAAGGGGGTGTGGCCTAAGAATTTGCTTTTCTACCAGTCGCTCAGGTGGCTAATTGTGCAGGTCTGGGCCCACCTTTTTTTTCCCCATCAATATTTATTGAGTATTTACAGTATACTAGACACAATACAACATACAAGAAAACTTTCTTCCTGATCTTGAGCAGGTTACATTCTAAAAGAAAAAAATGACACCTATTTTAAAATGGTGTTTTTGTTTGGTGTTTTTGTAAGGTACTGAGGAAATAGTCTGTAGGGTGAGGTTGGGTGTAACTTAGCCCTTTTACTTAAAGAGAGGAAGAAGAAGGATTTTAAACATACTACAGTTTAAAAAATTGATTTAGCTACTTGTAGTTACTTATAAGCTGCGTAGTGTTTCTTGCCTCTTCAGTGGTTGTTAATGCCATCCTCTGTCCTGAACAAATACATTTTGCCTTGCACATGTCTGACTCTGAATCATTATTTAAAACATAACACAGTAAAACCTTTATTTTTTTTCTATTTTTTTACTCATTAAGGTTGAGTTAGAGGCCTTTCTTTTGAACTTTCACAGAACTCTGTGCATGTCTCTATTAACTCCTATAACCCAAGATACTGAAATCACTTTTTTGGTAATTCTTCCATCAGATCATGAGTTTTTCAAAGACAGGGGCCATGTATAGTTAATATTTGCATCTGCAAAAACAACCACACTAAGAGATGCCCCCTGAAATATCTACTGATTTGAAGTTCTCTTTGTGCTTCTATATATGAACTTTCAATATGATCAACAACTAACAGATAGCAAGGAAAAACTGAGAGTAAAGAATATTGCAGATATAGTCCATAGGAAGAGAATGGTAGAGATGGAGTGTCAAGTGCAAGCTCAAGTCATATGACAGGTTCTACCTAGAGGAAGGTTAGTTTAAAAGGAGGTCAGTGCTTCACTGAAATGAGTTGAAGGTGAATGCTGTATTGAGGACGTACTTTTTAGGTGTGGCACTCAAGATCAAGTCCTGAAGTATACCTTTCTCTTTGAGAATATAAACTTGTAACCAGAGTGTAGTTACTTCAAATGATTTTTAACTACAAAATAATTTTGTGTTACTCTTTATTTCATTCAAGAGTCTGAATATTGTAGTTTAGTAATCTCTAAATTATATTTGAAACAAACAAAAGAATTTTTTTTCCTAATCCTGGCTGGTGTGGCTCAGTGAATTGAGTGCTGGCATGTGAACCAAAGGATTGATGGTTTGATTCCCAGTCAGGGCACAGGCCTGAGTTGCAAGCCAGGTCCCCAATTGGGGACAAGCGAGAGGCAACTGCACACTAAAGTTTCTTTCCTTCTCTTTCTCCTTCTCTTCCCCTCTCTATAAAAATAAACAAGTAAATATTTAATGAAAAGAATCTTTTTTCCTAGATTGGTACTACTTGTCTCATACATGAACTAATATTATATGTTCCCAGACTTCAGAAATATTTGGATTAACATTACTCTATTTCTGGAGCAATGGAAAGATCACAACCCTACATCACTGATACTTTAAACTGCAGCTTTACCATTCCCCATTGGAGGGTGAGGGCGGAGGGGGCAGGGAATGCTGCAGGAAGTTTCATTCAATACAGGCTTCTGAAAAAAATCAGAGGAGTCAAAAGAGATGGGAAAAGATAAGGAAGATAAAAACCTAGGGACTTATTAAGATTGGTCATGTTCAATTTATGAGACACAGGTAGTAACAGCTGAACTAACAAAAAATAGGAAAATAAATATTTCAATTAAGTATTTTTAAAGTTTCAGATGCAAAAACACCACCCTGTCTCTCTGGGGAATTTGACTGTCAGACTGCAATTTTATCAAAGATAATTAAGACTCACAAGGAAGCAATGTGATGATCAATAAAACTCTATGGGTCAAACTTATCCTATAACGATATCCTGGGAAACCCTAGAGCAAAACAGTGGTTCTTGGTGCTGGTGGGGTTCATGAGCCTTCTGTATCTCTCTGCTTTTTTCTCAGCATTCACTTCTGATGGCTGTCTTCAGGCTGTCTGTAGGCACAATCCACCTCACCCAGACATCTGCTGCTCATAGAAAAGCAGGAGAGTAGTCAGACGGCTGCTGCAGAAATGTGGCTGTGAAGAATCAGTGTGCACTGGACACTTTTTTTCTTGTGTCAGAGAATTAGAAATACACTGCTGGCTCCTGAAGCCAAAGGTATTAATAATGCACATGGAGAAGGACTTGGTTTTAGGTGCACCTCAGATCCACTCACAGACTCTAAAGAAAAGGCACTGTTGCTTTCCAATATCTTTTGAAGCTGAGAAAGCAAGAGGTGAGCATTAGGCATTGTGGGTGTGTTTGTATTAGTGTGTGTGCTCTGAGGCTGTTGGCTTTGGAAAATTAGGAAGAGTGCATGAAGGAGATGAGATGCAAGACATCATAGCGGGAAAAAATGAGCCCTTTTCACTTCCATATGCCCTCAGGTAGGAGCCTTCTCTGTGCTGCTCACGATTGAGTAGCACCATATTAATAATTCAGGAAGATCACAACTTTATCTTTTGTAGCTACTCAGTTCTGCTTTCATTAAAGAAATACACTATTTTTAATCAGCTGCTAGCATATCCATTTAATATTCCAAACTGCAACATGAAACTAATCTCCATTCAGCTAGAATGAATCAAAGGAAAGAAAAAAGATTTAAAAGGACTAAAGTATAACTGAAAATGTCAAAGAGTAGATTGAGATATTTTAAACTTGTCATACTGAAATATTATTTTTAGTCATATACATCACAATGTATGATATATATGTGTGTATATATACATATATCTTTATACTAGATTTTTTTTTGAGCAGCAGGCTATTTATTGCAAGGGCTGCTTTTAAAATATGGTGTTTAATTTCTTTGGTAATAGAAAGTGATATAATTTTTGAATCAAACTGCATAATGTCCCTTTAATGAGCTATGTTGGACAAAGGGGTAAGGGAGAGTGGAAAAATTATATGTAAAATATAGTGAGAACATATATAAATTCAGAAAAAAATTTCATTAAATATTATTTTATATTGGTTTATGGTTCACAGTATAGTAATTAGACAATCATAAACTTTATGAAATTTTTCATTTGATATTTTAGGTACTCACCTGGCCCCATGCATAGTTATCACAATATTATTGAGTACATTCCCTGTGCTGGACTTTATATCCTGCGACTATTCTCTAACTACCAACTTATCTCCCTAATCCCTTTACCTCTCTCCCTCACCCAGCTCCCTAACCACTGTCCTTTGGTCAGTCACTAGTCACATCGTCTGTGTTTCTGAATCTGTCTCTATTTTGTTTGTTCATTTATTTTGTTTCTTGAGTCTTAATTCTACAAAGTTCTAGGTTTTACCATCCAGTTAAATGCCTTTGCTAATAACAGAAAGGTAGATTGATGATATCCTCACTACTAACTTTAATTCAGAAATTGGTGTGAGAAAACCACTATACCATGAATGACAAAAAGCTATGTCAATTTTTAAAAACAAAAGCCATGTCTCCATATTCTTCCCTTTTATTTCATCTCTTCAGGTCAGACATGTGAATCCCTTCCATTACCATTCACTTCTTCTTCAAGCCAACATAACCTTTTCTGTTAATTGACAGGAAATGAAAATATAAGATAATTGGTCTATTTTGATTTTTTCTTTTTTCTTCTTTTGTTCTTTACTCAGTCATTGCCAATCCCCACCAATGTTACATTCCTAATATTTCTGCTGTAATTGTCTAATGCTTCAGTGTAGGTACTGCTTTTTTATACTGTGCTCAAAAGATGACATGAATCATTTTGAAAAAGCAGCAACTATTGTGCAGAACACAGTTGAATAGCCAAGAACAATATAAATGAAATGAAATAAAATAAAAATATTTATGAGCACATATGATAAGAAATCACTGTGGTGGGTATATTTGAGGATACAAAGAAGAATAAGCAAATCTTGCTCTTAAAATGCTCAAGACTTGGCTTAAGCATTGAAAAATTCAAAACATAAGCACAAAAATTAATACTGGTAAAAGATTGATATGTGAGTGAAAGAACCATTAGAAGAGGAAGCAACTGGAAGTAAGTGATTAATTGCCGAAAATGTGCTGAGCACATTAGGCATTCAGAGACAGAAGCATCACTACATCCAGGGTGATGAGAAGAGAACTCATGACTGCAGTGGTCTGAAATCATGTAACAGGTTTGGGTAGGCAGTCATGGTAAGCCACAAATGGGTGAAGCCTAATGAGGGGGTTGGCAGGAATATTGGAAGGCAATTTAAGCAACACGCCAGATAAGAAAAATCTCCAGAGAGAGCGAATCAATTGCAGTGCTGTGTGGAAAGTGAGTGTTCAGTTTTATGAGAGAGGAGAAGTTACATGCCAACATATCAGGAGTCTGTGAATTATTTTCTAGTCAATGGGGAGTCTTTAATTCAGAGACATGATATCTGAGCAAGAAAGTGACAGGATCCCAGCAGTGTTTTCTGAAGATTAATAACATATCTCTATGTGTTGGACTATTTGGATGATCATAAGGCTGCTGCTGGATTACAAACAGGATTTTAAAAGAGAGAGGGCCATGTGTGTGGTACTAGGACTTTCTGAGAGCACCTTGAATGTTTGGATTCTCCTGAGGAGCTGAGGGTAAAAGGACCCTTCTTCCTATTTTGTTACTCATTATTATGTGAATAAGCTTTGGCAACTTAGGAGGTACTCACGTATGTAGAAGAGCAAAAATAATGAAGACCTTCTAAGGTAAAGAGTAATATTTTCATTCTCCACTTCATAACCACTTGGAACAAGTGGAGACTAAGTGGTGGCACAGCCAATGACCACCACCAAACACACACACACACACACACACACACACACACACACCCCCCTGGGTAAACACCCATGTCCCTGATGGAACTTTTGGTTCAGAATGGCACAAGGAGGTGATGCTTTAACTACCCAATCCTAGAACTCTGTCCTTGTGGATGTAATAAGTATTTCTCTAATGACTAATGGTACAGAACATATCTTCACCGTCTTATTTACTACCCATATACATACTTTGATAAAGTATCTATTCAATTCTTCTGCGTATTTTTAACTGGTATTTTGATTTCTCAATGTTGTTCTAAGAATTTGCTATACCTTCATTATAATATATGTGGTTTACAAATATTTCACCCAGCCTGTTACTTGTCTTTTCATTTTATGTAATGGTATTCTTAATTGGGCAAATATTTTTAATTTTATGAAGTCCAATTTATACACTTTTGTCCTTTGTGAATTGTAATTTTGATGTCATTTCTACTATCTCTGCCTAATTCCAGACACAAAGATTTTCTATTATGTGGTTTCCTAAATTTTGTATTTACATAATTTATATTTAGATACACTATCCATTTTGAGTTCCTTTTCATATAAGGTATGAGGTTTAGGGTGAAGTACATTTTTCTTGTATGGGCATTCAGATGCAATCCATAGTATTGTTGTAATATTATCTTTTCACTATTAAATCATAAAAATAAGTACCAATGAGAACAACAAACATTTGCAACAGAAGATCTCAATTATTTTGGATTTTTTTTGCCTTAAAATAACAACTTATGTTTTCCAATACAAAATTTTAGATTTAAATGAATTTTATAATTAATATGTTTCAAAGGTCAAAACTTTGTTTTCCTTTAATTTAGATAGTTTCAAGTGATTGAATATACATAAAATAATATTTATAGTTTGGGTAATATATAAAGAATCAATGTAAAATGAGGAAGAAACTAGAAATATTCAAAATTGTTCTTCACCTCTGAAGCAGCTAAACCAGCTGTGGTGCACACATACTTTAGAATACTATTTAACAATGAAAAGAAACAAATAATTGATCTATGCAACAATATATATAAATTCTAAATTATTTTAAAAAGTCAGAATCTAAAGGCTACCTTTCTTAATACTCCATTTAAAAATGGTTCTATAAATATTCTAGGGATGGATCAGTAGGTTCCAGGATTAATGACCAGGGGAGGTTTTGCCTCTAAAAGTGTAGAGCAAAGGAATTGGTGAGGGTCAGGGAGATAGTTTTGAACTGCAGTGGATCTTGATTATGTTTTTAGTTACATAGGTCTATGCAAGTGTCAAAACAAAATTGTACACCAAAAGAAATACACTGTACTACACATAAATTAAAAATATTTTTTAAACTAATAGAATAATCACCCGTGTGCTTTCTCTTAAATATCTTTTTTAAAAAGCATGCTTCTTGCTTATTGGAAGAATGCTATGGAATCTTCCACATCCTACAGTTACACATGATGTTGACCTCTGGGATCATTATTGCCTTACTTTTTCTTAGTGTTTCTCCTCATCTTTAAACAATATGGTATTTGGATTTATATGTCTCTGAATTTTATTTAAGTGAAAACACATATTTTATATTCCATAACATCGATACTTTTGTTCAGTATTGTTTTTGAAGTTAGTCCAATTATATGTGGATCAGTGTAGTTAATTAACTTTAACTACTGTATAGTATTCCTTTCAATGGTTTGTTTTATTTTTTTTTCTTATGCTTCTGGGATAAATCTCATCTATCTTACCTGATAAACACTTATAAGAATTTCTGCTGTTTATATGGCAGAGAGTTGAAATGCTAGATAGTTACAGTATGCATATTATTTTTATCTTGTTTTATTCTTATTCATGTATAGTCATCTTGATTATCCCCCCACCATGCCCCCCATCCCACCCTTCCCTTCTCCACCCTTGCACCTACTCCCTTTGAGTTTGTCCATATGTCCTTTATACATGCTTCTTGACAGCCCTCCCCTATTTTCCCCCATTATCCCTTTCTCCACTCGCCTCTGGTTACTGTCAGTTTATTCCTTACTCAATGTCTCTGGTTATATTTTATTTGCTAGTTTATTTTGTTGATTAGTTACCACTTATATGTGAGGTCATATGGTATTTGTCTTTCACTGCCTACCTTATTTCACTTAGCATAATGTTCTCCAATTCCATCCAAGTTGTTGCAAAGGGAAAGAGAGCCTTCTTTCTCTCTGCTGTGCAGTATTCCATTGTGTAAATGTACCATAGTTTTTTCATCCACTCATTTACTGATGGGTATTTAGGTTGCTTCCAGCACTTGGCTATTGTAAATTGTGCTGCTATGAACATTGGGGTGCATATTCTTTACTACATAACTTCCACCGATTTTCCAAATTAGTTCTAGTATTATATATCCCTACTAGCAATGCATGAAATATATGACTGTTCTTTCTAGATACCACTTTATCTTACATAATTTAAACATTTCACAAATATATTATGATAGAATCTCACATATTTGGCAAAAAAGATACATATGAAACTATTAAAAACTATTTTAATTTATACATTCTATAATTCTATATAGTTTGAAATTTTTATCAAATAATCTTGCACTGTTTTTTATATTTTTCTTTTTAATTTTTTTTACTTTTCAATTACAGTTGACATATAATATATTAGTTTCAGGTGTACAACAGTGGTTAATTATATAACTTACAAAATGCTCACTCTGATAGTACCCATACATAGTTATCGTACTGTTTCTTAAAGAATAACAAAAGTAAAGACAAAATTATAGATGAAAGACAATAATAAAATTCAGCTAGTGTTAAAAACCAGTTTATCACATAATGAGCAAATATTCTTTGCTTGATAAAAATGCAGAATGAAGAGTATACAGCAAAATCTTGTCCCTAGGACAAATATAAAACAATGCATTCTGAATAATCAAAAGTCTTCCAAATGCTGTGTTCATCATAGATAGCAACATGTAGTTATGAGAAATGCCCAAGTAAACTAACAATGTTCTATGTCTGAGCACTCTGCGATAATTTAATGTTTGCAGAATAAGTCACTGTCTGCAATGCTTCCATGACATCTTTTTCTTTATAAGGGAAAATTTTTATTGAGATATAACTGACACCCCACAAAATTCACTCTTTAAAAAGAGTGTACAATTCATTTTTTTATTGTAGTCACAAAGTTGTTCAACCATCACTATTATAACTGCAGACAATTTCATCACCTCAAAAAGAAACCTATACAGTTAGCAGTCCCTTTATTCTCTCTTCCACAGTGTTTTAAAAATATTTTAAATAAAATTTTATTGTAATTTTTCCATTACCATTTAGTCCCTTATACCCTCTCCCCCCTGCAATCACCACACTGTTGTCCATGAGTCCTTTTTCCTTTTTGCTCAATGAGTCCTTTTTGCTCAATCCTCTACCCATTCCCTAGCTTCCCCCGTACCTCAGCTGCCAGCTTGCTCTCCATCTATGAGTTTGCCTCTATTTTGCTTGTTAGTTCAGTTTACCCATTAGAGCCCACATATCAGGAACTCTCTTGCACTGTTTGTGGGAATGCAGATTGGTGCAGCCACTGTGGAGAGGAGTATGGAGATACCTCAAAAAATTAAAAGGGGACTGCCTTATGACCCAGCTATCCCACTTCTGGGAATATACCCAAAGGAACCCAAAACACTAATTCAAAAGAATATAAGCATCCCTATGTTCACTGGAGCATTATTTATAATCACCAATATATGGAAGCAGCCCATGATCCCATCATAGATGAGTGGATAAAACAAGTATGGGACATTTACACAATGGAATACTACTTGTCAGTAAAAAAGAGAGAAATTTACCCTTTGCAACAGTGGATGGACTTGGAGAATATTATGCTAAGTGAAATAAGCCAGCCAGAGAAAGACAAATACCATATGATTTTCATGACACTTTACTTAGCCCTGTTAGGGGTTCTTACCTATACAGATTTTAATTTGTCACTGTACATCTCTACCTTTCTTGTGGATGCTTTCAAAATAATTCTAGCTTTGAAATTATGTGGATTGATATTAAATCTCAATTCTGTAATATATTAGTGGTTTACATGTGGATTATTAGTCCTTGAGCTAAAAAAATCTTTTTCTATGAAATGCTGCTTTTATAAGGGAAGGGAGGGGCATAATGCTTATAATGAATAAATAGATGTTTTGGTATGAGAATTTGAGCCAAAGAAACAGGAATATGCAAAGATGAGAAGTTATGAAGGCTATCATCAGGTTGCACCAAATTATTGCAATAACTTCCTATAGAAATTTCTTCTCTTTCTTACCTTGCACACTCTCCCCACTGACTCATCTGAAATCAGGGTGTGTTTTCTAAAACAGGTAAAGTTCATGGATTAGCCTGACTAAATAACTTTAATAAAGTTAACTTTAAAATATTTTAACATGACTTCCAAAGCCATTAGTGACTTATATTTCTTTATTTTTCCAGTCTCATCTCTTATTACTACCAGCTCATACTCTTCATTCCAGCCTTCCTACATTTCTTTCAATTTCCCTATTTGTAAACTATGTTCCTCAATGACCTGTTCTCTGCTTTGAACACACAGGTATGGGCTGGAGGTTGGCACCAATGCATTAGTGGTTGGTATTATTAGGGTCTGGACCATATCTCTGCAGTTTGCTTTGGCCTTTAAGCCTTATCTCATTTGTTGCTGTATTTACTGGGCTCAGCAGACTTCACAACTTGGTGAGTTTTTACACAAGGTAGCTCATGATATGCAGTTTTACCATAGTCACTACTGGTGTCCTATTGTCATATGTCTGGTCACTACCAAGATACAATGGCTTACTAAGAGTTACTTTTTAAATTATGATATCTGCTCCATGTGGCACGAACTTGCTCAAGAATCCCAATTACTCATACTGTGAGTCTCTTAGGTGGCTTCTCAAGACTTGATACAAAATGCTCTTCTGCACAGATACTCAAGTGCCATAGGATCTGCTGGGTCTATGACCTAAATGGTAGTGGCTGTTGGCACTACTTTCTGGAAAAGTTGAGTGATGGATACATTCAGTTGGAGGGGAAGACTGCCCCTTGACCATTCTAAACACCTTATGCCACTTAACTAACAAACACAAAAAAGAATTTCTTCCTAATTGGAGTAAATATTTTCAATTATCAATTGAAAATTGTGTAGCTACTGTACAGTGGCAGCAAAGAAAATTGTTTCTAAAACCTAAGAAATTTTCTGAGGGTGGAGGCTATGCTTAGTGCTTCATTGACCATTGAGGTCCTGGCTGAGGGCAAGGGAAATACATTATGGGGAAGAGAAGAAGGAAACCCAAACTATTATAACCCTGTGACCAATTACAGAAAGAAAACTGTATCATATTTGCATACTTTTCTTTGTTTGTTATTGGTACATGTTTAATTGTATATACGGTTACTTTTATCTCTTCTTTTCCTTTTATATACAAGTTCCAGTTATCAATGAATTTCCTTTTGCCTTCTAATTCACCTTAATTAACTTCACATTGCCAGAGATAATGAAACTTGTGCTAATAAGCATTTCTTTTTTGCAGCAAGTATACTGTTAAATTTTGATAGCAGGAGGTAAGGTACTACAGTAACATTGCAAGAAAAAAGAGGTTTTCTTCCTGGTTACAGTGTCCTTCCTTTTACTTCTCTTTGTTCCCATTGCACTGCTTGCAGTAGCATGGGAAGAAAATAACCCCTGATGTTCCATCCCAGCTGTGCCATTGCAGTGTGTAGTCTCAGCAACCTTGAGTCTCAGCACCGGTAGGTTGGTGATCAATGCCCAGCAGCCCATTCATGCAGTGTACAATCCCAACATCGAGCTGTCCAGTCAGAGATGGCTGCTACAGTCCTCAGTAAATTCTTCTGCTGGTGTCAGCCCTTTTGCACCCTAGCAAGTGGTTTCCTGCTTCTCAGTCCCTGCTGTTCCTGCACACCTCTACCCTTCATAGCTGTGCTGGTCTCCACCCACTTCTACTCTACAGTCATTTCTACTTGTCACTTTTGGCCATGGTCCCCACTCACCACTTTTAGCCCACATACCATAAAAGCGATTTTCTGCTTGTCCAGTGATTGTGGACAAATGCAGACCTGGGGAAACCCAGCAAAGCTCTGCACTATCCAGTGTGCTCCAACCACTCACTTCTCCAGTGTTGCCTGAATCCCAACCTGGGGGTCAAGTCTCCCTTCTAACCTTGTTCCTTCCTTGGGTGTACTGCTTTATCTTTGGGATATTTTTTAGAGTTTTCTTTATCTCTTATATCTGGTACCTAATCATAGGTAATAATCCTTTATATTAAACTTTTCCTGTTCAAATTCTATCTTCTGATATATCTCTACGGTTATAGGATCCACTGACTAAAAATTATGAGTTTGTAGTGTTCTGAATACAATGATCCCTCACAATATACAGTGGCCCGGAAGACAAAAGATTTTACAACATGAAGAAAGTGAGTATGGAAGACATGATTCAAGTTCAGTGAGTTAATAGCAATTAAAGTGGTTGTGGGAAAAATTGTTCTAGTGAAATATAGTAGAATTTAGTCTTTAGTATTTTCTTTTATATGCAACACCCAAATCATCATCGAGTTCTGTTAATTTTTCTCTCCAAAATATTTTTGAATTTGTATTTTCTTTTTTTCCATCTGTACTATTACTATCTTAATTAATGCAGTTATTTTTCATCTTTCATCCACATGAGGATTAAGCCTTCTAACTTGTCAACCACTTCCCTTCTTCACTTATCCAAACTGCTCTTCACATAGGGAATTATTTACTTTTCAAAACATGTTTCAAATGTTAAAGCAATTTATTGAAAATTTTATTTACTTATACTTTGTATCTTTTATTATTTTTTAGTTTGATTTTTTGGTTTCTAGAATCTACAAAGGGTTAAGTGAGTCTTGTTCATCATTATATCTGCAGCTCTGAGCAGGATGCTGGCATGTACAGTAGCAATTTAATAGGTATTTGCTGAAGAGTGAATGGATGCTAAGTGATTAGAAATCTATTTTTGATGAATTCTTTAAATTGATATTTAAGTCCTCTGAATATATTAATGTACTGAAAAATGAAAAGACATTGTCCCTATAAAATTGGTGCTTACAGAGTAGTAGGATAAGATGGCATATACTAGAATGATTTCCAGACAAGGTAGAATTTAATGGATATTATTGTTTGAGGGGACAAAATTATATGACAGTTGAGAGAAAGAGGAATTGTGACAGGATTATCAAAAAAAGGAGATGTATGAAGCAGAAATATTAAAAATGGGTAGAATGACAAAAATGTAAGTAATCCAGGCAGAAAGAATGGAATAGCAAAATGGAGGGGTGAAAGAAATTCAGGGGATATATTAGGAATATGCTCAGATGAGCTGATTATATATTATTTAAGAATTTTAAAAACACCTTTTTAAAATAAGGGAAGTTTACAGAAGAAATTAATAGCAACTTTAGTAGATATATTAATTCTTTTCAGTAATCAGCTTTGGAAATCCTTGCTGAGTGTGGCAGGAATCCACAGACTTGTGGAACAGTGCATATTCAAGTACAGAAGTAAAATGTGCTAGATAATTGCTTTCTACATTTCTCTTGCACATTCGTTTCAGGCACAGGGTGTAGGGCAAGCAGATACACACGTCTCAGTTTTTTAGTCTGAAGTGAATGATCAAGTAAGTATGGTAGCAGTGGGGTCAGCTTCACTTATTTTCCAGTTTTCTACGTGTGTTGCTCCATTGGCAACATCCACTTTTTCAGTATTAGTGGTATCAGAGCAACCTTACTGGTATCTTGAATGATTTAGTAGAATAATTTAGAGTATCATTTTTTTCAAATATATGACCACTAGTTTGAGTTCTGAAGTTCTGCCTTTGATTCTGACTTTCTCAATATCCTTCTAATGAAATTAATTTGTTCTTAAATTATTTGGATTTCTCGTTCCTAATGTTTATACCTAAAAACGTGCCCTGGCTGGTGTGGCTAAATGAATTGAATGCTGGCCTGAGAATCAAAGGGTCACTGATTAGATTCCCAGTCAGGGCACATGCCTGTGTTGTGGGCCAGGTCCCCCATAAGGGGTGTATGAGAGGTAACCACACATTGATGTTTCTTTCCTTCACTTTCTCCCTCCCTTCTCCTCTCTTTAAAAGTAAATAAATAAAATCTTTATATAAAAAAGAACCTTGACACACTAGGCTAAGAAGTTTAAAATGTTATACAGTTGAAAATCAACAACAATGTAAGTTATTTTAACTGGTAAATATTCTGTAGATGTGAATTTACAAACTTAATCTAGAAACAGTTTGTTATCATAATAGAAGCCAAGAGAGGCTTGAGGTAGTGAGACAAGAAAAAAAATAAGAGCATATGTACAGGTGTTTCACAGAACAAGCAGTACAAATTATTAATAAGCATAAGAATAGATGTTCAATCTTATTTATAAATGATAAAATGCAAATTAAAACAATAATAAGAGAACAGATTGGCAAATATTAAAGAATGATAACACAAGGGTTAGGAGGATGTGGGGAAACTGAATCCTCATACACTGCTAATTAAAGAGTACATTGTTACAGCTGCTTTGGAGATAATTTGGACATATATTTAGTGTATGAATGATAACTTTTTGGAACCATGCGCATAAAACTGTGTGATATAGAGGGAATTGAGCATTTGTGCTGAAAGAGAATTTCAAATTTCACTGTATTTTATCACATATGAATAAGAATTATTTTGATAACAAAAAAGAGAGGTAAGGCCAGATATCAAGAGAAAAGCAACTTGAACAGGGAGAAAGAGATAGAAAAGGACAAAATCAACATATAATTCAGAGAAAAATTGTTTTGGAAATGACTAAATATAGAAAGTGAAGAATAGAGAGAAGGAAAATGTTATTTACACATGCAGAGACTAGGCAATAGAAAAAATACAATTATAAACCCAATAGAAGAACTTATAAAAATAATTGTTTCAACAAATAAAATCAATGTTTAAAACTTGTGTGTAAGGGATGTGTTAGAGTGTTCAGCTTGATATAAAAAATGAACAATCATAGATCAGTCAAGATATATCAGGGTTTAGATTCAGGAAGTGCTCAACAAAGATGGGATAGTTGTGATCATGGGACTGTTAAAGAAGAGAGACAAATAGAGATGAAGAGCACCATGATTCTAAATCCTGTAACAAAACTACATTTGATCAGCAGAGAAACAGGGAGACTCAATAAAGAATAAAGGGGAGGAGCAGACTATGTGTATAGAGAAGAAGCAGAATAGTATACAGAAGTCTGTCCAGAAAAAGTCCAGCCATTTTTAATATAACAGGAACAGTTTGCATGACATCCATGTAACCTCACAGCCAAGGAGAGTGGACTGGAATGCACACATGTGAACAATGACGACTTCACTGTAGTTGTCAGTGGAGGGAGTAGATGTCATTGTGTGACCATGTGTACTGTGTGGCCATCACATTCAAAATGACTGAGTGAGTAGAGCAACAAATCTGCAACAAATTTTACATTAAGTGGAAACTATTTGGATGATTCAGAAAGGGATGATGCAATGAGTGCAGCACAAATAAAAGTGTGGCACAAACACTTCAAAGATGGTTGAGAATCTGTTGAAAGTGATCCATGTTCTGGAAAGCCTGCAACAAGCAGAACACCTGAGAATGTTGAACGTGTATGGGCTACAATCAACAAAGATCACTGACTGACAATGTGAGAACTAGAAGCTGATCTGGGGATTCCAAAAACTACTGTGTCTGAGATTTTGATGTAGGATCTTGGCACAAAACATGTCATGGCAAAATTCATTCCATGGCTTGTGCTATTAGAGCAGAAGGAATATTCTACTGCAGTTAAGAGAACTGTGTGAGGTCCCAAGATGCCTACTTTGAAGGGAACTGAGGCATCATTGTCATATGTATGAAGTTTCTTTTATCTTGTATCTCCTTCAATGTCTATTTTTCATATTACCTGGCTGATTAGCTGTGTACTTTCTGGACAGACCTCATGTATATGCATTCATTGTACTCAAGGTATGATATAGGGGTTTTTATTTTAATTATATTTTATTGATTATAGTATAGAATTGTCTCAATTTTTCCTCTTTTCTTCCTCTTCTCACAACACCCCCACTCCCTCAGGCAATCCCCACATCATTTTTCATGTCCAGGGATCATTCTTACAAGTTTTTTGGCTACTCCATTTCCTGTACTGTACTTTACATCCCCATGTCTATTCAGTGACTACTTATCTCTACTTCTTAGTCCGCTCACCTCTTCACCCCTCTCCCACACCACCCTCCAATCTGACAACCATCAAAATGGTCTCCATATCCATAATTCTGTCCCTGTTCTTCTTGTTGATTTAATTTATTTTTTAGATTCAATTGTTGACAGATATGTATTTACTGCCATTTTGTTGGTCATAGTTTTGATCTTTTTCTTAAATAAATCTTTGTAACATTTCTTATAATAATAATTTGGTGGTGATAAATTCCTCTAGTTTTTTTCTTGTTTGGGAAGCTCTTTATCTGCCCTTCTATTCTAAATAATAGCTTTTCTAGGTAGAGTAATGTTAGCTGTAGGTCATCGATTTCCATGACTTTGAGTATTTCTTGCTAATCCCTCTAGCTTGCAAAGTTTCTTTTGAGAAATCAGCTGACAGTTCTATGTGACCTCCCCTGTAGATAAGTAACTGCTTTTATCTTGCTGCTTTTAATATTCTGTCTTTTTCTTTAACCTTAAGCATCTTAATTATGATGCATCATTGTATGGTCCTCTTTGCATCCATCTTGTTTGGGATTCTCTGTGCTTCGTGAAGTTGCATGTATATTTCCTTTGCCAAATTAGAGAAGTTTTCTTTCATTATTTTTTCAAATATATTTCCAGTTTCTTGCTCTCTCTTTTCTCCTTCCGGCACTCTTGTGGTGCAAATGTTGGAATGCTTGAGGTTGTCAAAGAGGCTCCTTAAACCATCCTTATCTTTTTTAAATTATTTTTTCTTCTTTTTGTTCTGTCTGGTTGTTTTTTGCTCCTTTATATTCCAAATCACTGATTTGGTTCTTAGCTTTGTCCACTCTCCTGTTGATTCCATTTAAATTGTTCTCAATTAGTATATCTTTCCTTTCTGACTGGATCTTTTTTATGATGTTGAGGTCCTCACTAAGTTCTTGAGCATCCTTATAATCAGTGTTTTGAACTCTGCATCTGATAGATTGTTTATATCCATTTTGTTTAGTTTTTTTCCAGAGTTTTCTTCTGTTCCTTCATTTGGGTCATATTTCTTTGTCTCCTCATTTTGGCAGCCTCTCTGTGTTTTTTTCTATATATTAGGTAGAGCTGCTTTGACTCCATGCTTTAGTAGTGTGACCTAATGTAGTAGATATCCTGTAGGGTCCAGTGGCCCTGCCTCCCTTATCACTCAAGCTAGGTACTTGAAGAACATCCTTCTTGTGGTCTGGGTACACCATCCTCTTGTAGTTGAGCCTTGATTGCTGTTGATAGGTCAATGGGAGTGAATTTCCCAGACCAGTCTGTGGTAAGGACTGGCTGTGATCACCCGCCTGCGGGTTGTGTGGCTCTGTGTGAAGAGTGCTCAGAAAAGTGACAATGGCCTCTGCCTGTCTTTCTGTCTGGGAGAAAGCTGTTCTTCAGCTCCTACCTTGATGTCAGACACTTCAGTTCCTCCCTGTATGCCAGTAGTGTCTGTCAAGCTGCTACCCCAGTGCTGGAGCTCAGAGGAAGTAAATCTGAGTAAGTCCCTGTGTGGGTTCTTTAAGAAGAATTGCTTGGGACTCCAGACGTTTCTTCTACTGACTCACTCCCCTTTGTTTTTTGCAGCCAACAGTTATGGGGACTAATCTTTCTGGCACTGAAACCCAGAGGTGAGGATCCTGGTGTGGGGTTGGGACTACTTTGTCCTGAGATATCCCTCCCAAATTATTATCCACCACGTGTGGAAGAAGGACCAACCCATTTCATGTAGCCACCCTCTTATCAGTCTGCATAGATGTGGTTTCTTTAATTGCATAGTTATCAGACTTCCATTCAACTCAGTTTCTGGTGGTTCTGAGTGATGGTCATTCTATATTTTAGTCGTAATTTTGATATGGTTGTAACAGGAGGCAAGCTGTGTTTACCTATACTGCAAGTAGTTAGCTGTGTAGATGGTTGCAGATAAACCTATAAAGGTTTAGTTTGATAAAGACTCACTTGATTTTGTGGTTCAATTGTAAGTTTGAAGTTAAGCAGTAGTGAACACCTTAGTACAAACAGTTCCAATGTACTGAACAGTGGAATTACCAGAATAAACTACTCTTTTGAGAAGTTAGTCCAAAAAAGAAAGGGAAAACAAAAGGAAAGTAGCTCATGGGATTAACAAAACAATAAAACAAAATTTCTCAACAACTACATGAGCATATTTCTTGTGTAGAAATTAGACATAGTGTTTTGTATTAAAATGTTGATCTTTTTCAATAAAGAAGCCAATACTTGGACTGTAATTGGTAGGAAAAATTATTATTACTTTTTGTTCAGCAGAATCTCTGAGTTATGAAATTCAAAATCTAGATATGTTTTGAAGGACGGTTATGTGATACAATTTAGGAGGCTGCCCACTTTGGCTAAGACCAGACATCAAGAAGTAGGAAGTGGGTTGATCTATTGGGAGTCCTTGGCAGGGAATTATTAATCCTAAAAAAGTAAACTTTCTACTTTTGTATCTCTCTTCTGTAAGGGCTCTGTAATATATGAACCCTTACTAAAACTTGTGCTCATATCTTCTAGCTTGGTTTCAGTTGTGCTACAGAGAATTAAGAAAAGGATTCTGTGGTTTTGCTTAGTTACATCAGTAGAGGAGGAGCATGACTAAATTCTGTGTGTCAGAGTCCACCAGAAACTCACCCTCAAGTGCCATGGCCTCTAATCAACTTGCCCAGCAGTTGTTCACATCTAAGGTTTCCCCTAAAGGGAAAGGAATCTTAGAAATAATAATTGGAACTATGAAGCCTCGATAGCTCTTCTCAACAGGTGGAAAAATCTTCCCCTCATTGCTGTGGAATACCAGCATTTGATTTCTTTGGGGGGCTCTGCCCACAGGGCCCCCCTACCCCACCACCATGGATGAGGATAAGTCTACCAAGACATAATCTGCTTGGGGAGGAAAGGTGGCCAGTCTCTCAAAGGAGAAGGGCCAGGAGACCGTTCCTCAATGGGCTTTTATTGGGTCAATTTGCACAGGATTACATAAAGCTCATTAACCACTGTCAGGCACTAAGGATCAAACAATGGATAACAAAGAACTCTGAGGGCCTATTTTGAGTCAGGGTCAGATAGCTAAAGAGCTGTAAAGCTTTGAGGAACAAACTCACTTCTTGTTTGGACCCTTATCATTTAGTTAAGAGCATTCTAAACAGAGCAGTTTTCACAGGATTTTACATATTCTTTCTTAGGATGGATTGCCCGGGGAACCCACCCTTTCCAGCATAGGGCTGCTTCACCCTGTCATTGTTTCAGGCTTAGGTGGAGCAAGGGAAGTGAGGTAGCCAAGAGATTAGGAGACTTCTCCCAGACAGAATGAGGACTCAGGCTTTGTCAAAGATGAGGGTTGAGGGTCCTTTGCCCCCTTTTGCTGTACCCCCCAAAGTCCTTCCTTGGGGGCCTCCCACGTAGATCGTGCCTGTCTTACATCGTTCCCCCCTTGGGGAATCTTACCCATCATTGGCTAACCAACCAAGCATTGGGGGCCAGTTATGGAAAGCGGAGCAGAAGCAGCGCTCCTGCCAGGGAGATAAGCTTTTGTCTCCTTGGTGACTTACAGTCCAAGGTCACTCCCTCAACCTTAGCCTTGGCGGGGGTTACAGCTTCTAAAACCAGGCAGGGTGGTTCCCAACAGATTTCATTTTGTATTCTTAGCAGTTCTATTACATAATAATAGAAAATATGAGAATATTTTTAGTATAGGGAGTTACAATATGTATATTGACAACTTAGGAGACATTACCAGAATATTGGAATGGATGTGCTGAACATAAAATGATAGCAAGGATTTTTTTAGGTGGAAAACATTATTTTTGTAATTTTTATCTTCACATGGATAGGAGAGCATTTTTAAGCATTTTGAAGACATCAAGAAGTAGTTGCCTATGACCAGAGTTACAGTACATGAAGATAGCTAGCAAAGAATTTTGCACTCATATTTACTGAAAATGCATTGATATTTTCCTAATTCAATAAGATATCACCTACAGAGTTGACAGATTTGGTCAGCTTCATCAAACAACTGGGCAATTCCTTGGAGAAAACAATAGTCTATCAGATCAGTTACTTGTAGTTCAATAAGTCAAAAAATGGCTATTTGCCTGGAATTTGTAATGTTTTCTTTGGCATTATGCAGGCATAACCACTTTTTATAGCCTTTTTCTACTTACTCAAGAGAGCAGCTAATTTCACTACACTTTATATTTCCTGATCTGCTCTCTCCCTATGAAATACAATAACAATCAAATAATATAAGAGGAAAAAGCACTTCATTTTTTAAAGCATTTTATTTCTAACCAATAAGATGATGCCATAGACAGGAAATAGCTATTTAAGATGTCATCTCTATGAATATGAAACTTAATTCAGATTAAGCTTTCCCCCTTGGGCAAGTGAAGTAAAATGCTGATGACTATGTCATGAAAATGCTTTTAAAAATGATTTTAGGGGGTATGCCATATATAAAGAGTGAATATTAACAAGTCTTTGGACAACTGGTATTTTTCCGATCAAAATGATATACCTTTTAATTTATGTTATTCCTGTATAGCCCTTAAAATAACTACAGCAAGAAAAATTTGAATACTAATTTACCAGACACAGGAATACACATTTATACCTTTGGTTCTTAAAAAGTACATTTCTCCCTCTACAATGACACATTATAATGATGTCAAGGTCTTGAAAAAAGAACATGACATTAACAAGATGGAAGGCTAACTTAATGGAAGTTCCATTGATAAAACGTCATCTTCACAAAAGTAGTAATTGTTCTTTGGCTGTTATACTCTTACCAAAGAAGCAATATATCAGATGCCTGCTCATCGAAGCATGACTCTAAAAGATTCTGAGACACTGTAAGTTGTATATCACTAAACTGTGGATCATTAAAAGCAACTAACTTATTCATTAATTATTGTATCTTACTGACTAGAGTCAAGAGTTATGACAGAAAATTTAATCATTGAAAATCTCATGCATAATTATTTGAAAATGTTTTCTTTTAAAATGAAATACATTATTAGAAAAAAGTCAAAGATTCTAAGTCTCATACACAAATTAATAATCATATAGCAAAGAACTTCAAAGTTCTTAGGACTAAAGTTATGTTTGTTTTATTTTAATTTCTTCATATGAAGCTGAATGCAATTATGTAGTAGTGTAAAAGTGATTGGGGTTCACAGTAATAGCAGAGCAATTAACTTCAATATAAATGATTTACTTAAAGTTGAAATTAGAACCTTAAAATTGAAAATATGTGATTTTGAATTTTTATTTAAAATATCTACATTACCATAATTCAAGTTCTTGTAAACCATCTTTTTCCCACTCTCTTCCCCTTGGCAATTGAATTATTATAGTTAACTTTATTTTTGTTGTTGACACTATTGCAGATATCCCTCGTTTTCTCCCCTTTGCCCCCTCTACCCAGCCCTTGTCCCCACCCCTAGCCTTTACCCCACGGTTGGCTGTGTCCATGGCCTATGCATATATGCATATACCTTCTTTGTCTAATCTCTTTCAGCTCCCCCACCACCCCCCTCCTCTGAGATCTGTCAGTTTGTTCCATATATCCATGTTTATCAGTCTATTTTGTTTATTAGATTCCACATGAGTGAGATCATATGGTATTTGTCTTTCTCTTACTGGCTATTTTGCTTAGAATAACATTCCCTAAGTCCATCCATGTTATCACAAACAGTAAGAGTTCTCTTTTTTTTTTTTATAGTCAGGTAGCATTCCATTGTGTAAACATACCACAGCTGTTTTACCCACTCAACTCCTGATGGGCACTTGGGATGCTTCCAATCTTGGCTCTTTTAAATAACACTGCAATGAACATAGAGTGCATATATTCTTTCTGATTGTTTTTTGGGGAGTGTTAAGATATATTCTTAAAAGTGGGATTGATGGGTCAGATGGCAGTTCCATTTTTAGTTTTTTGAGGAAATTCCATACTGTTTTCCACAGTGGCAACACCAGTCTGCATTTCCACCAACAGTGCACTAGGGCTCCCTTTCCTCCACAGCCTTGCCAGCACTTGTTTTTGTGCTAGTATCACCTATTCCAAGAGATTTTCCTGTGATTATGACATTCAGTTACAAAGATCATTTACAACTATCTATACACTTGTAGAATCATAGAAACAAAAAATTGGCACTCAATATGGTAAATTTTCTCTATATGTCTTTGCCACTCCCCACACTACCATTTAAAATATACCACTGAGTGCCAAGTAGTAGCTTCTATAGTTTCTAAAAATGTACAGTCTTGCACCATAACTCCCTGGAGGAAGGAGAAAAAAGAGGAATCATAAAATGATCACATTTACTTGAAACTTCTGATCAAAGTATCTCTACTTCATCCACTTTACTCACAATGCAATTATTCTACAATTATTGATCAAACTGCTGCATTACACAGCACAATGTGAAAGGCACAGATATAATTTGTGTTTGATTATTTCTCTGATATGCAGATTTTTGAGTTAAAGTTCTGAGAAAAAAAAGTAGGCAAAGCAGGATAAGAAGGTGAAGGAGTCAAGCAAAGCTGTAATTTTAGTTGAAGTCCCAGCCTCAGCCTGTGCTCAGGGCTGGAGGTTCTGAAGCAGTCACCTCTCAGACAAGGAACCTGGTATTTCTTCCCTGAATGTTACCACAAAGATCAGTCTTCACTGCATTCTCACTGGCCTGGCTGTGTCAGCAGAAAGTGAATGCCCAGGTGCTTGCTGCCCTTGAGTGGGCATGGCATCTTGAAGCACCCAGGCCATTTTCTCAAAGTCACAGACACACTGAGACTCTGGGGAGGGGTGCACAGGTCCTGTGACTAAGCGGGGGGAGGATCCCAGGGTTCCAGGCAAGGTCACATCATGTTAGCTACATAATTCTAATAAGAAGCAGTACTTGTCCTAAAAAGATGTTATAGTGGTTTGACTTTAAAAAGCAAACCAAAAATTAAACACTTCAATTTCTTTTGGATTTAGAAGTACTGCTGATAAACAAGAATTAAACTGAGTTAATCTCACAAAAGTCAAGCCTGCACCCAGTGGTTTACAAATGGATAGAGATGGCCTGTGGCAAACTCAGTTTTATAGTTCCTAACACTTGTCCTCAGAATCACCCAAATATGTTTTCCTTAAAAAATTCTCCATAAATGTATACAGAGAAGAGCCATTTCAGAGCTGTACATGTAAAACTCATATAGCTAAAGGCTGCTAAATGCATGGAAGATTATCGTAAGAAGTTCTGCAGTTAGTTTTATATTCATTGCTCGCAGTAATACCTTTGTAATTGTAAAATTAAGAAAGAGTAAATCGAAAGACATAAGTAGTATTACAACTACCGCTTAATTACTATGTTATAAATGAATTTGAATCTATGTAGTGAGATACCAAGTTATTTCAGATATTTCATGGGATGTGATGAAATGTTCTCTGATATTCAGGCTGTTTGTTTGTTTGTTTGTTTTCCCCAAAAGCTGTTCAAATGGAAGTTTTATTCAACTCACTAAGCACCCATCTGCTGGGCAGATAATAATTCTCGTTATAAGCATCCACAGTAGATTTCCATGATAAGACTTTAATTTATTTATCAGTCTATATGTGTTGGCTCTTTTGTTGATTACATTAAACACTGCAGTGTAAATGGCACCTTAGTAAAAGCTCAATAATGTTTGTACTCATGCCAAATAATTGTAAGACAGTAAAATTTTTAAAGAAATACATTTTAGGAATAGTTCTGGCGAGTTTGCATATAAAACAGACTAAGCAAAGAATGACCTTACTATATACAAGAAAAAACAACAACATTTATTTTTAGATAAATGAAACTGAATTATGGGGAATAAATGTCTCTTCTGGGATATTTGAAATATTACACTAAAATTCATTTACCCTATACATTTTTTTATAGTTTTAAAATAGAATACCCCTTGAATTCAGGTTAAGTCACTATTAATGTACATGTTTATAACTATTAGAAAGAAAATGTTTTCTTACAAAATGACTGACAAGGCAGTATTACTCATTATATTCTACCTATTTGTAAAACAGACAGATTGAATTGATCCCTCTGGCATTTCTCCTCATTAATACAGTGAATGATGATATCTGGGTAAATCAACCTGGAGTCGACCTGTAATGCTTTTTTCATTTCAGAGCCAGCAAACTGAATTTCATGTTTGGCTCACCTGGATAGTATGACAGAAATCATGGCGGGTTAATGGTGCCCTATCATCCATTAACTAACATTTAAATAGTTTTTTAAGATAAAATGTGCAGGCCTCCACCCCATCCAATTTCCCTAAAGGTATGAAAGTGGAGTGGATAATAATAATAAAAAAAATCAGATCTACAACCTGACCAATGCCATTAGGTTCATTGTAGAGTTATTTTGCCATGTTTCTCATTTACATAAAATGGATCTAAAAGCAACATCACCAAAAATATGATTGTATGTGCAAATAAATAAGTAGGCAATAAGTGGTTCACTTTGTAGTGGGATATTACAGAAAAGGAGCAAGCTATGCTTGGAGGTGAAACTTCTCAAAGCAGCTCTTGAGCTTAGCAGAAAGCAAATTAATTCAACCGCTTAAAGTTACAAACACTTATTTCATGGAGCAATTTTCTCTAAGTGCACTTTTCAAAATACTACCACACAGGCAAGTGATGGGGTTTCAAACATTTTACTCCTTCAGAGATGTTCTAATTATTAGGAACATTAAGGTGATGTAAATTATTCCATATGTTTATTGATTTAAAACAATTTTTCTATGCTAATAATTCCACAAAATTATCATACCATCTGTAATTATGCATATCTTTCTTCTAAAACTTTGATGTATTCACTAAGTGAAATAGCAGGCTGAAAAGTGTAAAAGTAAGGATATCACTAATAACAATTTTAAAGTAAGTACAGAGGCTATTGCGTAACTTTTAATACAGATGTAATCAGCCACAATAATTTCTAACTAATATTTGGTAGTGAATCTGTTAAAATTTGTAGATGTTTGAACATTTTGACCTACAAAATTGACAATGTCCTATGAATCAATGCAAGTCTCACTTGACATACTCTCTAGTCAAGGTGAACAAACTAAATTTTCAGGCTTGCTGTTTCTAGGTTTCTTACTGTACTATTTTGTTTGGAATACAGACCTAATATTAAAAATTACCATTGTTATTATTGATAATAGCAATGTTTTATGGAGTACTATGCCATGCCAGACACTGGTAAAACGTTTAAATGAAATATCTAATGTTACTCTTAAACATCCCTACCGAGGGATTCAATGTACAACTGGACAGTAACCTGGGCATATGTGCAATAGAACTCTGATCCACAAACTCTGCAGCAATCAACCCAGAGATCCAAATATATTCTGTAGCAATCAGCTCAGAACAATGATGACTTGGACAATGAATACCAGCTTCCTTATATTTTGCCCAGTTTCTGACTCAGGACCAATTAGAGAAAGTCAAAGAATCTCCCCTAACCAATCACATAAAGTGCCCTACTTTTAGTCAGCCCACCTCCAGCTTTCGTGTGCCAACATGTCTTATCAGATAATCCCTGAAGCCTTCCCTGTTTTCACTGTAAAGCTTTTCCAACTCCTGACCTATTTTTCCAAAGGCAAGTAATAATCTGCTCAGTAGCCACTTCTGAATAAATAGATTCTATACGCTCTCATTTGGGTGTTTTTCTTAACAAGGAAGTATCAGTAATAATTTACTATAAGGACCAATTAGCACTGTGATGTCATTTTGACTTCTAGAGTAGGATTATCAGTGGATGGGAAGGAGGCAGTATATCAGAAACCTCTGGCTGTTTTTTATGATCCCATTGCCCCACTCTGGTGTGGCCTGGGTGGGAGCCCTGAGGTGTTGCTCACCTGCAATTAAAGTTTCCTCAGCCCTGTCTGGTGTAACCCAGTGGATTGAGCATGGACCTGCAAACTGGGCCTGCAAACCAAAGGGTCACCAGTTCAATTCCCAGTCAGGGCACATGCCTGGGTTGTGGGCCAGGTCCCCAGTAGGGGATGCAGGAGAGGCAACCATGCATTGATGCTTCTCTCCCTCTCTTTCTTCCTCCCTTCCCTTCTCTCTAAAAATAAATAAATAAAATCTTTAAAAATGAAAAAAAGCTTCCTCAGAAGCTCTGTGGCCTGTCTTTTTGCCGAGTGGCTCACAGGTCACCTTCTGCTCAGCAGTCAGTTGCCATCCTCTCTCTCTTCAGCCAGCTGGGAAACACCTGAATAATACTAATACTGACAGATAGAATGTATGACTCTGGCTAAATCTGAATTTTAGATAAGTAATGAATTGTCTTTAGGTATACCCCATGCAATATTTGAGGCACACTTATAAGAAAAAAATAATTCATTGTTTATCTGAAGTTCAAATTTAACAGAGTAATCAGAGCATAAACAATATATAGGTTTATATTTTCATATATGTGTAAATATACATTTGAGTATATATAATGAATATGTATATTTATACTAAACACATATATTATATACACACACACATATATATTACTATGGAATGTATAATATTATGTTTAGTATAAGTCTGTTCCATGCAATATTTGGAACACACTCATACTAAAATAAGCATTAATTATTTTTCTGAAATTAAAATTTAACTCAGAGTCTTAGTTTGTCTTAACTTTTTGTTTTTTAAATAAATGTATAACCTTATTCCTGTGCATGGTTCTGTGCAAGGCAGTCCCCCAGCTACCCAGATTTCTGATAGCCATCCTCTTTTTCCCAGTGTGGGTGGTCATCCCAAGAGAGTGCACATGGACCACAGGTGCGAAGGGCTGATGTAAGGAGGGGTTACAAAGTTTCAGAGTGACGCCAGAATCTAGTCCCTCCTGCAAGCAATAGCACATCTTGTCAGACTTTCATGGCACTCAGGCTCTGGAGTCTCAGTGTCCTTCCCTTTCTCTGGCTTCCATCACAGGTGCCTAGTTTTTAGACATGTCTGTTTATGTCTGACCACCAGCTGTAGGTCACTTTCAACTTCTTTCCCATTGAGCACAAAGACCATATTTCTGTGCTTTTATTTCAAGTACACCTATGGTATTGCAACAAAGAGAATCTCTGGGGAAAAGAACTGCTTACCTCCAACCAATGGCTTTAATTTTAGTTCTGATCTGGCTGGAAAGATGAGACGTGCCAAAAAAAAGAAGAAGGAGAAGCAAAGAAGTTGACGGTGGCTGGTTTCAGTAGTCAAGGATTTCTTCACCGCCAGGGCAACAGAAACAGTGGCAGTGTATGGTAAAACAAAGAAGAAAGTGTTTGAGCATAGTTGTGTGTGTATGTTTGCACGTGTGAGAGTGATAGGAGGTCATGCAGAATTTGATAATAGAGAATAAATAACAGGCTATTTTATCATAGAGTGATAGTTTTTGTTGTGAAGTTTAAACAACAACTTAACCGTCTAGATCATGGAAGGACTGAGTAGTTTGATAGAGAAGTTTGCACTTGATTTTGATTACAGGGTCTAACTGTACATTTCAGGTAACAGGGGGACAGGTGGCACTAACATAATATTTTAGGCAGCTTGTTGAGACAGAATAAATTCCAGGCAGGGAGTCCACTGGGGAAGCTATTAGAATAATATAGAATGGAGATGGTGATCATCAAACGTCGTAGGAAGTAATGGTATATTAAGTGAAAGTAAAAGTTGACACTCAACTCAGAGTCTGACAAACCTGAAAGAATAATGACATTACTTACAGGATTTACAGAGATGGATAAGAGGAGCCACTTTTTTCTGGGAAGATAATGACTTTTTAAAAGCGCACTGAGCCATTGAAGTTTCAAGAGTGAGCCATCTCATTTGAAGTGTCCTATAAACAGTAGAGGGCATGGAGAGAGTGAGAGAGATCAGATTCAGATTTGAAGTTAAAAATTGTAGGTGACTGTTAAAATTTTTATTAGCATGACTGATTTCTGCTGAAGAGTAAAGAGCTAAGGGTAAAAGACTAAGTCCTTGGAACTGTTCATGAAAAATGAGAGGGGGTAAAGATGAAGGATCAATAGAATTAATTAAAAGACACAGAGATGATATGGACAAGGCTGGTGTGTGTGTGTGTGTGTGTGTGTGTGTGTGTGTGTGTGATCTATTCAGTAATAAAGAGCTCCATTCGCAGAAAAGGTCTGTGCTAGTTCTAATACTATGATGTCCTGGTCTCAAAACTCTTAATATTTTTCTTGAACTTGTGTTTTGTATGTCAAGTCAAATACCAAACAGAGCACGTGTATGAACAGTAGCGATATGCCTAACTGTAACACCCACAAGGCAGTCTAAGGGCCTGGAGACATTACAGGTGGTATGGGTGCCCTGAGCAATAGGTCTGGCAGCCTGGGACTAACTTCTAAGGCCAAAGGTAGAGGTCAAGGACACAGGCCCTCAGGACAACAACAGCAGTAGAAGCCAACACGGGACACAACAAGGGCTCTGAGTGTCCTGGGAGGCTGGCTTGCTGTTCCTATATACACACTTTGGACTCTCTGGCCTTAAGCACCAAGACAGGAACTGCTGGTGTTGGGCAGCAAATTTTGTTGTCAGTTATTACAAAATAGAGCATACACTTAGTCCTTGCAATAAAGCAACATTAAGAACACATTAAAATTCTTCAACTTCTTTAAAATTTCTGATTCTGATAACTGTGACAACATTACAAAGCAAATACCCTCATGTTTAGAAATAGAAATTAAATTTAAAGGTTTGACACATTTAATGGAAAAATGTTTTCATATGAAACTTCAGATGAACAAATTATTGAAAACAAATTTTTAAATTATTTTTTTCTTGTAACTGAAAATATAGTAATAGAACGAATGAATAGTTCTTTTGAATTATATAAAAAAATCATGAAACCACTTTTGCTCTGTTATACAACCTCAATAAGACATGGGAAATAGTACATAAAATATTTTTTAAAAAGCCATTGTATAAATTTCATTTAAAATTAAATTCATACTTACATAAAAGTCATTTGTATGAAGCATTTAATAGTTCTTAGAAAATTGTTCTGCTTGAATTACCAATAGTAGATATACTAAATTTGTATTTTCGAATGATTTATCAGAAATTATGCCAATGTTGTAACAGCCTACAAAGCAGACTTAATAGCTCCTACAGCAGTTACATCAAAGAAAAGATCTTTTTTCAATATTAAAAAGTATTAAGCATTATTTAATACATTGAGTTTTAATGTTTAAATACTGAGACCTTGCACTTGCCAAGAGAAACTGACATTCATTTTTTAATTATATTGATCGAAAATGAACCTGCTAAAAGTGTACATTTTACTGATCTAATAAATTAATTTGTAAAAGTGCGAGTCAGAAAAATTTTAGGGTAAATCAAGACATCACATTAACAAAGCATTATTATTTACGATAGTATGAATGTGAAACCAAATGTTATTGTTTGCAATTTGTGTGTTGTTACTCATGTATCACTATTACTCCTGTATGTTTGACAACTAGTGAAATATTTTAAGAGAAAAAGTCTTACCTTTTAGTATGAGAGCATGACAGGTCTTCCCCTTCGTGGACATGACCCCGTGCTTTCATTCTGCACCAGGCTGTGCACGTTATATGGCCACCCCTGAATACAATAAAAGGGAAATAATTTCAGAAAATCAGGAGGCTACACTGTCACAGAAGCCAAATTCAATGTTCTATTGTAATTCAGTTACGATGGCGCCAACTCTTTGGGAGGGAATTGTCATTGAAAATGTATGGTGGAGCTTACCCTAGAGGAGGGGACACACCACCCACACATAGAGCACCAGCATTGATCTGAAGACAGATGGGGTGAAGGGGGAACAAGGACAAGAGCCTAATGTTTCTGTGGGAAGAAACAAGTTGGGCAAGGAACACAGGTTTAGGATTTGCTAATTTTAATGATTTTGGGAAGCCCTGGGGCTTTCAGTTGCCCCTAGTTGTCTGATTCCTGGCCCAGGGGACTGGGGCGTGGGACTATGTCCTGAAGGGGCAACTGACCTGAAAAACTAACCTGAAAAAAGAGGCTGTTGGGGGATAAGGGCTCTGCATTGGTTAGTGTGCATATGAGAAGCATGCTCCTTGCAAGGGAATAATTTATTCTCTTTAGAAATTGTCTGTCCCTGGGAAGGGCAGTCACCCCAGAGTCTGAAAGTCTTGAGATGTCATAATATCAGAAACACATGATTAATGCAAGGGATTGGTTCCTAGTGACAAGCATTAAGGGATATTGAGGAGATGGACATCTTCGATGGATTTGGGAGTCAGATAATACTGTATCATCCTTTAAAAGGACAATTTCTACAGTCATTTAAGTGAGGAGAAAGGCCAATTTCAGGCTTTTAAAGTGTGAACATATCAAATGATTATTTAACCAAAATATATTGTACACTGGGCAGATATGTTAAAACAATTATAAATAATGAGGCTTGGGAGCAGATAGGTGTATAATATTGTGGAGGCTTAAAAATTATACTTTTCCTCCCATCTTCTAAATTCTTCTGGCAAGCCTAATAGTCAAATTAACAGACTGATTAACAGGAGAAAAATTAATTTTTTAAAAGACTTTATTTATTTTTAGAGAGAGAAGAAGGGAGGGAGAAAGTAAGGGAGAGAAACATCAATGTGTGGTTGCCTCTTGTGTGCTCCCTACTAGGGTCCTGCCCCTTCATAACCAGGCATGTTTTCTGACTGGGAAGCAAACCTGCAACCCTCTTCACAGGCCAGTGCTCAGTCCACTGAGCCACACCAGCCAGGGTGAAAAATTAAAATTTTTAATACATTCACATGGGGAATTCACATAAGCATGAAAATTCCAAGGACAATGAGGTAATATTGGGCTTAGAAGACATTTTTGGACAAAGGAGAAAGGAGGGGGATGGGGTATTAGATTTCAGAAGTGAGAATGAACGATTTACAAGTAGTTGAGGAAAAGTAGAATATACAGGAAAGGAAAATTCTTGCTAGGCAATTCAGAAGCAATGGGACAAGGAGGTTATCTAGCTAACTGGCTCCTGTCTGAAGCACTCTTACTTAACACACTTAATTAAATTAGGGTGAGACCACATCCTAAGATATCCGTCCTGAAGCAGTTTTCTCCATCTGAATTACTTGGGCAGGGAAGAGAGGAGAGTGGAAATTTCTGAGTCTTGTTCCTTAATAAACAGCTTAAGATCAAGATCCCAAAAAGATAACTTCAGGGTGGCAAAACTTTGGCTCCCTTCCACCTATGAGAAAAATACACAAACTAAAAGTGTAACATTACTATTAAAAGCTTAGAAAGATATAAACACAAACTAAATATATATAATTCTGATATTAATAATACTAAATATCTTGAGGATGACAGACTTGAAAAAAGCAGTATTATAATGCAAAATACTAGCAGTAAGAAGAAGAATAAAAATAGTCCAAATGAAAAAGCTGTCTGAAGACAATAAATAGTGGGATTAACTTTTGAGGATGAAGATGTAAAATAAATAGAAATTTGGTAAACAAAGATGACTGGCTACAATAACATAGAGAACCAGTAGAACAGGCAGACAGCATAGTGCGGTAGAACTACTACTATTTCCATGGCGCTGGATGATAATGTGAGAGGCAAGGAGAGTCTGAAGATTAAAAGAATAGGAATGTGTCAAAGCCTATCAGATAGTCTGTATTAAGCTAAGGAACTTGCAATTTATTCTGTGGGTAACAGAGGTATACTGAAAATTTTATTAATGGCAAGATATAATAAAGTATATATTTTCAAAATAACATTCTCCAAAATGTTTGGGAAGTAAATTTTAAAGGGACAAACATGTTCGAAGCTATGGAAAAAACAGAAAAACTGGCACACATTTGAAAGGAGAAGAAAAGGATACATTGATCAAACAAATACTGATTGGGCAGCTACCATATGACAAAAACTGTTTTTATCATACATGTATACATAGACAAAGGCAAATATAAATCCATTCTTATAAGATTTACATTATGGTGCCAACAGTATAAAACATAAGCAAAAACAATGTCAAGTCATTTTCATGCTACAAGAAAAATTGAGAACTTCTATTAAATATTCAGTGAAACCCCTCTCAATACAGGCCGACTTAACATTTTTTAAAAATGCTTTAATGGGCTTCTGAGTTGTCATTAGCATTACAAAAACCCTCTGATGTCAGAATTGCAAGAAAATCTAAGGAAACAACAGACCTGAAGGGATATATACAGTTTTTGGGTATTCTAGAGCCTGGGCTTAAGAAGATTCAGGGTATTGTGGATAGAACGCAAACTGGACCACTTGTAGGGTTTAGCTAATCTACCCCATGGTATTGCTGCCTCAGAGTGCATTTGTTTGTCCAAGCAGCCTATAGAAGGCATTAAAATGATACTAGCCCTGTCAGGCAGCCACATGCCCTGAATAAGGCCCCCCAGAATCATAAGCAAATGTAAATTTCTAATGTGACTTCCCCCACCCCATTCCTGTGATGAAACTTTCCTTGCCTTCTAGGACCTTCCCTTGTATGCCCCTTAGATAACACCCTTGTGGAGCTGAAGAAAACCCTGGCCTGTTTAGTTTGAATTGATCTATCTGGTCTTAGCCTGGGAACCCAAAGTATCATATTAATACTTCACGCAGGATTCAAACCAACTGAGGCTCAGGATATCTGCTGAAGTCTCACTATTGAAATGGAAATAGTATCTTCAGGAAAAGGTTATATCTTTTATCAAGGGTCTTTTCAGATTATAGAAGAATGTGGCTTCCCTCATATCTAGCCCATTACCCACTGATATTAAGATGTAGTTAGAGGCACTGTCCACCCCTCTAACAGTTTTGGGAGCCTTGTGGGACCAACTGTTCAGTTTGGATAAAGAATCATTCTTTGCTGATGGCATTACCCCCATTGTGTACAATGCAGCCCTCTGGAAGGCTGCAGCATTATCATCCTGCTAGCTGCATCTCCTCAGTTGAGGAGGGCTTTCCTGGCTCAGCCTAACTGGCAGAGTGGGTGGCAGTGTGCCTGTGTCTATAACAGGCTGTAAAAATGAGACTCCCAAAGCACACATTTTTATGGACTCCTGGGTGGTAACCAATGGGCTCGCAGTCTTGTCTTGATAATGACAAAAGGATAATTTCATAATTCAGGGAAAGCCTCTCTGGAAATTCCAGCTGAAACAAAATAGCTAACTCATGGCTGATCGTGATCACTCGTGTCTCTGCACACACATACCAACAAACCCCAAAAGCACATTGTAATATTGCAACCTCCTTCTCCAGATTACACACCTGTTCCAAGGCCCCACACAAGACACCTCCAGAAAACCAGACACAGCCTCCAATACCACTGTTTCTCCAGAGATGCCACACCCACTAACAAGCCTTTGGCAAGTGACAGCACTCACTGATTAGACATACAGGCATGGTGTCTCCTTCACCTCATCTCCAGCCAAAGTGGTAAATAACTACCTGCTTTGCTTGCAAACAAGATCTGGAAGACTTCTAGATGGGGATCTGTACAAAAGGGAGACAGATACTACCCGCAAGACAAATTATTTTCATTGGGCCACTGCTGCCCTCCACTAGAACTACTCTGTATTCAACAACCAACATGGAATCCTTCACTGGATCCTTGCTATCTGCTCCTCCCTCTTGAAACATGCTTCCCGTCATGTAATCTTCTTCTTAACTAAGTATGTGCTTGTCCACTTTGGACCATCAGACAATAGAGATTTGAATCAAGATTGGTACCCATTTCATCTCCCAAATTGCTCAGTCCTGAGCTCAAGAACATGAAATTTGTGGAATTCCCATCTGGCTTATTGGCTCCAAGCACCTGAACTTATAAAGACCCACGACAGCCTAAGCAAGCTTTTAAACAATAGGTGGTCCCCCAAGTAGACAGAAATTTTATCCCAGGCTTTAATACTGCTTTATTCCTAGCCCTCATATCTCTAACCTCCCACACCAATGCCTGTCTTCTCCTAGGACTTACCTGTTAGTACAGTACTTACAGAGAACTCCCACTCTTTTGACTTCAGAAGAGACATCATTCACACCAGCTCATCAGAAAAATGCTGCACTTATCATTTTTATTAATCCATTGTCTTGCCATTTTCCACACATTGTCAATGCAACCCAAGACAGGTTGTGCAATATAATCCCCTTATAGTAGAGAACCCAAAGGGACAAACCTACTAAATTGCTTAGAGATCATGGTTATACAGATTTTATTGACCCAAAAGATGGACCAATTAAGCTAAGGTCATCTGCTTTGCCTTGCTATTCACATTACAAAGAGTAGTTAATTAAATCAAATTTATCAAAAATTTTGTGGGAGGTTGAAATTATAATTCCAGGACCCATTAGCAGAACTGTGTAGATCTCATAGAAAGGAAAAGAGACCCTCCATCTAGTAGATTCCAGTTGCAATAGGAAATGAAATCCAAACATAAACCCAGGATCTACCCCTGCTATCAGCATGTACAGGTTACTTTTTGCCAGAATCCAGATTGCTTACCTCAAGCAAGCTCCAGAAGCTAGTCAAAGGCAAATGTTCTCCATTGTTGTATCTATTACTCTTATTGTGTGCAACCTGAACAATAGGGTTGCTAGTGGACCTGTAGGCCCAACCCTGTCCCAAGGGATGTGCTGGAACAAATATCAAGCAGGCATACAATTGTACCACAGGATGGCTAAACACCACATGCTATCAGGCCCTGCTAGGAGGACTTCAGCCAACATGCCCTTGGGCATGGATTCTGACTGAGAGTTCATGTCCCTCTACATTTAATAATGGTACCAACAGAAGCAATGCTTATAGGAACTACTCCCTGCATATTTTCATGCCTCAAATTATATTCCAGGAAGATTGGCCTTCCCAATTTAACCAAATCAGGTCTGTCTGTCTGGCTGGAAGGTTGTGCTCTAATAATCTTCCTATAGCTGGGTGATATTTGAATTGTAAAGTTGCCATCCACAAAAAAAAATGTCCCAACCTTAATCTACCCATGTCTTCAGAATCTATATGCATTGCGGATGGAGTCATTACAACATTTGGCCATGGACATCACAAGCTCTTTTGTAGGCTCATACACCTGATTGTCTGATGGAGCTCACTGAGATATACTCAACTAGTAGTAGAGCCCATACTTGTAGTTCCACCCTGAGCCAGACCTCCAGCACACACACTCATAACCTAACACCAGACAGCCACTCCTACCCTTCACAAGTATCCAAATGCAGAGGCCACCAGGATTGGCCTCTACCATCCCTAAGCACACCAATCCCTGAAACAATATCACCACAGCCCAAGAGTTCTCTATTGGAGATGACTAAGCCTCAAACCGTAGTACCACAACCCAAGAGCACAACAATGAAGACAATGTCCCCCAGCCGCCTTGAACATTGGGATCCCCCACACCTCAGATTACCTCCCTGCCAGGAGAGTCATGGTTATGGTAACTGTCAGCATGGAAACTGAGCTGCAAAATGATTCCACTTAATAGATCATGAGGGTCCAGTAGAGCAGTTTTTATCAAAATAGCTAAATATTTGTCCCAAGAACCATTCTTTTCTCAAAATATTTGAAAAACAATGAACAGCCTAGAAGGATGTTAGACACAGATCAAGAAAAACTTAGTGAACTGGTAGATCATAATAAATTAACCTGAATGCAACTCAAATACAGAGGGTGAATATAAATAAAAAAAAATAAGATTTAAAAGCTCTAAATGGAAAAAAAGAGCTAGTGTATATTCAAATTATGTTTAGCATACAATAGATATTCATTAAATAGTTGGTGAGTACCTAAATAAAGGAATAGAGAGGATGGGTGAGAAGCATTAATAAAAATACTAATGGCCCAGATTTTTACTAGGATAAAAGACACAGATTTTCAGATTCCAGAACCTAATTTATCCTATGTAGAAGAGGAAAGAAACTAAAACAACAAAATCATCAATACGAATTTTCACAACCTCCATAGAAGTAAATTCTTAAATATAAAACAACATAAGAGAAAATAGTAACAATTTAAATTGTATTATAAATCAGCCCATGTAACTGTGTTCTTTAAAAGATATTATAAAGATATTGAAAAGACTGAACTCCAAATTGAAAAATGTCTGCACACGTAAAATTGACAAAGTAGTATCTATGACACACAAAGAATACTTATGAATTAATAATAAAAGTGGTATCTAAATAGAAAAATTACCCAAACATAACAGGATTTTCATAGAAGCAAAAACAAACATAAAAAGAAGAGAAACTGAAATAGTATTAAGAGACAAAAACTAAAACTAAATTAAAATATAATTTTACACATGTGAGATTGGTAAAATCATAAGTTTGACAGCATAAAGGATTACTAAGGATGAAATGCAATGAAAATGATTATACTCTGATGGTGAAAACACAGTCCAGTAAGCACTTCGTTAGGAGTATATTCTTAAAAATTCTTTCACATATGACCCAGCATACATATGTAACAATGGTTTTAACAGCACTGTTTATAGTACAAAAACCTGGAACCTCCTCAAACATCTAATAAGTTTAGAATAAATAAGTGATGTTATACTTATTTCTGGGGATAACTTTTCATAGGTTTTTTAAAATACATTTCTGCATCACCTGTGAGGAACGAACGGACTACTTTTTGTTCTGGACGATCCTTTCAAGAATGTTTGTATAGACAGAAAGCTTGGAATACATAGCATTTCCCTCTGGAACCAAGGGCAGTTTTGCTGATAGACATGGAAGAAGAGATAGTCCCTCTATCCAGAGCAAAAGGCAGGCTTGACCAATGTCCATGAAAACATCTCCCTGTGCAGCTAAGAGCCAGAATGTTATTCACACATCATAAAATATTTGTTTCATAATCTCAGGGCTTCTCTCCTGTAAGCCATCCACTGCACATACAGGTGTCACCTGGCCATTTTTGTCACCCTGTGAAAACTGGGACTATGGTACTGGACAAAAAAATGCTGATGCTCCTGTTGGTTTATATGCACAAATAATAAACTTTGTCTTTGATTAAGAATTTCTCATCCTTTAGTGGCATTTATGAAACTGTGACAGGCAAAGTGGCTAGCCTACAAGTAAGAAAATCTCAGACCTTTCAGAATTCTTGATATTCAGACAATGGATTAAGTAGTAGAACTTAATTATACTTCAATGTGGATGAATCATAAAAAACATTTCATTGTGACTAAAGATGTAGGTTATTTAAAAATATAACGTCTTTCATAAAAATGGAAAAAGGTAATATATCATTCAGTTATACATACATATGGGGTATACCTAAAAAAGTCAGGAACTAAAATCAGAATAGTAGGCACTTTTATCAGAGGTGACAAGGCAGTGGAAATGGTTTAGAGTAGGTGAAGCCTATGAAGGGTACACAGGTGCTTCACAGGTCTTGGTATACAAATCTGTCTCTTCTGTTGGGTGACAGGTAATTGAGTTTTCATTTTATTTGTTTCCTTAAACATTATATATAGTTTTTTAAATATAGTTTACATTTAAAAATGCAAAAGGAACAAAGGAAAAGAAATAAGGTAATGAGAAAGGACAGTGACAGGGCTTAGATGAGACAACAAAGTCCAGCCTGATAAAGTGACATTCAGCGTACAACTTAAGAAATTTGGGCAAAACTCCTTGTGGCTCTCTGGGAGAAGTGATACCTAAGCAAAGAAAGAACTGCTGAAATGGTCCTGAGTCAGGGCAGGTTTGGTGTATTCGACGCATGCCAAGTAGGCCAGTATGGCTGGAGTAGGATGAGAAATGGGGACGGGTATGGAAGATGAGTTTGTAATGATGGTGGGGGCATATATCTGGGAGGATTTGATGGGTCATTGAAATTTGTGGAAGAGAGTAGTGGCATGGTAACACCGGATTTTAAAATAATCTCCCTGGCTGTGGTATTGAGAATAGACTGTATGGAGTCAAGAACAAAAGGATGGAGATTATTTCAGAGATTATGGCAGTATTTTAGGCAAGAGAAAATAGTAGTGTGGACTAAGGAAATTCAGGAGGAGGTAGTAAGAAGAGGACACTGTTAGTAAAGCCAAGGGGATTTTCTGATAATTTTGATTTGGGAAACTAATGAAAGTGGGAAATTGAGGATCCAAATTTAGAGGAAGTACACTTTCTGGTACCCAAGCCTTAGATGAGTTTATTTATCATAATCCACTTTCACACCATCCCTGCTAACGCACATAGGTTTTTCCAATATTGTCTATGATGTAGAGTCATCATCTTCCTCAAACATCTAACAAGTATCTTTTCTGTTTTAGTATAGACTAGGTTAAAATGCAATGTTAAAAGGAACACATAAAATGTTAAGGAGGAAAGGAAAATACTTATGTTTCTCACAATTGGTTGAAGTTTGTTCAGGTGACACACCAAGAATAGCATATGAGTCTAGAAGAGCCATAGGGAGTTAAAATTAACTGATTTTATGCTGCAACAGCACTCTTAATACAAACAGGAAAAGAAGAGGAAGAGTGAGAAGGGACAACATTTACTTAAGTGAGCTTGAATCAAATACTGTACTGAACAGGCTGTCCAATTCTGGAGGCTTGATGTAGTTAATAAATTCAGAAGTCAATTCTGACTTCTGGAAACCAAAGCATCACTCAACTGATTTAATCAATTCTTTCTGATTTTCCTTTCCTTCAAAGAGAGGTTTTCAGTGTTTTGAGGGTATAAGAGGAAATGAGGAATTTTGGAGAGAGCTGAGAGATGTAAAGAGAAAGAAAAATCTGCAGTTATCAAGTACACTTTTAAAAATTTTCAACCAGATTGATGGAGTAATGATATTAATGAGGTATTCATACTTTGGCCTTACATAATTAGCTTTAAAAATAGGGATTTGATTTAATGGCATTAGTCATTTCATTTCCTCTGAAGGTACGGGAAATGGCTACAAATTCAGTTTAAAAAATGAATAGTAAAAATGGCCATTTTTCTGAATATAGCATTTTATACTGTCCATTAAAGATATAACATTAAATATTAAAAAAATGTTGACAAAGGCAGTGGAATGATACAGAGAAGTCTATTAACAGACTGCAATCATTTTAAACCTTCATAAAGATTTTACATGTTGACAAAGCAGTAATTATTGAAGAAGCTATGTGTACGAGGTGAAGTACATATTGAGTGGGGCTAGTTAGAAAGAAGTTCAGGTGCATACACTATCAGGCGTTGAATTGTTACGCATCATGCAGGTCATGTCACAACATGGGATCAAGCTCACATGTTTTCAAAACACAGCTGCCCTCATTTGGATGCGGAGCGGTTTGCCATCTGTCTCCTGGGTCGCTTTGTCCCTTGCAGTGACATTAATTCTATTCTTCACTATATTAAACAGGATTTATATAAAGTCGTTAATACAAAGTGGTATTTCTGTTTTATGTAAACAAGATACCCACTAGCTTCAATTATTTTTACCTTAAATTAATTCAACTCTTGAATTTTTAAGGTATAAGATAACATAAAAGCTAAAACGATTGCAAATGAATCTACAAACATTCTAAATTCATTTTAACTGGAGTACCCATTAAACTCTGACTTATCTCTTGCTTCATTTTTCTACCTCTACAGAGTCAGTATGATGTCAAGTTTAAGGTTTCAATCTGTGGAGACAGATAGCTTGGCTTTAAATCCCAGTTTCAACATTTACCAGTTGAATGAAAATATGCCTCAGTTTTCTTCTGTGTAAAAATGAGAATGAAAAGAGTACCACATCATATTATTCCCCTTATTATGTGTATCTAGTAAATATTATGAAATACTTGCAGAGATGCATGGCTAATAATATGAATGATATAAATGTTTACTATTATTATTGTTTTCTGCCAAGATTCATATATATTTGGAATAAACATAATTATATGATCAATCTTTCACAATCAATTTATAGCTTTCATATTTAAAAATAAAAACTACTCTGGTCATTCCTGAATTAAAGGAAATGCACTGGAGAGAAAGCTTTCATTTCTTTGAGAAAACACCAGTAATTCATTAAGTACATCAATTTTTATGTAATTTAGAAAAACTTGATAATAAATATAAAAAACAAAAGACAGCATGCTTAGGTAAATGCAAAGCTATTTGCATGATATTTTCAATATCATAATATACTACTTGTTATTTTAATTATATATGAGGATTTAAGGTTTTAAATGACTTGAGTTCATATTATACATTTAGTATTATTTGCATAAATAAAAAGGTTATATACCCTGGCTAGGGAATTAGCTCATTTAATTATGATTTATTTTTTTAATATAATCTTAATAATACAGCATTATATTTCCCATTTTAAGAAATTGTTCTACATATAATCCACCATATTATTTAGCTAACATTTTATTTTGAATACATTGAGAATTCTCACACATGACTGTGGAGATAGTCCATTAAAATAAATATATTTTACAAAACTAGTTATCTGAGAATATCAATTATTTATTTATTGAGAGAGCATTCTAGTTCTCTCATAATGTGTTATAAACCACCCAAATCTAGCAGTATCAGATTCTGCAGGTCAGGAGTTCCAGAAAAGCCCAGTGGGTTGGCTCACACTTGTTCCACAATGTTTGGGATTTCAGCCGCAGACTCAAATCAGCTGGGAGTGTCTCAGGTAATTAGGGCCAGGTATTACTTGAGTTTCCTCACTCACGTATCTAATGCCTGGCGACCATAACATAGATGCCAGCTCAGTTAAGACTATTGACTCTAATACCTAACTACTCCATGTGACTCAGTTTCGCAAAGTGTGCCAGTTGGATTCTGAGAGGAAGCCTCCTGAAAAGGAATATCTGAAAAGTGAGGATTCCAAGTGACTAAGGGACTTCCCCTGACCTAGCCTTGAAAGCAAGCAGTGTCATTTCCACCATATTCTACTAATAACAAGCGAATCAGGAGGGCTGTACCAGGTGCTAGGGGGAAGGGGTTTGAGTTCTTCACTTGATAAGGGAGTGGCAAGGTCACAAGGCAAAAGAAACTGCGTGATGGTTGATATGGGTGCAGTCATCTTTGGACAACTGGAACCTGCCACAGGGAGCACAATGATATAGATTAGTAGGGAAATTTATGATAGGCACACAAAAATACTATGGTTAGTAAATGTAAAACAATTCACTCCATCTGCAAGTAGGAAACCTTTTCCAAAGGATTCTCTTAAGAACTCAAAGTTATGCACCCTAAGGGTTATTCATGACATTAATTTAAGTAAATGACATTGCTAAAACAGAAGCATCTATAAAGATATTTTAAGCATAGTGTTTCCAAAATCATAAATTAAGCTAGTATATTTTTAAACCATTTTAATATTCAATGCATATTCATATATATGAATTATGATTATTCTAAAACCTTGTATTTAAATGAACATGATAGTATCAAAGCCCCCTGGAAACTTAAATTATGTAGGAGGGTAGATTTATAAACATATTAATGTAACGTGGAACAAGAAATACGTTAATTACATGTGACATATAAGAAGTTTGAGAAGGAAAAAAATGAAAATTAGCAGACAACTATGACAAAAACCATACTAATGAGTATAAATGGCTATTGTAGCTCAATGTTTTTCACTGGCTTCAGTCAGTTATAAGTAAAACATACATTGAAATAGTATATGTACTTACATTTAGGTATCACAGATAAATAGATGATGTTGAGTAAATATAGGAAAAATTTTTTTCTTTTTAGAAAGACTGACAGTTAATACCAGTTTTGTATGAGATTTGGATCATTTGGTATTATAATAAAGAAAAGCAAAGAAAAAAACAGTTTTAGAGTATCTGTTTACTTGCTGCTAAGGATACTAGGGTGAATGATGTCAGTGTACATCTATATGAGACATGAAGTGATTTGCTATTTTATCAAAGATGAAGAAAACGAAACAGGAATGTGCATTGGGCCCGACTCCTCCAATTTTGTTTCCTCAGGAAAAATAAAGAGTAAAGTATGCATTTGAATTCATTTCTGTGGTTAGCAGCCAAACTTAAGATTCCTGAATGGTGAAAAAGAACTATGCTAGATGAATATTTTTCTTTTTATTAAGGTTTGTATTTCATGTTTCTGAAATACACATATTTTCTAGATGGTAATTTCCAAACAGCCATGTCCTGGATATGAACATTTGAGAAGCAATGTCTATAACGTCAGTCAAATGTCCATATCACCACTAATGATACATCTTTTAAAATAACGTGATCTCTCAATTGTTATTTTCCTGTCCCATAGCACAATAAAAATGTGCATTCAAAAAAGATTCTTGGGGAAAAAATAAAACCCTTAAATCAAAACTTGTTTTAATTCTTCCTAATGGAGGGACTCTAAAAGCAATGGCAATTTTTTCTTAATTATTTTTATGTAATCCATTTATAATCATTAATCTGCTCTGGATACATTTCACAGGATCTTCTCTTTAAAAGTAGCAAATGGATCTCAGTGTTTAATATGAGCATTAATGATTGACTGATACCATGCAACCCTGGGAAGGACTTTCCCAGTGCCGTCTCATTAACCAGACGACCTCCAGACATTGTCAGTGCCGCCCCGCCGAGGTGATTGATCACCAGAGAACAGGGGTTAGTAACACTCCCCCAGGTATTAATGTATAGCATCTTCACTTACCCTCCTCTCAGTCTTTTCCAGTAAAAGATTGATTTATTATGCAGCGTCAATGGGGATTTGTCAAACTCTTAATCAAGGAATCCTATATTGCCACAAGTAAATCAATGACACTTTCTGGTAAAATGATTTTCATGGCACATGAAAACTCTGTGTGCAGGTAGTATTTTGTAACATCAAAATATGTTCAAATATCAGTGAAGGAGAGACAGACCAGTGGAAGGAAAAAAAAACACAACACACCTATTCTCTGACAGATGCTATTGTAAAATAAAATGCTTTTTTGTTGTTTCCTGGGATGAATCAAAGCTCTGGGACATGGTAAAAGGAAACAGAAGACAGAGGTGAAATGGCAAAGGAAGAAACATACTTTAAAGACAATATTTGAAGTATGTATAAAGAAAACGATGTGGAAAGAAATTTGAGAGCCTGTTTTTGAATACCTGTGCTATTTAAATGCCAGAGACTGCAGAGGTATAGCAACTAGCAGGTGTTTTGTTGATTTCTCGACCTATATTATGCTTTGAACTCAATGATCAATGGTATATCTTATGACAATGACTAGTATTCTCATTATTTGCCAAACCATATACTAAATAACGTGAATTTTTAAAACTGTAAATAGTGCAAACTAAAGAAACCTAAGTCTCATTACCAAACAAAATAAATAGGCAAACCAAAAATTTTTCTGATAGCTCTTTATGTCTATTTCTCACCTCTGAAAATAATTTTTAAAAGTAAACTACATTGTCTGCTTTGGGTTGAACTGTATCCCACAAAAAGAAGATATGCTGAAGGCCTAATCCCCATTAACTCAGAATGTGAACTTATTTGGAACTAGAGACTTTGCATAATTAACCATGTTAAAAAGAGGTAATTAGGATAGACCCTAATCCAATCTGACTGGTGTCCCTATATAAAAAAAAAAAAGGTGAGAGAGAGATTTAGACAGACTCACAGAGGAGGAAGATGATGTGAAGATGGTCCTGTGATGACACAGGCAGAGATGGGACTGATGTAGATGCAAGCCAAAGAACGTCAAGGATTGGTGGGTACCATCAGAAGCTAGGAAAAGGCAAGGGATGATTCTACCTAGAATTTCAGAGGGAGCTTGATCCTGCCATAACGTTGATTTCAGATTTCTAGCCTCCAAAAGTGTAACAATCTCAATTCTTGTGTTTTTGCTATGACAGTCCTAGCGGATGAATACCCTCTCTGTACTGCATGCAGAGGCCAGCCATTGCCCAGGTTAAGGGAGAGAGCTGTCATCTGGACTGCAAGTATTACCTCCCAAGGCTGGGGAAATGAGAGACTCAGTGCAGTGAGTTAGAAGTTGGCATGGGCAGGATTGTCAGGGTGTGGGAACCAAACAGATGGAACAAAGACCATGACTGTCTTTATAGGAAGAGAGTTGTCCTACCTTCATGATTATGGACATTTTACAGGAAGGGCAGAGATTACTCTTTCTCCTTATATATGATACAGTTTTAAACATAGCATTAAGTCCAGTGATTTTCTGGATGTGCTTATTATTTTTAGAAAGCAAAACTACATTTCATGTGATTGTTTAAGAAAGTGCTTCTGATATCCAATCACATAGACCATGATGAGAGTTTCTTCAGAAAATCACAAATGAGAACATTTAAAAAAACTATGATGTTTGTAAATCACCAGGGACCACACCAATTTTTATGTGTTTAATATAATGTTCATACCAATAATTCATTTGTTTAAAGAAATCAAGTATGACAAGACAGCAGGGAGAAAGCTCAGTAATATAAGAAACATATTCTCACCTCCGGGCTTGTCATTATTTTATAACTAAGACCTATGCTTCAAAGGCTAAACACCACATATGAATTAGAAAGTACCATTTTCATTGTGACAAACATTTCATGTAGTGTTTCTTTAAAAAGTCTTACTTTCTTAGAAGACAAATTTGTCTCTGAGGAACTGCAAGGATGTTTGAGAATGATCTGGAGGTTTCCTTTCCTTAAATGTCTTATAAACATATAAGATAACCATATAAATCCTCTTGATGAAATAATATATACATTACTCAAAGTCTCTTACATATGAATATGGACTACATTTAGAGTGATCAGTACTAGCATTTTGTGGTTTCTAATGAGGCTCTAACAACTGCTAAACTTTGTATTTTCAAAATTGCTGCATATCTAATCTCGTTGTTAAGAATTTACAACTCTTTTTCTGTATTCAAAAAGTTTAAACCATTGGTTTGTATACCACTATGTGAATATTTAAAGAGTCGTCAGAACTGCAAGTCATTCATAATGTATTTTCTCATGATGCGTATTGAAAATATCATATTAAAATGAGCTGTTTTCCTTTGAAAAATATAGCCTAATGTGGGAGGGGAGGAAAGAATTTTCAAATAACTTACTCCAAATATTAAAAATGAGCATTGCTCTCATCACACATGTACATTTTTTAAATTAAAAATTTTAAAGAACTTTCTACTTAAATCAAAGTGGATTTCAGTAGACCTTATTTAAAGTGAGCCACCAATGTCCTTAAATAAACTACTTCAATTATAGCTACATAAAGAAAGAAAACAATAATATGGACTTAGATTTGTTACCATAAAAATCAAAAGGTTTTGGATGCACATGAAACAATGTACTGGAAGAAAGTCCCTCCCAAACCTAGAGCCACCAAAATGACCTTATTGATTTGCCTTGGGACAATCTCCTTCCAACACAGAGTTTCATTTCATTGGAGGGATGTCCTTTCAAGTCAATTAAACTTGGGCATGGAGCTCCCCAGACTGCAAGCGCTTTCATAGCTGAAGGCAACAACTATTTGACAGGGTGACATGGAAATCAGACTCTAGATGTCAAGCACTATTTTCTGTCTTCAAGCATGTGGGAACTATAAAGTATGGGTAATTATTTGGTATTTAAAACTCAGCTGTTTCAGGGCTTTGGAAAATAAATATACAAATTCTACTGAGCTTTCCTTAACTTTTTCTCAGTTTAGGGCTACAGAGCTTTGCTCTGTTTGCAGCTGCCAGTCCTCTCATAAACACTGGGCCTTGCCCACAAGAGTGAATATGTGACAGATCTGAGGACAGATAAGATGAATTTCAACAGTCACCTATACTGTTAATGTCTAAATGTGGGTCATGTGGGTCCATTTATCAAGATGAGAAACTTTAATTATTTGAGAAAAATCTTTGAGTGGTACTTGATTATTCCCATTTGACTACTTTATAAATTTGGTGAATGAGACTAAACTACTAAATCAGAATAGCCTTTGTCAGAACACGGTCATTATTTTGTTTATAGGCTAATATAAACAATCTTACTCCAGGAAAGAGTATCTTTTTAATTAAGCACTCACCCACACCCACAAAACATAAAGTTCACAATGAAATAATAATTGAAGGTTAAATAGAACAAACTTCATTTTTCTGTATGTACTTCTTAATGGCAATTAGTTGAGTAAAATATAATGGTCTGAAAGCATTATTTTAAACCCTCCCATTGTCCTAAATTTCAAAGAAACAAAAAAAATTGTTTCCATTATTTATAGAAAATAGTAGTTATTTGCTTTAACTGTAAATACTATCTTTTCATTTGCCTCATGAAATGAAAAATATAGATAGCAAGCTACATATTCACTTTGGCTAATAGTGTAACATTGCTCATACTGTTTCTTTTCTCTGAGGCAATGTTATCAGACATTCTATACTAAAATTATGTTTAAAAGCAAATTTTAAAAATAATTACCTGGGAATCAGAAATCTTAAGAATCTATTCAAGAATAATCCATTAACAAATTTGCATACTGTTACTGCAATCAGTGGCTTATCTCCCAGCTTACATTAGATAAGAGAACACAGTAAAAGTCTCAGGAACCTTCAAATGTATCAAAATGTAAATATAAGATTTCATTTTAATTATAAAATCACTAAAGAAATAACTCATGACTCAAAGATTTCTCCTAATTTGTGATACTATGTTTATTGTTAGTGCCTCTATATTTTCCCTCAACATTAAAAAAATGTGACTGATTCATCTACCAAAGTCATTTTAGCAAATTTTCTATATATTACAAGTGCAATTCCTTCCATAACCCAGTTAGAAGAAAATAAATAGAATGTTGCAAGATAGAGGCATAGATAGATATAGTGTACCTCCATACACAACCAAAAGAAGGACAACAACAAGTATAAAAACAAAAAACAACCAGAACTGCCCAAAAATCAAACTCTGTGGAAGTCTGTCAACCAAGGAGTTAGAGAAGAAATATTCACCCAAACTGGTAGGAAGGGTAGAGACAGGCAGCCCAGGTGGAGAGGACTTGGGGCAAGGTGGTGGTTGGTAGACTAGGGTGGGTGGTGAGTGGCAGAGTGGTCACACATTTTTTGTGCAGATAAACCATGAGGAACAACTTGGGAGCAATATAAACTGCACAACCCAGGGTACCAGAGCTGGGAAATAAAGTCTCAATACCTCTGACTGAAAAAACCTATGGGGGTTGTGTCAGCAGGAGAAACTCCCAGTGTCACAGGAATGTTCATTGGAGAGACCCACAGGGTCCTAGAATGTACACAAACACACCCACCTGGGAATCAGCACCAGAAGAGCCCACTTTGATTGTGGGTAGTGGGGGAAGTGACTGAAAACCAGCAGAGAGCAGAGCAAGCAGCATTGTTCCCTCTCAGACCCCTCCCCAATAAGCAGCACCACAACGCAGTGCCATGGGTTGCCCTACCCTGGCGAATACCTAAGGCTCCTCCCCTTACAATGTAACAGGTATGCTGAGACAAAGAAATATGGCCCAAATGAAAGAACAGATCAAAGCTCCAGAAAAAATACAACTAAGCAATGAAGAGATAGCCAACCTATCAAATGCAGAGTTCAAAACAGTGGTAATCAGGATGCTCACAGAACTGCTTGAGTATCATCACAAAACAGAGGAAAAAGTGAAGGTTATGAAAAGTGAAATAAAGGAAAATGTATAGGGAACCAACATTGAAGGAAAGGAAACCAGAACTCAAATCAATGGTTTGGACCAGAAGGAAATAAACATTCAACCAGAACAGAATGAAGAAAGAACATTTCAGAAAAAATGAGGAGACCTCTGGGACAACTTTAAATGTTCCAACATCCAAATCATAGGGATGCCAGAAGGAGAAGAGGAAACGCAAGAAGATAAAAACTTATTTGAAAAAAATAATGAAGGACAACTTCCGCAATCTGACAAAGGAAATAGACTTTCAGGAAGTCCAGGAAGCTCAGAGAGTCCCAAAGAAGTTGGACCCAAGGAAGCACACATCAAGGCACATCATTATTACATCACCCAAAATTAAAAATAAGGAGAGAATCTTAAAAGCAGAAGAGAAATGGAGACAGTTACCTACAAAAGAGTTCCCATAAGACTATCAGCTGATTTCTCAGAAGAAACCTTGCAGACAGGAGGAGCTAGAAAGAAGTATTCCAAGTCATGAAAGGCAAGGACCTACATCCAAGATTACTCTATCTAGCAAAGCTATCATTTAGAATGGAAGGGCAGATAAAGTGCTTCCCAGATAAGGTCAAGTTCAAGGAGCTCATCATCACCAAGCCCTTTTTATATGAAATGTTACAGGGACTTATCTAAGAAAAAGAAGAAGATCATATGGTATTTGTCCCTCACCACCTGGCTTATTTCACTTAGCATAATGTTCTCCAGTTCCAAGTGATCTCACCTTTAAGTGGAACCTAATCAATAAAACAAAAAAGCAAGCAAAATATAAGCAGAGACATTGAAATTAAGAACAATCTGACAGTAACCGGAGGGGAAGTGGGAGGGGATAATGAGGGGGAAGGAAGGAAGGGTTTTCAGGAACAACTATAAAGGACAAATGGACAAAACCAAGGGGGGTGGTGGAAGCAGGGGAGGGAGGCGGAGATGGCTGCAGTGGGGGGAGAGGTAGGGGTAAATGCTGACAAGTGTAATCGAACTACAATAAGATAATTTTTTTAAAAAAGAAGATCAAAACTATGAACAGTAAAATGACGACAAACTCACAAGTATCAACAACCAAATCAAAAAAATAAAAAAATAATCAAAACAACTATAATAGGAAAAGAATCACAGAAACAGAGATCACATGGAGGGTTATAAGAGGGGAGGTGGATTGGGGAGAATGAAGGAAAAGGTACAGGGAATAAGAATAAATGGTAGGTACAAAATAGCAGGAGGTTAAGAATGGTATGGGAATAGTATGGGAATGGAGAGGCCAAAGAACTTATATGTACAACCCATGGACATGAACTAAGGTGGGGGGAGATAAGGATGGGGGTGTGCAGCACAGAGGACATTAAAGGGGGGTAATGGGACAACTATAATAGCATAATCAATAAAATATATTAAAAATAAATAGAATGTTGATAATTCAAGCTAAATACTTGAGAATATTCAGATGAAATATCAGAAAATGCTTTCATTTAATGAAAAAAGAATTTCATTTATATTGAAGCTTTTCCCCTGCTGAGCACCATTTTTTCACATTCTCACAGCCATTGTAAATATATGTCACCTTGTTTTAAGGTGATATTCACAACTTTTTAACTGGTCTCCCTGCTTTTACCCTTACATGCAAACCCAGTTTCCAAACAGTAATCTTTACAAAACAATTCAGCTCAGGGTATTTCCCTGCATGACACAGCCCTATGGTTTTTCAAACTCATCATCAGCATTCACGGCATAATCTTAGACATTCTTGAACTGTATTCCAGGGGCATGGACTTCTTGTCTCTTCATTCAGTTGCCAAACTCCCTCCTACTTTGTGATCCTAGCAGTCTCATTCGTTTCCCTGGCTCTTTGTGTGACTGACTCCTCTTCCCATTTAGTTCTCAACCTTTATATCACTTCCTCATCTTCCCTCACTACCCAAAGTACTTTATTTACCCAATCTGTTCTTTTTGTATAAACTCTTTGCCCCAGAAATTTTTACTCTCTGAAATCAACCTATTATTTGGTGCACAAAACAAGAGCAGTGACCTGTCCTGTCTTGTTCAGCATTTCCCCCATCTCCTAGAAAAGCATATAAGAATATGCTTTAAATGTTCAATATCCATTTGACGTATGATAAAAAGATAGAAAGACATATACCTTGTGCATATAGACCTTATTGCTTAGTAGACTAAGAACCAAAGGAAAGGCTCAGGTAAAATGCTCTGGAAATCTGGAAAAAGAGGTAATTACATGCGAAGACTGTATGAAGCACATTCTAGCCTCCACAAATGCAGTCCTGGGAGCTTGCATCATTTATGTTAGTAAGGTTCCAGAGTCAAAACAAGTCAATGCATCACAGTGTAAAGCACCTGCACAAGAGCCTCAGAAAGCGGATTTTTTCCCATTCCACTGCTTTATAACTGTGGCAACTTGGGTGATTCTTTTTACTGATTTGCCCTCCATATTCTTTGCTATAAATTGGGAGCATAATTCCAGTTTAACCAACCTCAGTTGCTACGAAGGTTAGCCTGTGATAGTACATGTATGCATAGATGGACGAGCAGAGGACAGTGGGGCCCCAGAGGGAGAGGTTGTCATTTATACACCCCTTAGCAGAATGTCAATGTCTTTTTGCACTGAATTTATTTCCAATTGTAAGCATAATATATTTTCTTATAAATAGAAAATAAAAAGGAAGTATATAAAAGTATAAAAAAGTAAAATATAGCATACAGAATTCTACTATTCAAAAAAATCTTATAATTAGGATATATTTCTTTCTGGTCTCTTCTGTGTGTTATTACTATATTTGAGCTCATATAGTATAAGTAGTTTTGTATCATCCTTCTTTACTTAACATATATTCAGGAAGATATTTCAATAACTTTTTTGGCAATAATATTAATGGTCAGCATCAATGGTTTATGGGTCTTTATATACTTATGTGATAGCTGTATCACTAGCAAAGTGATAAGAACACTTTAAATCCATGCTTACTGCCCGAGAAATGAAGACTCAAACAATGTCCCAAAGAATAGTACTATGTATCATACATTAACACATCAGCATTTGAGAAAAAATGTACCTTTTCAGGCTCTGCTTAGACAACAAATATGTGGTAATTTGATCTGAGTCTGATATTATTCAACAAGCCATGTCTGTAAGATGGCTTTCACTGGCTAAGGACATAAAAGTAACAACCTCAAGATTTTGATGAATTATTTTAAATGTTACCTACTCAAGTAGTTCGGTCTGCTCTCAGCTTTGAATTAAATATATCATCTTAAGATCATCTTAAGGTTCAGTTAAAAAAAGTAACAAAAGTCTACTGAATTTTTAGCAAGTCTAAAAACATGCTGAAAATAACCAAGGTGAAAATTAACTTTTTTTGTTGAATGGTTTGATGGTATTTAAGCTGACAAAAGATCTTTAGCCAGCTCTATGAAAAGAAACTTGAAATAATGGAACTGTTATATAAGAGACAAATGTTTCTACAAAGTAGAGATGAAAATATTTTCAAAATTGCCTACAGATTTGATTCAAACAGTGATCCCTAAAGTAAAATAAAAATTTCACAATTACTGTTTACCATCACCTCTTTCTCGATGCTTTTCTTATTGTTTATTTCTTATGATGAAAAACATCTGATACTGCCAACACAAATTAAATGTTATGTTACCTTATTATATATTTATACTGTTGGTTCTATTGAATTATAACAAAAAGTATATATAAAATTGATTCATAAATATGCATTTGTTTCATATATAGATATATACAAATAATGTATATAAATATTATTAAAATATATATACAAATGTTAAAAGCAGGTTATTTAACTATATTATATTTAATCAACATGGCATATTCAAAAGTTTATCTTTTTGTAAATTGATACTCAAATTTCATTATATATGGCCTTAATAAAGCTACAGAAAAAAAGAGTTCAGTAGGAAAAAAATTTTTAAATAATTTTCTTAGCTTGAATTGTAGTAAAGAAATAAAGAAATTCTGTGAAATAATAACAGTGAAAAGATAAAACCCATTTTATAGCTGTTATATTTTGAAATCAAAATGATACCATGTATTTAATAAGTATATTTAATAAATGATACTTAAATACTATGTTGTTATTGAATATTATTTTCATGTTATTTTGAACAAACTGGTATGTGTTTTATCAATGAAGAATAAGGAATATAAAAGTGTTTGTTCTACCTTCACTTGTTCCTTCTTCACTGCTCTTCCCTTCATAAGATGTTCTGACCTATATTATTTTTCTTCTCTCTAAAGAATGCATTTTGATATTTATTGCCAGCCAGGTCTACAAGCAATAAATTTTGTCAATTTTTGGATTTCTAAGAAAGTCTATTTCTCTTTCACTTAAGAAGGGTAATTTTTTTTTTAAAAATTATTTATTTATTTATTTTTAGAGAGAGAGGAAGTGAGGGAGAAGGAGAGGGAGAGAAACATCGATTGCATACCCCTAACTGGGGACCCGGCCTGTAATCCAGGCATGTGCCCTGGCTGGGAATTGAACTGGCGACCTTTAGGTTCACAGGCCGGCACTTATTCTACTGAGCCACACCAGCCAGGGCAAGAAGGGTAATTTTTCTGGATACAGAATTCTAAGCTGCTGGATTTTTGCTATCAGCACTGCAAATATTTTACTCTACTCATTTCTGGCTTACATGGGTTCTGAGAAAGATGCCATCATCTTTGTTCCTCTATAAATAAAGTTCCTGCCTCCTATTTTGGATTTTTTTTCAGGATTAAAATGTATGTTTGATTTTCTATTTTTTTTATTATTTTTAATTTTTTTTAATTTTTTATTTTAGTTTATTCAGTACAGTTTCTATCCTTTATTCCCATTCCAGCCCACCCACCCATTCCTCCCCTCCTTCCTCCCCTTTCCAACACCCCTAGTTTTGTCCATGTGTTCTCTATATTTGTTCTTGTAAACCCTTCCCTTCTCCCCTGAAATTCCCTCCCCTCTCCCCTCTGGTCACTGACAACTTGTCCTCTATTTCAGTGTCTTTTGTTATATTTCATTTGTTTCTTTGTTTTGTTGTTTAGGTTCCTGTTAAAGGTGAGATCATATGGTATTTGTCTTTCACTGCCTGGCTTATTTCGCTTAGCATAATGCTTTCCAACTCCATCCGTGCTGTTGCAAAGAGTATGAGTTCCTTCTTTCTTTCTGCTGCATAGAATTCCATTGTGTAAATGTACCATAGTTTTTTGATCCATTCATTTATTGATGGGCACCTAGGTTGTTTCCAGCACTTAGCTATTGTAAATAGTGCTGCTCTGAACATTGGGGTGCATAAGTTCTTTTGGAATGGAGTTACAGGGTTCTTCGGATATAGTCCCAACAGTGGTATGTTTGATTTTCTGAAGTTTGAAAATGACATGCTCAGAATTTTGGCATTAATCCTGCTTGTTGTTCTGTAAGATTCATGAACCTTTGGTTTGGCATCTAATTTGGAGGAAATTTTGAGTTTTAATAACTTCAAATATTTTTTCTATTTCTTTCTCTATTTTCCCTTAGGTATTCCCATTATGTATGTGTTACATCTTTTTTAGTTGTCCCTTAGCCAGTGTATATTTTCTTCTCTCTTTTTTTTTGTTTTCTTCCACTTATTTTCTTTGTTTTTTAGTTTTGAAGGTTTCTATTGAGATATTCTTAAGGTCAGAAATTTTTTCTTTAGTCATGTACAGTATCCCAATAAGGGATTCTTCATTTCTGTTTCAGTATTTTTAATCTCTAGCAATTTTTGTTGGTTCTTAATTTGGATTCCCATCTCTGCTTACAATACCCTCTGTTTCTGCATATTTATCTATCCTTAGAACCTTTTGCATTAATTATATTGTTTAAAATTACTGGTCTGATAATTTCCATGTTCTTTGCTCTAATGCTTGCTCCATCTCTACAAATTATGTTTTTGTTTTGTTTTGTTTTTGCTTTTTGGTATGTTTTTAATTTTTTTCTTCATAGCCAGATATAACATACTGGGTAAAAGGAATTTTAGCAATGAAGTTTTGTAATGTGTTGTTGAGGTGGGAGGGGAGGAGAAGCTTTCTCTAATTTTATGATTAGGTCAAAAACTTTTAGTAAACCTAACCCTGTGCACTGTGAACTTCACAAGGGTTTCTCAGCTTTCTCTCCCCTCTTAGGTGGAAGAGGATAACTAGAGGGAGTTGGAGCTTGGTACTTCCCTTTCCTCAAGTCAGCCTCTGATAATATCCCACTTGATCAGGCTCCAGTTAAGTAGTTTCTCCTGAGAGTAGACTTTATTAACCTTGTGGAAGTCACATTAAACAAATTGCAGCATAACTTGCGTATATTCGAGAGATACATTCATTACTAATATACACAGATCAGAGTACTATAGCACATTTCAAATGGTTCCTTTTCCCCTTCCCTTACTGGAAGCACTAGGTGATTTTTCTTTAATATTTACTGTGAGAAACTGGTTGAGCTCTGGGAGGAGAATCTCACAAAATTGAGGGACACCCCCAGGGACTGGATTCCCCTGGAGTTTTTAATTCTCAGAGTTGTCCACACTGAGCCTTCAGGAATTTGTCAGTTATGGTCCAGAAGTGTTTCCTCAGGAGATTTCCACTCAAGTAAGCCAAGGCTCTCTGTACTCACCTGTCGGTCTCTATTCTTGGGAGCACATTTTGCCCTATGTCCTCATCTCTCATAGTGAAACAAGAAACCTTGTTATTTCAGCTTTTTACTTTTCATTAGGGCAAAGTGGTGACTTCCAAGCTTCTTGTATATGAATACAGAAGTCAGACATCCTTTACCTTTGAAGTACAGTTTCACTGGATATAGACTGCTGGGTTGATGGGGTATTTTGGTTGTTAGTGTTTGTTTGTTTTTGTTTTTTTTCCCCAATACCTTAAGTATTTTACTCCATTGTCTTCTTGCTTGCATGTTTTCTGATGAGAAATCTTCTGTAATTCTGGTCCTTATTCCTGTATAAGTAATGTCCCTCTATCACCCACTGCCTCCCTAGCTTCTTTCAAGAATTTTTTTCCTTTTTGGTTGCTATTTTCTGCAATTTGACTACAATGTGTCTAGATGTTACTTTTTTAAAATCATCCTGAGCTTCCTTGATCTGTGGATTGGTGCCTGTCATTACTTTTAAAAATTTCTCACTCATCAAACACTTCTGTTTTATCTTTTTAATTCTTCTGGCCTTCTAATTCTGTGTATATCAACAATTTTGAAATTGTCTTATAATTATTGAATTTTTAGCCTTATTTTTTTTTTATATTTTCACTTTAGTTGCCAAGTTTTTATTTTTTATTTTTCTTCAGCTCACTGATTCACCCCTCAGCTATATTCTACTGATAAATCCAGCAAAGACATTATTTCTTGTACAATGTTTTTGATATGTAGAATTCCCTTCTAAGTATTTCCATCTCCCTACTTATTTCACTGAGGTATTACTGCATGATGTCTTTTTCCATTGAAATCTTTAATGTATCAGTCATAGCTGTTTTAAATTAACTGTCTTCTAATTCCATCATCTGGGTTACATCTGAGACTGATTCTGATGATTGATTTGTCTCTTCAGACTGTTTTATCTAGTGTTTCAACACTTCTCTTTGTAATATTTTTGTTAAAAGCTGGACATATATTGCCTAACAAGAAATTAGTTAAAAAGCCATTTATTGTGAGGATTTGTTAATCTAGCCAGGATTTGGTCTGGGCTTGTATTTGCTGTAACTGTAGGTACCAGAAACTTTGTATTCCTCCAGTTGTTTTCTTTTTATATCCTCGTTTGACTTTGGTTTCTCTGAAGACTTCTCCCCAGGAAGTCTGTTTCTTGCAGCATTTTTTCCTTTGCAGCTCTTTAAGCTATAATCCCTACTATTATATTGCAGCCCTGTTGGCATGGTGGTGATGGGTGGAGGACAGAAAACATTCTAATGTCTTAAAGTTATGTCTCAGTGTCTAAGTGGGATTCTGTCTCTGATCTGTGCATGTTTTCTCCAGTGGTTTAACATTTTCCCCATAGTCTATCTAGATGAGATAGGAAAGCTGGAGGAATCCAGAGTGAGGAAAGTTCAGCTAGGATAGGATAGGAAAGTTCAGCTAACTTTAGTTCAGCTAGAATAAAGCTCTGACAAAATCTGCTCCCCTGGAAAATAGAAATTTGTTATAGAGAACTTAGTGTATTTCACAATGGCTACTTCTCCCTTCTTCACTGACAGAGCTATGAGGGGATCTCTCTTGGTTATTTACCATGAGAACCTGGCGGGGTTTCTGGAGATCAAACTCATGAAAGTTTTTAGGTCCTTCTAAGACTGCACACTCCACAAACTCCACACTCTTCCGCTGATCTACACTCAGCAAATTTAAGTCAGCAGCATATTATTGGAGTAGGCATGTGTATTGATGCTTTTGCTTTCTTCTACTTATCAAAAATTGTCTTTCCTTTCTTTAAATTTATAATTAAAATTTAACTTTGAATAAAAACACAGGTATATTAAATATGATATTTTCCCCATACAGATATTTTCTCTTGCTATTTTAAACTGTAACCATGCCTTATATTATCTAGTATATTTTTCATCTAATATTGTACCTTCAGAACTAGGGGATGCCAATAAGATTGTATTTTCTCTGTTGCTCTATCTTGTTCCTAAGATTACCAAGAAAGCTTTGTCTACAAATATTGTAACTAGGGTTTGTTTATGAATATCATACTTGCACAGAGGAAGTAATATGGGGAAAAAACAGCCATTTTTTCACTACCACGACCAAGATAATTGATAATTAACATGAAAGTCTTTAGAGCCATTTTGCAAATTTTCATCAACCAGTTCCACAACTAAATGTTTATAAAACAATTTGATCTCTACTCTATATCTATATTCAGTTCTACATTAAAAAATTAATGATCTTAGTCAATTGTAAAATTGGGTTTAGTTGAGTAAATGCTATAAAAAACAGACATTTTTCTTCCTCTGTGTCTAACAACATGATAGATGGCTATATTAAAATACTGAATCTCATTGAAATACAAATAATTAAACACCTGAGTTAGTATTTACTGATGGCTATATAAATAAACATTATATCGATCTTTTAACTTTCCTACAGAATTAAAGTTTTCAAAATAAAAATGATCTTTAAGCATGAGAATAAGCCATTGGGCTATGATGGCCTATTCTCCTATGTAGGCACCATGGCTTCCTACAAATGGCTGTAGTGGAGGCAGTCTGGCTTCCTCGCCCAGGTGTCTGGGTAGCTAAGAGGAGCAGTGTTCCCATAGCCTTGGAGGGGCCTGTTAACTAGTGTTCTCATAGCCTTGAGCCTGAGTCTGATAAACTGTTCCTATAACATGAAGTGGGCTCGCATGTGCAGAACTATGTTATGTTATGTAAGGTTTTGGCAGTTTTCCAGCTTTGTTCCCCTCTAGTACTTCAACGGGTAGGGGCTTCCCACTAGTTAGACACACAGCTTGTGGCATGTGTGGCTCACCCAACTGTGAACAAAGGCATGTCAACTATCCCCAGGGCTCCCTGCATTTTGTTCCATCTATCAGAGGCAAGAGTGGATCTGCCCAGCTTTGATTGCTTGCAACGCAATGGTCAACAAATGAAACCCTTCACCTCTACATCAAATACTCCACAGCAGAGTCTGAGCCTCCTGTCTCTTGCTGATTGACCTAAGATCTGATTGCAGAATTGGTGACATAAATTCTTGGAAGTGTTGATTTTTTCCATGATAACCCTGTGAACGGAACATTCATTTATTTCCCTATTCCTTAATATGTGTCTGTGTGTGTTTTTAAAATCTGTTATGTAGTAATATAACTGGCATACAACAGAGTAATACAGATTGGTAAATTCTAGCATCTATTTATACATAAAAGTGATCAGCATGATAAGAAAGCAATACCGGTCCCCACCCAAAAGTCCCGTGCAAACTATTATAATCCCTCACTCCTACCTCTCCTTACTTCTCAGCCCTGAAGCAACAACTTGTTTGCTTTCTCTCTCTAGAGATTAGTTTCCATTTTATAGATTTTCATATAATAGCATCATGCAGTATATGTTTTTTTGTTGAGCTTCTTTTATTCAACATTATTATTTGAAATTCATTCATTTTGTTAGATGTATCAGTAGTTCATTTTTTTATTTCCCAGTAGGAATTCCATGTATATATATACACAATTTAATTACCTGGGTGGGCATTTGCATTTTTTTCGGCTTTGAGGTATTTCAAATAAGGCTGCTATGAACATTCATATGTAATTTTAAATAAAATATGCTTTCATTTCTCTTTGGTAATTAGTGAAATAACTGAATAAGTGGTAGATGTATATTTATCTTTTTAAGAAATTGCAAAACTGCTTTTTAGGGTAGCATATACCATCTAGCAGTTGAAGAAGATTCAGCTGATTCAAGTACTTGAGACTCTTGATATGATCAAGTCCTTTTAATTTTAGATAATTCAATACATGCAAAGAAGTATCCAATTGTGATTCATTTATATTTCATAATTACTATTGATGACTGAATTTTTCCATGTGTTCATTTGACATCTGTGTATCTACTTGATGAAGTGTCCATTCCATATCAGTTGAAACTTTTTTTAGTGGGTTGTTGTTTTTTATTATTGACTTTTGAAAGTTTTTTATATATTCTGAATACAAATCCTTTAACAGATACATGATTTGCAAACATATTCTATAGTCTTGTTTTTTCATTCTAAACATTTTTGCAATAAATTTCTGCACAGAATTTTTAAGAAAGTCATAACTAAAAGCCCATAATATCAATTTAACAATATCATTTATCAACTAGAAATATTAATGACAGTCATCTTTATTGTGATTTACATTTTTCATCAATTATGTTAATGGTCTAAATATCCTTAGTATCTCTACAAGTAAATATTTCTTCTAAAATTAAAAAGTTCAATACAGTGTTTATCAAATATCCCTTAAAACACTTCAGACATAGGTATCTATCAAAGGAGTTCTCTGGAACAGATGCCACCAGTTTCTAGTGTGCTTTCTTGAGCGACTCAAAGTGTTTTGTTTCCAACCCACCAATAATGTCAACAAAACACTGACAATTGAGTTTAGGAAACATATTTTCCAATTTTTATCATTAAGCACACTATCTAGATGAGTGTTTTATAGAAATAAAATGAACATTATTAATTAATTATTAATTCGTAAGTGGTTAGTAATCACAGGGAGACATGAAAAGGCAACAGAATATGTATGAGGTCTGTCCAGAAAGTATCCAGTCGTGCCATATACACAGTAGAGACATTTATTGAAGAAGATACAAGAAACATTGTACACAGGACAATAACGCCTCAGTCCCCTGCAAAGTAGGCACTGTGGGACTTCACACAGTTCTCCCAATCACCATCAGCTTCCCCATTGTATTTTCCTGAATTACAATGACAGCCTGAAATCTCTTCCCTTTCAAAGGTGATTTTAGTTTTGGGAAAAGCCAGAAGTCACAGGGCACCAAATCTGGGCTGCAGGGAAGCTAAGTCACCTAAGTGATTTGATGTTTCACCAAAACACTCTGCACCAGACTTGATACATGAATGGGCATGTTGTTGTGATCACCAGTTTCCCATAGCTTTGGCCTTCTGAATCATCTGAATAATTTCCACAGACAAATGTTCAAGTTTAATGCAAAATTTAATGCAGATTCATTGCTCTACTCATTCAATCATTTTGAATGTGACAGCCACACAGTACACATGCTCACTCAATGGCGCCTACCACCCACACTGGCAGTGAAGTTGTTAATGTTCACAGATGCACATTCCAGTCCACTCACCTTGGCTGCCAGGTTACATGGATGTCATGCAAACTGTTCTTATTATATTAACAGTGGCTAAACTTTTTCCAGACAGACCTCATACACTTATATTTAAACTTGTATTCATTTTTATTTATTTATTTATCCTTCCTCATATAATGCTTAAAAATTATTTTTCTTTCTCTTGTAGGGGAAAGTAGATTTTCATAAAATGGCAAGATTTATTCAAGGAGTGTTCTTTTTCTAAATGTTTTACATAAATGCCTACTACATGCCAAGAAATATTTCCTCTCCATGGAACTTCTATTAGAAAAATGGTATAAATTAAATAAAAATTGTTCAGATTCTGCCTTTTGGTAGAATATGTTGGTCCTGAATAGTTGGGCTATCCAACTATTTAAAATGTTATATCCTGGCCTTTTAAAATAAAAACAGAGACATTTAGAATGCAGCCAAATAGTTTTAATCTGACTTCTTTGCCTACAAGTTATATTGGCAATTTATCTCTAACATGTTTTCATAGTTAAAGTGACATCACCTAAAATGTCACTCTGGAGTGAGAGCCAGTGACCATGTTGTTATAGGATAAAAACCCATACAGTGTAACAGGCTATTTTCAAAGTATACCACGGTGTATGTTAAAGGACTCTCAGAATCCAAAGTGTAAGATTTCTAAGCAAGTCAAGCATCCAAGAGCTTTCATTGATTTCCAACATGCACTTAAATATAGCATTGTCACCAACCTCATATTTTTTCCACATAGAGCTATTGAGCATCTACTATATTCCAGAAGCTGATTTAGTTAATTAATGGTAAAGTTTCACTGTTTTCATGAACCTTAAATCTATTAGAGTGTCAGATAATACAAAAAAAACCACAAATGAGTAAATATTTAGAAATACAAAAGAAAGAAAAAGACAGGAAAGTGTTTTATGGTGTTGGGGTTAGAGAAGTTATAGAATTTTAATATAGGGTAGGGACAATCTTATTAAGAAAATGGCATTTTTATTGTCACAAAATATAAATAAAAATAAAAGTAATTTTAACAGTAAAAGTGACTTTATTTATGAACAGCAAAGAATTGCAATTTAGACAAGTAAGCTATAGCAAAAACCATAAACAAGTCAAGCAAACAAAGAAGAAGAACATTATTTCATGGAGAAAAAGAAGGAAGTTAAAAAAGGTTGTTTTGAACAGAAGTCCATTGGAGAAAAGCAAGAATTAAGAGAGATGATGGATTCTTATTGACTGAGTTGTTGGATAGTCAGTTTCTTCCTTTTTAAAAAATTTCCTTATTAATCTTTTTTATTGTTATTCTATTACAGTGGTCCCAATTTCTCCATCTTTGCCTTCCACCTCCCTTCCCACCACCCGCCCCCACAGTCAATTCCCACACTGTGGTTCATGTCCATGGGTCACTCAAACTTGTTCTTTGACCAGACCCTCCCCCTTCTTTCTACTAATATTCTCCTCCCTCCTCCCCTCTGGTCACTGTCAGTGTGTTCCATGTGTCCATGCCTGTGGTTCTATTTTGCTTGTTAGTTTATTTTATTCATTAGATTACTCTTATAGGTGAGATCATACAGTATTTGTCTTTCATCGACTGGCTTATTTCACTTAGCATAATAGTTCCCAGTTCCATCCATGGTGTCACAAAAAGTAGGAACTCCTTCTTTCTTTCTGATGCATAATTTCTTATAGCAAATGCAATACACATCTTTTTCTGCCAGGACCTAAGACTGATGATTCTTTCCTGTGATGTTTCTTGTGTTGGGGTCTGTGATTGAGAATTTTTCCTGTAATTCATATCAGGTGGTATTGTGTGAGAGCTCCCCCTTCTGGCCTCGACTCCATTTTAGTGAGGTTTCCTGTATTAGTTTTCACAATCTTCATGGCAATTCTACAAAGTAGGTACTATTATTAGTCCCCTGTTATAGAAGATGAAACAGAAGACAGGGAGGTTAACAACTTGCCCAATATCCTCAAAGCCAGAAAATAGCAGAGCCCCTCCTGAAGGCAGCAGGTAGCCTGCCTCTCAACTCCATGCTCTTGGCTATTACACTTCCTTGTTTCTTTTCTTTGAACAAAGACATGAAGAAGGTAAAGAGGGTGAGGGCAAACCATGTAGACACTTGGAGGAAATGTTTTCTAAACAGAGAGAAGAGACAGGCAAAATCTACTTGCCAATAAATTCGCTAACTTATTTGGTGAACAGACTGGTTTCCAGAGTGGCTGGTATAGAATGTGAAAGAAAGGAAGGATAATAGATGAGGTCTGAGAGTTCCTGGGGCATGAGATCATGCAACAATTTCCTTTCACTCCAAAGGAGGTAGGGGGCCAATGAAGAGATCTGAGCAGTAACAACATGTTGTGTTGTATCTGAAGAGTACCAGTGCGGATACTGTATTGAGAATAGACCATAGGCAGTAGAAAAGAAGGACTTGGAGTAGGGAATCTAGTCTAAGATTTTGCAGTGATAGTGGTAAGAGATTATTGCTCCTTGGATCAGGTAAATTTTTGGAGGTGATAAATAGGGACCAGATTATTATATATTTCAAGTCTTGTCAATAGAATTTTTTGGTGAGTAGATATGGAGTGTAAAAAGGTCAGATAAACAGGATAGCATCAAGGGCATTGGCCTGAAAAACCAAGAAGAGTAAAGCTGCCATTAATTGAGAAGGCAAGGAGATTAGGTAGAAACAGCTTTGGACATGTTAAAGTGGATGCCTTTTTGATATCTAACCTGTGATGTCAATTTGTCAATTGGGTTTATGAGTCTAGAGTTCTGAGCAGAGATCCACACCGAGGTTGCAAGTTTGGGATCATCAGTGTAGAGTTAGAATCTAAAGGCATGAGACTATATGAAGTAACCAACACTGTAACGGTGGAGAAAGGAAAGGACAGGGTTCCAGGATGAAGCTAGAGTTGAGATATGAGTGTTTTTTCATTTGCTAGGTATTCAGTGGTATGTGTCCCATGAGAAAAGGTGGGAATATCAATAAGGGAGCAGAAGTTAAGTGTTTCTTTTCATAATCTTTTTGTATTAACACACATAAAAATGTTGGCATATATAATAAGTTAACATAGAAGACTTCACAAATTTAAAGTGCCTTTGAACTTCATCTGGGAACAGGTTTATATTTCCTCAAAATTCTAGATTCTCACAACTGATAACATTGAAATACTACATTTCATGTAACTTCTATAAATGGCCCTCCTTTCAGCGTTCCTTGGATTAAGTTTGATTGACAAAAACTGAATGTTGATGTAAGTAATTATCAAATAGACCAATGAAATAATGCTTGTGTTTATCATTAAGGGAAAGGGAGCAAGGGAGGTGGAGAAAGAAGGGAGGACAGCAAAATGGATGGATAAACACAGCCAAATTTATTGTATTTGTATTCAAACTTGAATAGCAAGTTTTCTAAGGAGCTCCTGGATTCCTTAACCACCCATTTCCCAATTATGCAAGTTATAATCACAGCAAAAACACACTTCCAAAACATCTAATATTGGAAAATAGCTAACAATCTTAGGTGTTTGACTGACTCATGAATGCTTTGTTAGAGTTGATTTTGCAAAGGAATTTGACTTCTGAAGCCCATGACAAGCAGATGGATTTGGGGAAGGAATTAAGAGTCTGCTGGTAGGGGGGAGATGGGTCGTTTCATTAATAAAACGTGAACAGCAGGAGGATGTTAATGAATAGACACCCCAGAACTTGCATACCAAATTTATTTCATGGGGGAAAAAAGGACTTGAATATGTTCACAAACAGAAGTAGTTCACAAAACAAAATGCTCAAATGAGGAACAAATTCATTACTTAAAATGATACAATTTAAAAAAATTAGTTTATGTTACTTTCAATATAGCATTGTATATTTCAAACTTGTGATCTAAAGATACATAAAAAATGTAGCTAATTGACATTATTTAATAGTTAGAATATTAATCCCAATATTGGGGAATTTGTGACACTGGTTTATTGTATTTATATAACATACTTTCTTTTCAATTTATTGAATGATAAATATTAAATATTTAAAATTTAAAATTAATTTTGTCACATAATTTTGTTTATGTGACAAGAGTAATTCATTCATATTTTTGAAAATTAAAACTACAGATAAGCCAAAAAAGAACATTAAAACTATCATAATTCTGCCATCCAGAGGTTATCACTATTAACTCACTCTCCTCCCAGACCTTTTCTTTGGAGTAAAATACTGATTTACATTCATCACCTACAATTAATCTCAGGAGAGTGCATCAAATTTCTGGGGACACCAAAGTGCATTAAGCAAAATGGGACTAATAAACAGTGTAGTGGCAAAGTACAGGGCCATTATTCTTTCAAAGTCCTTTTTTTTCGTTGTTGTTTTTTTTTTGTTTGTTTTGTTTTGTTTTTTTTGCAGTTCATTAAGGGTAAGGCATGTCCAGGCAGCAAAGACGCTGTAAAAGTAGCTCTCTTGGCATGTCTCACCATTGACTGTTATAATTTTGCCTTTATACTTAGTCAGGTAAAGTGTCAGTCGTCTTCAGCACATTCCACAGTCCTCTGGGGTCTCCAGCTGGTAGGCAGCTCTGTTCCTCCTGCCCAAGAATCACCCATGCAGAGCCAGCCCTGTAATGTATGGTGCAATGCCATATGTGGCCATCCAGCTCCTGATTGCATGCCTCCCTTGACATCCTAATGCAGGAAGTAGGAGCTTCCCTGGATGAGTGACATTCAATTATCCAAGAAAGAAATTCTTAAAGGACCACATGATACAAAGATAAATCACCTCCGCTGACAGCTTCATTACAAAACTGACATATGGAGAAGTAGCCCACTGGGCTAAAGTATCCTCTCAGCCACTCCCTAACATCCACGATGTCTGGGAAGGGAGAGCCTCAGTCAGATGATTTGGGGAGGTCTGGGAGTCACATCCTAAGAGAATTAGATTTTCCCCTCCATATCAAGGACTGTGTTTCTGACATCAATTATTCACTAAATAACCATTGTGAACCTCCTGACAAGGAAATTTAATAATATTAATTATGATATAACCTCTGACTAGGCTATGCAAAGCTACTCCCTCCTTCTATAGAAGCACGCCAACTTTACACCATTAATTTAAAATAAATCTCAGGCTCTCATGTACTATTTACTCTTCACCTGGCACAATCCATGCTACCTTACTTTTTATATTATCTCTATCAACTAGCACACTGCCTGGCACTTGGTAGACCTTGACTAAATATTGGTGAATGAATGAAACCATGAATGAATAAAAGTATCAGTGCCCCACGAACATTCAGAAGGCAAATGGTGTAACCTGCTTTCCCCACCCAGTGATGCCAGAGGGAAATGTCAGGGCTTCCCCATGCCCACTCCCACTATTTCCACACTGTCCTCCGGTGTTAGTGAGAAACAGGGCTAGGTAAGGCTTTTGCTTTTCTCAAAAGGGATGCTTAACAGTATTGCAAATCATTGGATTATTGTGAGATTAAAATAAGGTAGTGCGAGTAAAACACTAAACCCGCTACATCTGCCACACAGCGTGACTTCTGCTAACAGTCGCTGTTTGCCTGTTGGGTAGATCGTCTCATGGCCACAATAATAAACCTCTACCAGTGTCTGGGAAAAGATATCATTCAGATGGTGGTCAGAAAGGCAGAACACTTTAGGAGATCTTTGCTTCAAACTCATTCTGTGAGTTATGCAACTACCTCAGGACAGGCTGAAAAGGAAAACTCCTAAACTGCTACCTGCTAGTTGTGTAACCAGAGTTAATTATAGAATATTAGAATTAAAAGAGGCTTTAATGATGATAAATCTAGCCTCCATTTCATATTTACGTTCCCACTATAACATCCATAGCAAAAGGTACTCATCCTCCCTGACCACTGGTGAAAAGCCTGATCCCAAATACACTCAGGAGAGATATCCATAGGGAGAAACCATGCAAAGTTGCCTTTTTCTCTCTATCCCTCTCCCCTTTTCAGGCACTGTACACTCAACAATATGAAATTCTACACTGCATGTCACAATACACAGACTGCCATGGAGGGCTTCCTTTAAACTTCTGAAATAATCTTATTCTCATTTTGATTCCAGTAATAGGAGATGTAATGAAAATGTCAAAAGAGGTTACTAAACGATTTAGGAGCATTTCCAATTCCTGTGTTGCATTTTTAATAGTTACATTAAAAAGTGAATACTAGAGGGACTCTCTCTCTCAGAAAATGAGGTATTCTGGAAATATAGCTTTGATATAAGTAAAGTCTTCAAACAGACAGCTATTTAGTTATGCATTAACATAAATGCTGAATAGATGTTTTATAATGAAGGGAGTCCCCATTACAAATTATACCTTATTCACCCTATTAATGTTTAGTGCCCATTACCCCATTAGTGGTTGTAAGACTCACCAAGTCTGGACAGACCAGAGAAACCTAATGAAATCAGCTGGTTTCTTGGGAGATGGGGAGTGAAAAGAGTATTGATATCTGCATGGGGAAAACAGTCAGTCATTGAGATAAAATGAACCAGAGGTTCATAGTGGAAGATTATGTTGCTTTACCACTTGATGTGTCAGAAATACTGGAGTAGAACTAACACACCCACACATACAATGTAACATCTTATAGAAAAGGCATTTGAATATTCTAGTAGCATGGTCCAAGTTAGTGCAACTACAAGACAGATAGCTAGCCCTGGCTGGTGTGACTCAGTGGAATGAGTGCTGACCTGCCAATTAGAGGGTCTCTGGTTTGATTACCAGTCAGGGCACATGCCTAGGTTGTGAGCCAGGTCCCCAGTGGGGGGGGGGCATGTGAGCGGCAACCACATATTGATATTTCTCTCCCTCTCTTTCTCCCTCCCTTCCCCTTTCTCTAAAAATAAATAAACAAAATCTTTAAAAATAAAATAGAGACAGACAAAAATCCCCAGAAACCTCAAAAGAACTCTAGTCAGCAGTGCAGGCTGATTTCTTTCTGAAATTCAAAACTCAAAATACATTTCACATATGTTTGCTTTATGCTTTTTTATTCTAGAGTGCCACAGTGCAAGTTGTATTGTGTCCTTGTTTGCCAGAATCGTATTTGTGGTTTAGACAGAACATCTCAGTGGCCATGAGAGTGAGCAATAACAGAAGGGCAGTGTTGAAAGTCTGAGTGGTGCAAGCCAAAACTTGGCTCATGGCGTCCACAGTTGTGGTCGTTGTTGGTTTTACATACCTTGAGCGGTTACTGCTTGATTTGAAGATTACACCATACAATGGAAATCAGCAGTTATTAAAAACGATAGGTCTTGACTTTTCTCTAAGATTTAAATCTTTGAAGAGACAGTGTACTTGTAAAGGGCCATAACTTTAAAAGGCACAGTGAGCTGGAGTAAGCGTCTTTCAGGAAAACAGAAAAGTAGTGAAGCAATAACCTTCCTGAGATTAAAGAGATTAGTGGTCAAAAACTGGGGGGAGCAGTGATTTAGGCATCATTTGGTGAGAGCTGGACAAAATGGACTTATGATTAGAGATCTTCCATCTATTTTCTATACACTGGTGGATTCCTGAATTTAGTGTGAACATAAGAAGAGAGAATAATCTAAACTTTTTCCAAGATTAAAATTTCTACCAATTTGGCAAGATCATTGCAGGAGTCAATTTTACCTCTGATTTAAATATAAAATGTATGAATTGTGTAACTTCATAGAAATTTTGTTTCTCTAACATGACCTTTCTTTTTTCTTTCTTTCTGATTCAAATGGGTCTCATCCAGCACCCTGACTCACATGCATCCTTCTCCCTCAGGACAACGAGGTTTCTGATCAGCACCGAATACTCTTAGGCACAAAGCCTTAGTTCTCTTGACCACAGAGACAGAGTTCAGTCAAACTAGACATAACATCTAGGCCTGTGTTTCAGCTCCTGGCCCAGAAAATTGGCAAAATCAGAAGAAGCAACGCCGTGGCTGACATCAGGACCAGCTGCACTGATCAGCCACCCCCTACCCTAGTGCCGACCAATCAGTACAGACCACAGACCTAATTCTGTTAGTCACCAGGATTAATGATTTTTCCCCTATACTGTAACCCATCCTCTGGAAGTCATTGAAACCCAGGTCTTTAGCATTAACTCACATGTGTCTCCAGGACTGGGCCACTTCCTAAAATTAAACCCTTACTTTCTTTGCTGCAAACTCCTGTTCATGTGTTATTGGGCTTTAATGAGTGTAGGGAAATGGACCCCTTTAGTCCTGTAACAATAGTTCTTGTACTCCTGAGTTGGTGGGCTGAGATTCATATCAGCTGCAGAGGTAGAAAACCAGTCCCTACTACAGGTGTACTTGCTGAGCTATTTGGAATGTCAAGATTTAGGTGGGAAACTACAGCATCAAAATTTTGTGGTTCACACTTTAAAGAGGAAGTGTTAAATGTGAGGGGCCAGATTTATGTCCCTAATCCCTTCATGACCTCTCATAACCACGTTTGGCTCAATGGTTCTCATAACTTTTATTTCTGAATATAAGCTAATATTCTTTTAGACATGCCCTGTGCCTTAGACTCTTCATTGCTCTCTCACAATTGAGTTGTACTGGAAATCCACTCCACATGCTATTTCAATGCCCTAGTTTAATGGAGGAATTCTAAGCAAGGTAATCTCCAGCTCTGTGGCAGGAAATCAAGAGACATGAAGAAAGCCCAGGTTGTCTGGGATTTAGTGCTACTGTGTGTGTGTTCTTTGTTTCGTTTTTTCTGGATCACAGCTCTGTCATCTAAAAAAAAGGAGATGAAAGTGATCATTTCTACCTTTCTAATGTCTGTCATTTAGTAATTTTATTTTACTATCATAACTCAAGTATCTACCTTTCACACACACTTTCTCTTTCTCCCTCCCTTTCTCAATTTGCCCCTCACAGCATGCCTATGTCCAATGAAATATATCCATGTCCTGGAATATACAAATAGTCAAATAAAATTAAAATGAATAAAGTGTCTGTATTCATTAAGGGCTATCTTCCTATACTTAGTTATCAAAAGGTCAAAATACTAAACTAATAGCTATGACAATTTTATAATTATGATTTACTTCTAAAATGTTTGTGTTAAGAAAATCATTTTCTTTTTTTTAAAGAAAAGCATTTTCAAAAATTTTCCAATTAATGAAATAAATCTATCAGAATCCTAGGGAGTGGTCTTACAAATAGACATGACCTTGTAGACAGAGTGGAATATAGTTTGAACATGCTTAATAAGACAAACCTAGCCCTCAGCACAGACCATAGATGAACAGCTGAAGGGGGTAAGCAAATGTACTGTAGAATAACAGAGTGAAGGGTAGTATTAGGCCAAAGTGTAAAGTCAACAGCATCTACCTTTCATGTCCTCCTTCTTACTCACTTCTCAGCCCAAATGATTCAATTTACTCCTGGTCTAGATTGTCCTCATTCATACTGCACTTCATGGATGTTTGTAACAACTCTGTTTGCCTGTCACACTGTTTCCTGGGAGGTGTGTAGCATGGTGACATTCCTGACTTGGGAGAGGAAACTGAATATAAGCCTCTCAGTCTCAACCTGTATGTCTTTAAGGGGAGCATTGGTCCAAGCCGGGAGGTGCCTTCGGCCATATGTCTGTTTTCACCTGAAGGGCACACCTTGGTTAGTCCAGGCTGATGTTTAAGAGGCAGGTCTGGAGTCATTTTTCACTAGGCTCCTCCTACTAGGCTTCAACAATAAAATGGTATCATCACCCTCACCACTGCTTAGGTGACATTTGCCTGACTTTACAGACCCAAACTTTCCCTCTGATGACTCACCCCAAGATCTAGACTAGGGATGTCGGGTACAGATAATTGTTGGGAGCCAATTAGACGCTAGATTCCAGTCATGATCTTCAATCCAGTACTTCCAGAAGTACATCTGATATTTAGAGGGAAACTTCTGTTTATTTTTCAACTTTCAGGGATAATGAAAGTTTATTCATTAACTTTCAGGGATAAGTAGGAAAAAAGGTATTTGATTAAATATCAACTTTAAACACTAATATTTTCAACAATATGTTATTAACATACATATTTTAGCTGATGAAATTTAAGAAATGTGTTTTCATAATGATAACCTATATTTTTGAAAGTTTATTGAAATCCTATGATGGTAGTTTTTATTAATTAATATGATAAATTCTATCCTTGGACTTTTACATATAGTAATTTTAATTTTTACAGCAACCTTATAAGGTGGAAATAATTGTCTCTACAGATAAACAGAGTCAGATAAAAGTGACTAGGTAATAATTAGCTGAGCTCAAATTTTAACCAGATTATTATACATACTCAAAGTTCACATTCTTTCTTGAATATCACACTGGTATGAGGAGAAATAAACTTGTGTATACAAATGATAATTCAGTCAAGAAATTTATATCTATTAAGAGAAACGTGAATGCCAATCTAACTCTTAACATAAATCAGAAAAGCCTTAAGACACCTTTAATCACACCCTAAATGTTCCCTTTGCAGTACTTATCATAATTTACAATTAAATATTTCTGAAGTCATTAAGTGTCCATTTCCCAACATGAATGTATGCTCCACATGGACAAGAATCATTTGTAATTTCTGCACCATGGTACTCTAGCACTCAACTCAGTGTCTGAATCATATTAAATAGTTAATGTTTGCTGAATAAACTTTATTCTTTTAAATATATTTTACTGATCATATTATTATATCTCTCCTGATTTTTTCCCCTTGGCCCCCCTCCACCCAGCACCACCCCCACCATAGCTCATGTCCATGGGTCATATGTATAAGTTCTTTGGCTTCTCCATTTACTACGCTGATTTTACATCCCCATGGCTGTTTTGTAACTACCTATTTGTACTTCTTAATTCCCTCACCTCTTCAGCCATTTCCCCCACACATCCATCCAATCTGGCAACCATCAAAATGCTCTTTGTAGCCATGATTCTGACCCTGTTTTTCTTGTTTGCTAAGTTTGTTTTTTAGGTTCAATTATTGATAGATTTGTATGTATTGACATTTTATTGTTCATAGCTTTGATCTTCTTCTTTTTCTTATATAAGCCCTTTTAACATTTCATAAAATAAGAGTTTTGTGATGATGAACTCCTTTAGTTGAATAAACTTTATAAAAGAGATACTCATTTGGTCCTATTCTCCCTTTCAGCTACTGCACTATTTTCCAACAAGAAAGATCCTATGCATGGACCAAATTTTCTTTCTCTAGAATCTATTTTGGATCTATGGGAAAGAATAACTTGTTTGAATTTGAGAATCCACACAGAAAGCAGTAAAGGAAGAAACAGAGACTGCTTCCAGAATTCACTTGAATATGCTTCTCTCTTTTTATTTTTAGCAATGTTTCCCCCCCCTCTTTCCCAGTGCTTCTGAGTACTGCATGTCTGGGTATCCTCAGACTACCATGTATTTTCTGAATTTGACGACATGACCATGACTACTGAAGTTTGTCTGGTGCTTGGAATGTTTATCTCTCCATTGTCAGCTATCAGAATGTGTTCTGTACTTAAGGAGCAACATTTATATGAAGACGTCAACTCCTTTTCCCAAAAATAATTCTTTCTTCCTCTGACCTCCTATCAAACATCCTTACATACATATAATTTTATAGCCTTCATCACAGACTTCCTAGTGTTAGAGTTTACTTTGTACATCTTCCTCCTTAACAGAATTTAGAGCTCCTTTCTGCCAGACACAATATTCCCTAAGTTCTTAGCATTGTATCTTGGGCACAGAACACAGTCAATTAATGCTTGTTAAACTTAATTCTTTATCTTTATTTATAGTACAAAGATAATGACTAACTTATAAATAGAGGGCTCTTCATAATAGCAGAATCATGAAGCACTGTCGATAGCTGAAATAACAAGTTGTTCAATCACCATCTTATTTGTATTGTCAGTCATTTCCTTTAAAAAATGTGTGTACTATCAGTTATTTTAGAAAAAAATAACAATATAGAATTCTCTGAGAATAAGCTATCATAGGAATGCTGATCAGATGGCTATAAAATTGTTTCTAATCTTCTATGTTATGTATTAAAAACAATTTTAAATTACCTAATTTTGACAAAGGAAGTAATATACATCTTGCAAGCATCATAATAGATTGACTTTTTATTATTTAGCAAACATTTTTTGGATAATTTTATTTTTAAGGTTACATAAAATAAGACAAGATTCTGGTGTTTCCAAACAAAAGGGTCTAGCTGGCACAGGTGCTGCAATAGAAGAGAAGAGAAGCTTACTGCAAATGATAGCAAAACAGATGAAGGAAGAGCATAAGAGAGGATGGCATTTGTGAACTCTGGATATATTCTACTATGCATGGATTTTAAAGGGCTTTTGGGGAGTGATGGAGAAGCCAATGCATCTAATTTTGACTGATTATTTCATTTCAAGATGGTGAATAACCTATTGCAGTGTTATTATTGCTTCCTTAGGATACCAATGCTCCATTCTCAAGCTATTGCATTGCTTATAACTATCTTCCACTAATTAAGTGATAAATGGAGTCAAATTCTCTCAGTAGTCAACCTTAAATGAGATAACTTTGAAAGCTATGTTAAAATTTTAACTCAAAACATAAACATCATTTTCAGGAGTTGCTCAATTGTTATGCAGACACTAGGGAAATCTGACTCAACACATCTTCAGTAATTGATGCTATATGTTAAGTGTTGGTTGCATGTAGCTTTAAAAAGTAAATTACTAAATCATTATACATAAAGACAGAATCATGATTCCTACTAGTTGAGGTGCAAGCCATCCTTATTCCAAACACAGAATCTGCATCTTCAGTCAGTGGTCATGGAGTCATCTCCTGTCACCATTGTCATAGATCCATTCAGCATATGAATTTTCTACATTGTCTGTTTCTTTTTATATTTCAAAATATCCCTGTTCTGAAACATGAGGCAATCCAGTGCTCTGTCCACATCCAATCAAATGCCTTCCCCAGAGTCTTTATCTGAAATAAACAGCCCGTAGTCAGAAACTTGGACAGTTTGTGCATCTGGTACCTGCTCCCAAATTACTCGGCACATGATAAATGGGCCACAGATGATTCACACTGCATGGCCCTCATCATATTGCAGTAGAGTTTACCAATGAGTCTTCAAGGACAGGACCACCATTTTCCTAGATGCTACAAAGGCTCTCACTTTGAATTTCTTGTTCCTCATCTGGTTTCTTCCAGTATTCTACTGGGACTTGTTCTGGTCAAGGTTACCCTTACCTTCTCTGTTGATAAGGCATGTGATCCCTGCCCATTCTTTACCTGACTATAGGAACACTGGGAATGTCAAGCACTCTAGTAGGATCTCTGCCATCTCTCTGACCACTCCTCCTCAGGCTCTGCCACAGGATTCTGTTTAAATACTGTGTTTCTTGCACTTTGTCTTAGTCCCTCTTCTCATTCTACTCTATATTCTTATCTGATTGATCATTTTCACTCTCAGGAATTGCAGTCACGAGATCTGCTGATAGATAACTAACCTCTCCCTGGTGTTGCTTATTCAAGTCTATCCCACAGCTCCCCAAAATATCTTACAAACACATCAAATTTGTGTTATTTAAAAATTAACTTGATGGGGTTCAAGATACACGACTCCAAAATATGATCCTTTGGCATATTGAATATTTTAAAATGAAGAAGTTTAAGAAAATAGTGGAAACAGGAAGGTCACTCTAACCCTGTGGCCCAACCCCACCTGCCCCTGCCTAGCCCTTCTTCCTTGAAACAGGCCATTAACCCCTCATGTGATAGGTGTCTGCCCTGTACCTGGAGGAAAGAAGCATCCTTATCTCAGAAGAGAAAGAAATACCAAGAAGACTTCTAAACAAACAGGCCTTGCTAAAGTTCTCCCAGTTTACTATAATTACCTTGTACTTAAGCTATATTGCTCCATAACTATCCACTCTTCACCAAACTTAGCATAAAAATACAAGGGTCTATCAGTTTCTCTGGGTCTTCCTTTCCTTCTGAAGACTTCCTGTCTCATAATCTATTAATCTGTAATCTTCCATTCATCTGTCTTTACAGTAAATTTTCAGACCCAACCAGGGGCTGAAAGAAGGTTGAAAAAAATTTTTTTCTTACCTACAAACTTATCACCTCTCTACTACTTCCAGCCCACTCTCCCACCTTCCTGATGTCAGTGGCACCATCATCCACCAAACTCACAGCTAGAAATGAGAGTATCATCCTTGACATCACCCTCTCCAAATCTCGTCGCCTAAATTTGGACATATCAACTCCTGAATCTCTCAGAGTTACTTTATTGTACTCAAGGCTATCATCATTTTCTGCACAGATTACAACAACTATTTTCCAACTGGTCTTTCTGAGTTCTGCTTACTGCTCTTAGTATACTTTCCATGGCTCAGCTGGCTGAATACTGTCTTTCTGCTGTATGATGAAAAGGAAGTGTCTATAAAACACTTCTGTGTACCAAAATATTTTGGTTGTTTCAAGGAAAAGCACACACACAACTGTTTGAATTGCAAACTATCCTGGCCACCTCCTCATAGAATATCATTTCTGTTTGAAAGAACTGATGAACTATGTCTATTCAGACATAGACACTTGACAGACACTTATTGAAAACCAGACCATTAATTTAAGGATTTAAAGTGTTTAAGAAAAACACGGAATAGTACTTTTTTCTCAAATAACACAATTTAAAAGTTGGAGTAAAAAATATAATTTTGGAACACATATCTAGCAATGTAAGTTTGACAGCTTTCTAATTCTAAAGACTTTTCTGATAAGATAGGCATAATAGTAACAAGTACAATTTTTTTGTTATCACATAATGAATGTGTCAACATTTGGAAGATGTGCATGACATCTTCCAAAAAAAGCAGTTGCTCCCCAAATGACCAATGTATGATATTCCAAAATCTGTTCAAAGACAAATAATAGATTTTTAACAAAACATAGTATGCCAACTAATATCTATTATATGGTTTCAAATTTCAAATAGCAACTTACATTTAAGAAACTACCACATATTGAGGTTGATATAGTAATAAAGACTATCAACTATCAATCTGAAAAAGCTATAAGCCCACTTTTCCATTTTCAACTTTATAATAAAAAGACAGGATTTCTTTATGTGTTTCAACCACAAATTAAAAAAAAAACATTTACAACAGATTGAATGAAGAAGCAGTTATGAAAATACAGATGTCTTCTATTAAGTTAAAAATGAAAGAGATTTGAATAATTTAATGCCAAACTGCTCTTAATACTTTTTCTGTTTGTTTTGGAAAAGAGCGTTTAACTTTAAAACATTATTTATGTTGAGATGCAACAAGATTATTAATGTTATTTTAAATGAATTAATATGTGAGAAATTTAAATTGTCAGTTTTCATGTTTTCCATGGTATATATTGATAGATATTGCCCACATTATAAACAGTTCTTTGGTGTCCTTGCTAATTTTTAAGAATATAAAAGTCCTGGGAAAACCAAAAAATTTAAAACTATTATCTTATATATGCAATATACAATAAAGGTTGAATAAGCACTCATTATGTTTAGTTAATTGATTTATTGATTGTGATATCAACAATTCAATCTTCTCTAAGAGTGAACTACAAACAATGGCTTAGTTATATGTTTTTTTTTTCTGTTTTATTTTCCAGTTTTAAAAATAAAATAAATTTTTGGAAACTATATTTTAGCTTCCAATCTCAACACATGCATTTTTAACCCATGATTTCTACCTCCAGGAAATTATCTTAAGAGAATAATTGAACAAAGGCATGAAAGCTATATATGGAAAGGTTTTCAATGCATCATTTTCATGGGAACAAATTACAGAAACAAATGAATATTGATCTATAGTGTATTATTTAAATAAAATATAGTACATCCAAATGAAAACCTATTATAGAGTCACCTAAAAATAATGTAATCATAAGTTTATTGAAACAATTATGTATTTATGACACATAAATTGAATAGCAGTCATCAAGATGACATGGAATCAGGATAACATTCTAAATGTACAATTTTCCTTTTCTTTTATCTCCCACTCCAAAGTTTAGTAATTATAGATAAATCATAAGAAGAGAGATTTTAAAAAAGATATAACTGAACTCAAAAAGAAGAGAAATATTTCCATGTACCAAAACATGAATGCCAAATAGCGAGCAAGCCTGAAGCTATGGATTTACTGGGGCCTACTTCATGTTGAAGTAAAGGAAATAAAGCTTCCCCTTGCTGCACAGGATGACCAAAGCCAGGCTTAGTGTTTGGAACCAGGATCTGAGGTAGGTTGTCCCACTTATAAAATGGTTCCAAAAGAAAAAAGAAGAAAAAAAAACACTTTTCAACAACTGCCAGGGTTTCAGATTCAATGAAGCTGATGTCTGGGGAGACAGGAGGACACAAACAATAAGGTTGGGAGAATTGAGCCAGTCCTTTGCTACAGACTGGATTCTCTGATATCATCTCTGAGAAAATATAAAAACTTATTCTTGACTGACAGTACTGGAGGTTGGAAGAGAGGTAACTGCTGAACTGAAAAACAGGACTGAATCTGACAGAATGAGACAGCAGACAGAACAAGGTGAGTAAAGGAGAGTAAGGGAGGAGAAAAAAAGGCAGAGGGAAGGAGACAGAAGAAAATGGCAAAGAACACTTCCAATCAGAATGAGTCACTTAGTGACAATAAATAAATTAAAAATGAACAATGTTAATGCTGAGGTCAGTGATAGTAATTGAAAGCTCCATTCATAAAAGATGAGAAATTATTTAAATGTTATAAATAAAAACTGCAAAATATGTAAGTTTAAGATACAAAAATGTTGAGAAAACAGTAGTTTGTAACCTTAATTTAGGAGAGTGAATATGTAAAGTAACCTGGTTTATAGCTTTGGATAATCGAATGAATTGGCATAGACTATCTTCCACAAGTATATGTATTATACCATATGCAAGGATGATCGATGGTATTATTTTTTAAACACACACACACATCAAACAACAATAATACAACAGAAGCTAAATTATTCCAGAACAGTTAAATAAACAGTACCATTTAGTACAATAGAACAATAGTGGAACTTAATTAAATGTACTAGGTATTATAATTACCAAAAGGAATAAAATCCAAAAACAGAAAACTAAAAACAATTACATGATGATGTTTACAACATTAAAACAATTGTGTGAAACTTTAAAATATGCAAAACAATATTACATATTGTTTATATATATGTATTATAGTGAAAGTGGACCAGAAAGTTAGACATCATTTTTAGAATTGGGAGTAACAGTGGGAAGGAAAGGAGAGACTCAAAGTAAAATAGGTACAAATGAAAGCTTCAATCACCTATGTTTTGTCTCATTGTTTTAAAAAATCTGAATAAAAATAATAGAGCAAAATGCTATATATTTTCTTACATATATCATCATATATATGAAACATTTCATCATAACTTTGAACTATGTCTAATATTATTCCATTTCAGGCTACTTTAATAGATAATATTGTTTAACTTTATTTGTTATAATTTTATAAGAAACAATCAAAAGACAGGACAGTTGAATGAAGAAGAAAATATGACCCACACATATGCTGCCTACAAGAGACCTACCTCAGACAAAAGACTTCTACAGACTGAAATTAAAGGGCTGGAAAAAATATTCCAAGCAAATGGATACGAAAAAAAAAGCTGGGTTATCAATATTTACATCAGACAAAAGAGACTTCAAAATTAAGGCCATAAAAAGAGTCACAGAAGGACACTTCATAATACTTAAGGGAAGAATCCACCAGGAAGACATAAACATTTTGAACATATATTCACCCAAATTAGGAGCACCCAAATATGAAGGGGAAAATCTTGGAGCACTTCAAGAAAAATATAGAGGGCAATACACTTATATTATGGGATTTTAACACCCCACTGTCAACAATGGACAGATCTTCCAGCAAAATATCAGCTGGGATATTGTATCATTGAATAATACCCTAGATCAAATGGACTTAACTGATCTATATATATATAGAACCTTCCATTCCAAAGAAGCAAAGTACACATTCTTTTTAAATGCACATGGAATTTTCAAAGATAGACCACATGATAGGGCAAAAAACAAGCCTCAACAAATTCAAGAAAGCTGAAAATATATCAAGTATTTTCTTGGACCACAAGGGACTGAAACTAGAAACTAACCTCAAGGAAAAAACTCAAAAAATTCAAATTCATGGAGACTGAGTATCATGCTATTAAATAATGAATGGGATAATAATAAAATGAAGGAATACATCAAAAAGTTTCTGGAAACAAATGAAAATGTATACACAGCAGTCCAAAACCTCTGGGACACAATGGAGGTAGTCCTGAAAGGGAAGTTCATAGGTATATAGGCCCACCTAAAAAAGATAGAAACATTTCAAATAAACACCCAAACCCTATATCTATAAGAACTGGAAGAACCAACAAAGCCCAGAGAGAGTAGATGGAAGGAAATAACCAAGATAAGAACAGAATTCAATGGCATAGAGACTAAAAGAACAATTCAAAGGATCAATAAATCCAAGAGCTGGTTCTTTGAAAAGATAAACAAAATCAGTAAGTCTTTAACCAGACTCATCAAGAAAAGAAGATAGAGGACCTAAATAAATAAAATCAGAAATGAAAGAGGAGAGATTACAACTGCTACCCCAGAAATACAAAGGATTGTAAGAAATTACTACAAACAACTATATGCCATGAAATTGTCAACCTGGGTCAAATGGACAAATATGTAGAAAAATATAATCTTCAAAAATGGAATCAAAAAGAAGCAGAAAGCCTGAACAGACTGATAACAGCCAGTGAAATTGAAGGAGTAATCAGAAAACTCCCAGCACACAAAAGCCCTGGGCCAGATGGTTTTGCAGGAGAACCTGCAATACAATTTTACAATACAATTAAGGAAGAGCTAACCCCTATCCTTCACAGACTATTCCAAAATATCCAAGAAGAAGGAAGCCTCCAAAACTCTTTTTATGAGGACAACATCATCTTAATCTCAAATCCAGATAAAGACACACAAAAGAGAGAAAACTACAGGCCAATATCACTGATAAACATAAATGCTAAAATCCTCAAAAAAATATTGGCAAACTGCATTCAGCACTACATTAAAAAGATCATACACCATGATCAAGTGGGATTCATTCCAAGGTTGCAAGGATGGTACAATATTCACAAATCAATAGCATAATGCATCACATAAACAAAAGGAAAGACAAAAATCACATGATCATATCAATAGATGCGGAAAAAGCATTTAACAAGGTATGGCACCCATTTATGTTAAAAGCACTTAGCAAATTGGGAGTAGAGGGAAAATACTTCAACACAGTGAAGGCCATATACAAAAAAACCTATGGCTAACATCATACTCAATGGGCAAAAACTGAAAGCTTTCCCACTAAGATCAGGAAAAAGACAAGGGTATCCACTTTCACCACTTCTATTCAACATAGTATTGGATGTCATAGCCACTGGGATCAGACAAGAAAAAGAAATAAAAAGCATCCAAACTGGAAAGGAGGAAGCAAAACTGTAATTGTTTGCAGATGACCTAACAGCGTTCATAGAAAACCCTATAGACTCCACCAAAAAAACTACTCAACGTAATAAATAAATTTGGCAAAATAGCAGGATACAAAGTCAATGTTCATAAATTGAAGGCATTTTTTACACCAACAATGAAATATCAGAAACAGAAAACAGAAGAAAAATCCCATTTGATATAGCAAGTAAAACAAAGTGCCTAGGAATAAACTTAACCAAGGAGGTGAAAGACCTGTACTCAGAAAACTACACAACACTGAAGAAAGAAATTAAGGAAGACACAAACAACGAAAGCATATACCATGCTCATGGATTGGAAGAATTAACACCATCAAGTGTGCATATTACCCAAAGCAATTTATAAATTCAATGCAATACCTATTAAAGTAGCAATGGCATATTTCACAGATCTAGAACAAAGATTTCAAAAATTTATATGGAACCATACATGACCCTGAATAGCCTCAGCAATTTTGAGAAAGAAGAACAAAGTAGGAGGAATCACAATATCTGATATCAAACTATATTACAAGGCCACTGTAATCCAAACAGCCTGGTACTGGCATTAGAACAGACACATAGACAAATGGAACAGAACAGGGAGCCCAGAAACAAACCCAAGTCTCTATGGTTGATCAATATTTGACAAAGGGGGAAGAAGCATAAATGGAGTAAAAATAGGCTCTTCAACAAATGGTGTTGGGAGATCTGGACAGTTATTTCCAAAAAAATGAAACTTCATTGTCAACTTACACCATACACAAAAATAAATTCAAGGTGGATAAAAGACTTAAATATAAGTTATGACAGCATAAAAGTCCTAGAGGAGAACATAGGCAAGAATATTTCAGATATTCCACACAGCAATATTTTCACCAATATGTTTCCTAGAGCAAGGGGCATAAAGGAAAGAATAAACAAATAGGACTTCATCAAAATAAAAAGCTTCTGCATGGCTGAGGAAAACATCAGCAAAATGAAATGCGAGCCCACCATATGGGAAACATATCTGCCAATGATGCCTTGGACAATGGTTTGATGCCCAAAATATATAAAGAATTTACATGACTCTACAGCAGGAAGACAAAAAATCCAATTAACTAATAGGCAAAGGACCTGGACAGAAACTTCTCCAAGGAGGACATACAAAGGGCTCAGAGACATATGAAACAATGCTCAACATCTCTAGCCATCAGAGCGATACAAATTAAAACCACAATGAGATACCACTTCATACCAGTCAGAGTGGCAATCATGAACAAATTGACAAACAACAAGTGCTAGCAAGGCTGTGGAGAAAAGAGAACCCTAGTGCACTGTTGGTGGGAATGCAGACTGGTGCAGCCACTGTGGAAAACAGTATGGAATTTCCTCAGAAAACTAAAAATGGAACTGCTTTTGACACAGCAATTCCACTGCCGGGATTATACCCTAAGAATCCTGAAACACCAATTAAAAATATCCTGTGCACCCCAATGTTCATAGCAGCACAATTTACAACAGACAAGTGCTGGAAATAGCCTAAGTACCCATCAGTAAATGAGTAGATCAAAACACTGTGGTACATTTACACAATGGAATACTACACAGCAGAAAGGAAGAATGAACTATCCTTCATGACAGTGTGAATGGAACTGGAGAGTATTATGTTAAATGAAATAAGCCAGGCAGTGAAAGACAAATACCATATGATCCTACCTATAAGTGGAACCGAAATGACAAAACAAACAAGAGAGCAAAATATAATCAGAGATGAGGAAATAAAAAACAATCTGACAGTAACCAGAGGGGAGGGCACAGGGGAATAACAGGGCAAAGAAGGGGAAGGATAGTCAAGGAACATGTATAAAAGAACCATGGACAAAGACAATAGGGTGGGGTGGAGGTGGTGGTGGGTAGTCGGGGATGAGCATTGGGGGAAAATGGGGACAACTATAATTGGACAACAAAAAATATATAAAGTAAAAAATAAATTAAAATGAATGTAAAAATATAAAAGGACTTACACACAAACATATATTAGTTTACTAATAAAATAAGAAAAAATATAAATGTAATTGTTTAAATACATTATGCTATATTTAGAGGCATATTGAAGTTGCCAGGCACCTGACATGTATGGTGAAATAATAAAGATATATAATCTTTAAATTTATTTCAAGATTATTTCTTAGATAAAAATATGGAAATAGCATTTTACCAATTTTGTCCAGCTAATCAATATTTGTCAAGAATGTTTTCAGGTCATAAAAGATATTTAAAAAATTGATGTATTAACCCTCAGCAAATATGTTTATATACTTGTAATTGAAAAGATATATAACATCTTTAAACTTAAAGGTTCAAAATTACATTATTTAAAAATAAGGACTCATGGACACAGACAATGTAGTGATTGCTGTGGGGGAGGGAGGTGGATAGAGGTGGAAGAGGATACGAGGGGAATAAATGGTAAAAATAAATTTTTAAAAATAAAAATAAAAAAAAATTTAAAAAACTTTTCTCAAGGTTTATGGTGGGTACAGCATAGTGTCTATTCTGTTATGAATATATTATTAATTTTAGATAAATTTAGTTTATACCATACTTTAGTAAAACATACGAAGTCCACTTAGGAGGAATAATTTTAGTCATCAATTTCAAACATTAACTAATTGCTAAGCTGTCACTTTAAAAATTGATTTGGTGCTAGAACTATAAAAAGAAGTGTGATTTCATAAATTTATGGCATTCATTTTATTAACAGAAGAATTTTGTGTATGTTTGGAAATCTTTTTTTGTTTTCTATAATCTTTTAAAAATTTTAATTTTACCTTTCCTTTAATTTTATAAATTTTTTCTTTCATAATTTTCTTTTATTTCTTTTCTTTAATTTTATAAAAAAAATTTATAGTAGTGACTCTCCTTTTCACATCCAGCAGCTAGTCACAGAGGTTCTATTGTTTGACTTTAAAGCTGGAACCAAAACAAACATGAAGATTAAAATTATTTCTAACTTCTGCATACATTCTATACAAATCTGGAAAAATTAATTTGGCAAGATTGACAGTAAGCATGCATAAGAGGTAGGTTAAGCCATTTAATAGGTCCAGACTACTATGTGCTAAAACATACTGAACTATAAAAAGTAATATCATTCAGCATCTAAATGAATTCATCAGTATTCTTTAGACTTGTCACTGTCTGGAAGATGCTCTTTTTGTGTAAAAATAAAAAAATAAATAAAAAGAAAGAAAATAAACTGAGATAGGGACTTGGTTTGGAATTTCTCTAAGGAGACACTGAGACAGGGAGCTGTGTGCAGATTTGTCTAGCAGTGCTTTGGGGAGACTTATCTGTATGAAGTTAGAAGGACAAGAAGGAGCAAAGGAAAGAGCTGATTAACAATGTGGTTGCAGGTGAGGTCTCATCAGATTGCTGGTGGAGCTCTAGAGATGAAATGGCCCTTCTGTTCCTTAGAATAGAAATGAATGGCAGAGCCTTTATATCCCTGCCACAGCCCTTGACTGACCATAAGCCCTACTCTAGGAAGGACAGAGCCTTAAGAAAGGCAGAGTCCTTCCTTATATTGAGGAAATCCTCAAAAAGGGGTCAAGTTGTGAGCTGGTAGCAGTATACTCTTGTATACTCAACAGGTAGACAACAGCTACAGTAACCCAGAAAAGAGATGGATGTGGGTAATGGATGCATTACCGTGGTATTCCTTGCAGGTGTCTAGAAAACAAGGTCTGTATAAATGTATTAATTTCCAATGTGCATGTGACTACTTCTATATGTATAGGAGATGTTTGAAATAAAACTCATACTCTTAACACAGTAATTTTAACAGGTCAGATTCAATATAGACAAGTAGCCATCAGGAAAGATGAGAGATAATTATAACATATGGAGGGGATTTTTGCTGAAACTTAAAATTAAAGTTCAAAATTTGTGTCTGCCAAGGTAAAAAGCAAACTGAAGTAATATGGCTTTTTGTCATCTGAAAGGAAAATAATTATTTTTCAGGAAAAATAAACACGTGACAGTTTTTTTAAAACTTAGAAACAACTTATAACATAAAAGTTATTAAATAACAATATCTTTAATATCTGCAGAAAATGCAGGAAGTGTCTTCATTTGGCTGCTACATATATTAGTAAAATTGGAAAGCTGAAGAGAGAATCACGGCAACCATCATTGCTAACAAGTAAAGTACACTATCTGCTAATGCAGTAGTTTGAAACTACGTAGAGAAATGAATTGTTATCATGCCTTTAAGATGGATGTTGAGGAACATCACTTGCCTCACTATATTTTGTCTGGAGCTATATAATACTCATTTAAAGACTGAGCTCTCGGGCAGGTACCTGTCATACACAAACCTACAATGATGACTGAAAAGACAACGGATTGTCTGTTAGTAAGGTTACATTTTGTTAAGGGAGTTGAGGGTTGAATGATATTCTTGCCCACTTATGATCATTCCCCCTCCACACTGGAAGTGAATAGTAGGAGTCCTGTATGTAGAATCAATTTTTATAAAGAGCTTTAATCTCCATTGACAAAAGATATTCTCAGTTTTGTCTTAAAAATCATCTCAGCTATAGTGTTACTGTCTGTCCAGAAGTCTAACTTGAGAAGAATTTCGAGGTAGCCTTAGTATTCTATGGCAAAAACTGTCATGACTTACTATCAAAATCTGCCATGGACAAGGGAGCAAGCATACTGTTTACCTGCTATCCAGGATTTAGACCCATGGAAATCTGCACCACACAGCTTAGGGAGGTTCTGGCTGAGATCATTTCTTGGAAGAGGTAAAATCTCAACTGGCTTCTCTAGAATATGATTGAGAGAAGCATTGCCTCATTTTGAGCTCAGGAGCTGCAAAATGTTCCCCTAAGGGACTCTTGATGGAATGATTTATTGTGGCTCATGTAAAGTTAGACTATGCCAAATGCAAAATTAGTTTTAGCCTAGCTATTACAAAGTCAGTAGTCTCTAGAAGTCATAACCAACTTGTCAGACTGCCTAAGAAGACTTCTGATTTCTGATAGTGCAACTATACCTTTGGAAAGGAGAAAATGTCTGTCTTTCCTATTCTTAATGGCAGGAGGATAACAATTCTGGTTTTCATCAGATTTCTTGAAAATGTTAAATGATATTCAAGTATATGTGCATATGCACTCAGAGGGTTATATTCTCATTTTGTTTCATTTATGATAAGTAGTGTATCTTCTCAATGAGGACTTTTCTAAATACCCCCTCCCCATATAAAATAATAATTTCCCATCACTTCAATGTTCAGCTTCCCCATTTATTTTTTACAAATAACACTAATCATCATTTTTAATACATTGTATAATTTACACATAAATATTGCCCATTGATTTGTTTTTCCCCATGAGAAAGTACACTTGGTAAAGTCAGGGATTCCAGCCCATTTTATTTACTTCCACAATCTGAGGTCTACAAAATAGCCTTACATGCAGTAGGTATCAAAAAAATAGCTGCTGACTAAATTAATAACTACACCCATCAATAGATGGTGCCTGTCCATTCTGAGCCTATAATTACACTAATTTATATTGATTTAAAAATAAATATGATTTGAATTCATGCAGGAATCACAAGGTTTGGCTCAGTATAGTTTCTATCAATGTGATATGTGAGGAGGTGAAAAATAGGTTCAAACTCTAGTATGAAAATGGAGGGTTGATTTTAACTGCTGTTTTAAAGATGAAATAACCAGAGAGGAGGGGGGAGAGGGATAATAGGTGATAACAGGGGATGGTCCATCAAAGAACATGTATGAAGGACATATGAACAAAGCCAAAGGGGGTGGATTAGAGGGCAAAAGTCAGGGATGGATGGGGCATGGGGGTGTAGTGGGGTGAAAATAGAGAAATTGTGCTTAACAATTTAAGAAAAAGAAAAAATGTTAGAAATAAAAAATGTAAAAGAAAAAATTATAAAAATATAATTTATATAAAGTACATTTGGTATTTTTAAATACATACCAGAATAACTTATTCCAAAAAAAAAGATGAAAAAGTGTATTTGTGGAGGTCATTAATTCTATAGATTACTGCAAGTACATCCTTTTGAAATCCAATCCTGATGAATATTGCTGTGCTTCTCAAAACTCTTTAGAGATTATCAAAACACACTCTTGGCCTGGAATTCATTGCTATCTTTCTCCCTGATGGTTGCTCCGAATCAAATGCAAAACCTCATTTTTACTGCTACTACAATTTACTCTACATTTGACTTCTGTATTCTACTAATACCGTTTCTCCTCTGCATTTCAGTGCAAATGAACTATACTGAAAGCAGAGTCCCAAATGACCAAATACTATTAAAACTTGAGCTGATGAAGTTTGGTAGGCTGTTGAGTTTATTCACTCACACCCTTTCATATTCTGGAAGAATTTTAGATGGAGTCAGTTTGTTTTGAGGACTGAAACTGGAGAAAATTTTTTATTAGCTATTTTTTTAGTTAAACTTAACTCATTCCACAGTTACTGGTATTGCATAGTAAAACTGTGTAAAGGTTAAAACCATCTTACAAAAAAGGAAAAATGTGTGAAGTTCATTGGTCAGACAACTTAATGAAACAATAAGTATGATGAGAAATTCATTTATTCCAAAGAAGTTGATAACTCACAAAATTATATTTGTCCATCTGTTTATTGCTTGTCCCCTAATTCCTGCCCAATAGATTGTAAACTCTGTCACAGAAGCACCGTGAGGTGTTTGCTTTACTACTAGATTCCCAGCACCATGCACAGTGCCTAGGGTATTTATCAAATAATAGTGAATATACAACTAAGGCAGATACTTTAGTTTATATGGCAGTTACCAATCATTTATTTAACATTGAAGAATCCTTGGAAGCAAGGACCCTAGTAAAGAGCTTATAATGTGTTCTCTAGATTATTGAAATTCTCCTTGACTCCTTTCTTATTCCACAACATGGTCCATGTGATAGCATGGGTGGAAATAAACTTTATATGCTGAAGATCATGGCCTTTAGTTTCCAAATGCTCTTATATGGAATCATGGAGGACTTTGGCAACAGATACCTGAATTTGTTTTTAGAAGCTGTCATTGTGTCTGCTCTCTTCTCTTCTCTTCTCTTCTCTTCTCTTCTCTTCTCTCCTTTCTCTTCTCTTCTCTTCTCTTCTCTTCTCTTCTCTTCTCCTCTCCTCTCCTCTCCTCTCTTCTTTTCCCCTTTCATCTTCATTTTTTTCAGAAATGGAGAGTAAAGGAAATAGTTCAGACATATTCAAGTCAGTGAGGCTTTAGAGTCAGCCTAAGTTCTAAAAGTAAAATCTGCTCTGGTCCAAGATAGTTCTGGGCTTGTTTAATATGAGGTAGCATTAGGAATATCCCATTTTAAACTCTTTTTATTGTCTCAAAAGGTGAACTATGAAAATGTACCTTTATAGTCACCAGATGAAATTACTGTACTTATGAATTGAAAATCAAGAATTCCTCAGAAGAAAAAGAAAAACAAAGAGAAAAAAGTTCAGCAAAGGCTACAGTTCAGTACATAGTACTGAAAAGCAGCTAGTAAATTGGAATCTAAAGTATTAATAACTATAATTTAGTGCTCACCACATGGCAGGCACTATACTAAACACTTCTCATATATAAGTTAATTCTATAATATTTTTGTAATGTAGACATTGGTATTATATTCATTTAGCTAAAGAAGAAACTGAGACAAATAAAGGTTAAATGATTTACCATATTTTGCTGTGTATAATATGCACTTTTTTGCCAAATTTTTGAGGGAAAAATAAGGATGTGCATCATACATGAGTAGTACCTGAAATACCTTGTATCTGTTCTTGTGTTTTATAATTATTTGTTACATAAAATTTCTTGTACCATATGTTCAAAAATAAATGCTAAAATTACTTTATAATACAACAAGGTATCTAAATATAAATAAGAAAAATTGAATAAAAAATTAAAATGGAAGATTTTTTTCTGAAAGTTTGGGCCCAAAATGTGGGTGCACATTATAGACAGGAATGCATTATACACAGCAAAGTATAGTACCTGCTAATGCAGGCTACAGCCTGGAGCTGAAGCCAGGCAGTGTGCTACCAAGTGTGTTTTAACTACTATGTACCATGCAGTCTCACAAACTGGCAATCTTCGTGAAAAACAGAAGAACGATGTCCCTGTAGGAAGCCATATCCATATTCCTATAACTATCTTTCTCTATCTTTATACCTTTCAATAAATAGAGAGCTTAACTGATGCAGGCAGGTTCTTGCATTCCATTCCACATCTACCAAATCAGAATATATATATATGTATGTTTATGTTTGTGTGTATATATATATATCAGGTTTCCATATGTAAAAATTAATCCCCCTTATTCATATAAAGGTCAAACACAGAAAATCTAAGTGAATATACAGAGGATCTTTGAAATAATGATCTGCTTCTTAAGCTGGGTATTGATAAAAAGGTATTTATATCACTTTTATTAAAATAATTTACATTTAAAAGTAAAAAATACACATATGAAAAAATATATGTTCAGGTAACTTTGTGCAGAGTGAAGTTTGAGAGCTTCTCTTTGGTCAGTGTAGAGAACTTTTCTTCAAGAAAAAGCATGTTTTGCTTCCTCTTATTAGAAATTAAAAATAAATTACTCCACTTTATTTCTGTTTAGACAGTTACTATATTCACTTGGTAAATACACACATTTTAATTTTGTATTTTATTCTGAAAACATTTATTTTCCCCCAAATAGATAGCCCTAGAAAATTCTATGATAGTTCATTTATTTATTCATTCAAAAAATCTTAATAAAACATCACTATATCCCAGGCACTGTTAAAGGCAGTGGAAACAGTATTAATCAGACAGGCAAGTCTATGAGATAACTTTTAAGTCACATTTATATATGATGCATCTGTACAAATAATTGTTAAGAAATGAAAAATCATGATGTCTAAATGACCGTGTAGGTAATATATACACATATTATCTTACAGGCATTATTCTATACAATAAAAGTACCTTCTTTACTGAAATTATTATATTTCTTATGTAATTTTATTTGCATAGTGCTGTTTCTTTCATGATATCTTACAAATCATATTTTCAGAAGCCATGTTAATCATCTTTGAAGTGAGAACTTAACTCATGTGAAATACAGCTGCTGCTTCACAAAGGCATCATAGCACAGGACATGAAACCATGGAGGCCTTCATTTCATGTAAACACATGACACATTCACTGCGATGACTGAAAGGCACGATGTGCCACATGGAGCATCCCGCTATGGCAACATTTGTCTCAGTGATGCCACATACAAAGGAACAGGAGTAAGAGCAAAGATCTAGAAAGGCTCACAACAAGTAGATTTGGAAATTTTAATGTCAATGCATTTAAAGTCTTAACAAGACTTGATATTAAAAATGTCTAAGAATTATCTTTAGATATAATCACACCTCCATAAAACATGTGGTAAGTTACCTAATTAAGTAAAAGAAAAAGAAAGGATAGAAAGATAATATATATGTAAAAAGGCTTAACTTTATTACTACTTAAGTACAAACTTTTGTCATTGGGTTGTAAGCTAGTCCCTTCACAGACTTACCACAAATCAAGATTACTTCTATGAATGATTTGTTAAGAGTTTGGACTATAGCATCATTTCTCCTATAATGAATATGCCTTCTATATTCTCTAGCACTGGGTTCTTCACACATTCATGTGTTGGTAAATGATAAAGTTTGCACTTCCAATGTACAATATAGATTTTTGACTTTTTACTTACTCACATCCTGACTGCAAACATAGTTGCTCAAAACATTTGATAGTTTTGAAAATCAGTGCACAACATACTTGAAATCTTTTTGTCGGTGAGCTATATAAAGCAAAAACCAGTTGAAAGTATTTTAATGATTTTTTGAAAATATACTTTGGGATTCTTCTTTTATTAAAAACAATAAATGCATGTATACATGGGAGCATACTTAGAGGTAACTATTTATTCCTTAATTCTTCCAAAAAGTTCTGAGGCACTTAAAAAATGTAAAAGATACTACCGTTTTTAGTGATGCTTTAAAATAAAGGAACTTGAGTCCAGGATGGCGGCATGGTAGGACGCAGCAGATTCTACTCTCCCACAACCAGGAAAAAAATCCTAGTCATTCTAGGTAGGAACAGAGCAAAGAGCCAACATTATCACATCATAAATGAAAATAGGAGATCGCAAATTGTAGCGGACATTGAAAAACCTGAAGAGAGAGCGTGGTTTAATGAAAGTCTCGGAAACCACAGCATTGAAAAAGGAAAAGGCGCAGGTGCTCCACGGGACCAGTTAGGCCCAGGCCCTGGAGGTAGGAGAAGTGGGCGCCCCTCAGGACCTAGAGAGTGCGCACTCGTGAACCCGAAAAAGGCACAGGCACTCCGCGGGACCTGTGAGGCCCAGGCCCTGGAGGTAGGAGAAGTGGGCGCCCCTGGGGACCCAGAGAGTGTGCACCTGTGAACCCGAAAAAGGCACAGGCGCTCTGCAGGCCTTGTGAGGCCCAGGCCCTGGAAGTAGGAGAAGTAGGTGCCCCTCGGGACCAGAGAGTGGGCATCCGTGGACCTGCAAAAGGCACGGGCGCTCCGCGGGACATCAGAACACACAGCAGTGAATTCCCAAGGACGCACATAGCTGTACCCAGACGCCCCAACACACGGATCCCTTCTGGGAGGCACCAGACGGGCTTGGGGGAGAGCGCGTGCCTACATTGCGAACAGTGCGCTGGAGGCTGACTGGGTCCTGAACGGGAACAGAGAAAAACTGTCTCCAGTCACCCCTCAGTGTGCTGAAGCCAGCTAAAAGACCAGTTTGGCCAGTCTGAAACCAACAATGACTTCTTTGCTTGGCTGATTAAATTAGTAGGAGGAAGCTGTGAACACCTGGATACCAGAAGGAGACTATACCACTGAATCTCACCAGTACTCTACAACAGAGGTTCACACCATAAACCCAGGGAGCCAGAACAGATCAATTTAAGAAGCTGAAGCTAGCAAGAAGAGCCTCACGAACAATGAGAAAACAAAGAAACAATCCCCAAATGAAGGGAAAGGAGGAAGCCCCAGAAAGAATGCTAAATGAAATAGAGGCAACTCAACTATCAGATTCTGAGTTCAAAGCAATGATTATCAAGAAGTTCCACGAACTCTCAATGAG
>CM052538.1:83349542-83373216 GCA_028533065.1 Trachops cirrhosus
GGGCTGGAATGGGAATAAAGGATAGAAACTGTACTGAATAAACTAAAATAAAAAATTAAAAAAATAATAAAGGAACTCATTTTAATTAGCAAACAGAGTTGGCTCATTAAGAATTTAGAATATTACATCATTTTAAAGGATATATTACTTATTACTATATGTATATAATATACTTTCTCATACTTACCTCATTTGATCATCACAATTTTTGTCACATCCTCTTTATATTCATTTTATGTAATAAAAACCTAAGGCCAAGAACAGAAAGTTTACACAGCTATAAACTGTTTCATGTGTAAACACAAGACTTTATTCTCCAAACAGTTAGATCTAGTGAAAGATAATAAGAAAAGTATAATGCACACATTATTTAGAAAATTAGTTTTTTCTCTTAAAATGATTTGATGAATTATTATAATTACCATCCCATTATCAAATTCACCATTCAACACTTCATAGAAGAGTAATATTATACAGAATTTAGGTTTGCATACTATCCAGCAAAACACGCCAGGGAGCTCTCCACTTTGTCTTTTGTCCCTGTTAGTTATCTCGAGCTCTGGACCAGGAGCGTACACTGTCAGATCAAAAGCAGGGTGAGAAGAGAAAGCAAATTCTCTACAGAGATCCCTTTATACAAGATGAATTAAAATCCCAGAGACTAAAGCAGGCATCACATTGAGGACAGCAAACTAATTTTAAGGTAAATCATTTAAATGAACATCCTTTTCTTAGTTAAGTCCTTTCCAAAGAGAGGCATTGGTCAAATGATTAAGGGAAAAATCTCAAAACTATTTGCAAATCATAAGCCCTGAAGAGTCATCTATCCATGTATTATCATTGTTCTCTTGGTTAGATGACACACCTTAATAATCCTCTCTCATAATAAGAATTTTAGCTTTCTATATATTATAAACATTCCATAGTAGATTAAATTTTTCATAGCTATTAAGTGCTTAAAAGCATTATGCAAATTCTCCTTCAACTATAATAGTATTTCACACAGCCAGGAGCAATGAAAGATAGGATTGTTTTATTTTAAGAACAAGAATACGACATTATTATTATGATGTTTTTACACATAGATAAAAGTAGTATGTGAATGCCATTCTATTTTGTAGACAAGGTTAACAGGATTATAGACAGTAAGCATTTTATAGGATGCATTATTGCAAAGTAAAAACATCAGTGTCAACTAATACTAATTAATTATCTATGTGACTCTAACATTGTAAAAACGCAAACAATAAGTCTTTTGTTCTACTACAGATTGTCTGTCACTTTTAATGTTACACTATACCTTGCAAATCTTTCAGATTTTTCATCTGAAATGACCAGATGTTCAATGAATATGTTTTACTATTTTTAGGACTATAAAATGTGCTTTTTTTCCACCTGAAGTCACAATATTACTCTTTTCTAATATTGAGCTGTACCACATATCTTAAAATGGATTTGTGATCTTAAGATATTAATTCAGAGTACACATTATTTCTCTAGGTGCTATTTCAATACAAAATGGCTTCTGTATAGAAGTGCCCATTTTACACATTTTTTTCTTTTATACTCTTCTATCTCTCACCCCTTCCTCCATTCCTGATAAGTTTAAACGCAAGAACATGAGTATTTATCCTGGAGTTTTATTCTGTTTCAATCTTTCAATCTACTCCCCACAAAGTTGTTGCCTGCTTTTTCTTGGGGTTCCTGTTCCAAGGAGGAGTCTCTGTGCATAGGAGGTCTGCTCTTATGAAAAATGCTAATCGAAATTTTGATTATCCTTTGTGTTAAAAATTTTCTTCCTAGAAATGTGGATCTTGAGGTCCCTAAGTCTTTTGAAACACATATATGACTATTCTTTTAGTTTTAAAAAGAAATAAATTCTACTTTACTTCATCATATTGACATAATTATTAATAATCACCAATATTAAATATTTTCTGACTGTGTTGTCAGAGGAGTATAGAATTCCAAAAAGTGTCTTCTCTGCTGAATGTCTCCAGGCCAGGACACGGTCTGTGTATGGGGATCTTGTCTTGACAAAGAACAAATCATTTTAGAGTCTTTCCAAATCCTATCAAAGGGTAGACATTTTCTTGGTCTAAGATAAGTTAAAAGAAGGTGTTTCATTAACCTGCAGTTAACAGACAACTCTGTCTCAACTATTATAAACAATGAAGAATAATGTCTTTTAGATATGCCAGAGATTTCCTCACTTTTCAAGTTACTGTTTTCCCTTAGCTGGAGCCGGGGCTTCGGAATTTGGGCCCGACACCCTCAGAGTGCTCAGCAGCGGTGTTTCGAGGACACACTTTTCTATGTCTATGCCCAATGGCACTCAGTCTTAGCCTTATCCTGAGCACGTTTCCTCTCTTGGCAGCAAGGTGACTACAGCAGTTAGAGGTCCAGATACCCTGTGGTAAAAGAAAGTTTGCTTCTTTCTTGTGTCCCGCTTTATCCGTGAATAAAAATCTTACCCAAAACTATCCAGTCTTCTCCTTATACCCCATAGGTAACAGTGTGTCAAAAATCCACATGTAAATTAATCCCTGAGAGGAACGAAACCACCATGACTTGCTTCAAACCATCAAGGTACCTGAGTAAAAAAACAAAAAAAAAACCAGGGCTCTGATTTTGACATTGAAAAAAACTTGGACATTGAAACAAAATCAGGGCTCTGCCAGTATGGCAGGGAAAGCACTCTTGAATAGGCAACCAACGGAACGGATGCTACAGGCCAGTGTGTCTGCCCCAGAGACATTCATGTTATTTATTACACACACACACACACACACACACACACACACACACACACACACACATCTAAAAATTGCTCTGGATGAGAGCAAAGCAAAGAGCACAAAGGAGGAGAAAGACTCCTAAGGCCCAGAAGAACGGCCAGCTAGAAAAAAAGGACAAACTATCTTTACAAGATGTTTCCAAAAACTGCAGCCTATAGTTTGACATGTCCTGGGAAATGATTAATTGGCAACTTGAATTATTTTTGTGCCATAGAAGAAATAATTTACCATTAAATCCCTGGTGCTCTGAAGGAGTTAATTTTTATCACATGGTTAAGCAGCACTTTATTCCCAGAGAGTATTTTACTCACACTGCATGATCATGAGAGATTCAATTCAAGGAAATATTGACTCATTTGGGAAGAACGTTAGACTGAATTAAACACTCTCTGTGCTCACCCATGTGATGCAAATTACTTCATTGTATTCTTTTTTAAAACAGGAATATGCACTACCAATTTAACTATACAGTTAACTAGCAATATTTATTAAGCACCTACTGTTTGCAGAGAACTATTCTTGAAATGGTGATAAACACAAATGAAACCTAATATTCATGTGGAGACAAGTTAGGGGAAAGTTCATCAGACCCTAGCTTTCCCAGTATGTCTGTGAAATAAAAACCGGCAGAACCTTACACATACTTATTTCACAGCAGTAAAGAGAGAAGTAATAAACCACCATGCCATGAGGTGTAATTCTTAACACATGTTTTAAAGTATTTTTTAACACTTTTGGTATCCTGGCTTACCCCAGTCCAGTTCACTTCCCTGAATGCTAGATACTACATATTTTTAATTTAAAATTTATTTTTCAATTATTGTTGCATTCAATACTATTTTTAGGTTTGGGTATACAGTATGGGGGTTAGACAATCATATACTTTACAAGTTTCCCCCTCCCCGCAATATTTCAAGGACCCACCTGGCACCACACACAGTTATTATGCTATTGCTGACGTACTTTACATCCCATCACGGTTTTGTAATGACCGGTTTGTACTGGTTAATCCCTTCATCATTTTCAACCAGTCCTCCAACCCTTCTCTTCTCTACCAACCTTCAATTTGCTTTCTATATCTATAAGCCTGTATCTGTTTTGCTTGTTCTTTGTTTTGTTTAGATTCTGCATATATGTGATATTAACCTGTCAGAAGAGTTATCATCAATAAATCAGCAAACCAGTGTTGGCAAGGATGCGAAGAAAAGGGAACCCTTGTGCACTGTTGGTGGGAATGCAGACTGGTGCAGACAGTGTGGAAAATGGTATGGAGTTTTCTGAACATATTAAAAATGGAATTGCCTATGACCCAGTGATTCCACTTCTGGGAACACATCCAAAGAAACCCAAAATACTAATTCAAAAGAAAATATGCACTTCTATATTTATTACAGGGTTATTTATGATACTATGCATTTTAACTTTATGTTATATTATATATAAAATGTTATTATTAATGATAACTTATTAATAAGTTAATGACTAATAATAGTTATTATTAATTATAAGGCAGTTAATTATAAGTTAGTCATTATTAACTTATTATTAACTGCCTTATAAGTTATATTAAATGCTGAAATTTATCAATATTTTATTTTCAATTTGGTAAAGGAAGGAATAAGAAGACAAAACATAAAAAAACTTTAATTTGGCCAAAATATATACATCAGTGGTACTATTTTTTTACATTAAATGCATCAGATACCATATTGTAGAAAAACATTCAATATTTTAAGTAGAATAGTATACTATTCTGGCAACAAGAAGTGGCAAATATGGGGTAAATAAAATTTTGTTTGTTTTTCAGGTGAAATGGACACAGTAAAGCTGGTTTAGTCCAGTATCTCCCCAGGCTTTAAGTGTGTGCAATACCCATTGTCTGATGCGTTTAGACATTGCTGGGGATTGGAACAGGACCCATTTGCATTCTACAGAGTAAAGCACTGAGGAAGAATTTATGGAGATTGAAATGTGAGATAAATTGAGAGCATAATTCCAAGCAGATGATTTCAGTTAATTAAAACTAGTAGTACAGGTTCCATATAAATGGGTGCTGGTAATTTCCAGAATATATGAGGACATCTACTGAACTATACATTTTATCACAGTCTAATAAGCTGTGATAAAATGCTTTAACTACTATGAGGATTTATGGAACCAACTGTGTTTATCAGAGTGATATTCAGTCAACTCTGACACACTAAAAGAGGGCCCAGTTTGGTTTATCCAAGCTCTTACTTCTAGTTATCCTTCTTTCTACCTACCTCTAAGCTCATTATAACCTTCATCAGAGGAATAACAGAAAATTACTCTATAGTCTTTAATGTTTTTAGTAAAACTTGTCTGTGTGAGTGAGAACCTGGAAAACATTGCATCTGAAACTAAGCTAGAGACCACGGCCATGTTTCATGTCTGCTCATACAAGAAGAAACCAATCATTAATTTCCCAAGCTAAATGGATAATGAAAACAACCCCATCAATTCTCTTGGTATTTGGTCATTTCTTGCCTATTCATCTTTTCTACATGGCCATATCAAGAGGTGTCACTAAGATCAGCCATTTTGTAAGTTGCAACATCTGCTAGATAATAATTCAAAATTTCCAAATGAAGTTATTTCTTTTATTTTCTAATAGGAAACTTACTAGAGCATCAGCTAGTAATATGAAAATAATGTCACTGGTGATGGATTTTGCCTTTCATTTAGCCTGTTATGAAACGGGATTATAAAGTTATCCCATTGATATGTAGCCTTTGTCAAAAGAGCCCTACCAGTTTGTGCCAAATAACACCCAGGACCTAAAGAATTTGGATTTGTAGAGTTGATCCATACAATAAGCAATGCTCCACTGTTACAGGTAATATGCAATTTCACATTTTATTTAATTATATATTTTATATATTCTACCATGATTTTACTTGAGTAGGTCTGAAATTGCTTCTTGGCCTATCAATCAGGAAGTTCCTCCTTTTGTCCCATTTTCATGCAGAAGTTCAACAATGATCATTCAGGTTGCTTCTCAATCTTGATAAAATGATGCCAAACTTTCTAGTAATACACAGGGTCTGGCATAAGTAAGGCCTGCTTGAGTGTGGTTGGTAGGATAATAATATGGGTGTAATAATTTATAGTTTTAATTTGAACATTTCACCTAAAATGTCATATGATGTGCTTGAGTGTGTTATTGTTATGTTACAGATTTACATGCTATGATTTTGTAATGAAAAAGGGTTGTTGTTTGTGCTGGAACCTTTATATGGTGACCCACATAGAATCTTTATTTTCTAAAATCTTACTAAGAAACACCTTTTTGCAAGGATTGTATACAACTTGGTTATAAAGCAAGCTCTTAATAAAAGTTTGCTATAGTACTGTAACTATAATAATAATAATTAATAAATTTAATAATATAAAAATCAATATAATTTATCAAGGTAAGCACTATATAATAAAATATTTAATTCTCATAGCAATACTACAAGGACTAATATTAATAATTAGCATGTATTAAACTCTTATTCTTTTCCAAGATATTAGAATCTTGACTTTTTTAATAATATCAACTTAAATAATTTTAATAAGCTACCATTTAATATGAAGTATGCACTCATCACTTCCTCTTTATAAATGTGGAAACTGAAGCTTTGAAGGTTATATTCATTACACTGCTAGCTGCTCTAGAGTCTGGAAATATTCACTCAGTGTTGACAATTCAAAAATAGTTCATGCAGTCAGTGTTCATGAATCAGTTGTTTATCTATGGCCAGCCCCTTACCCTTCCTTCTGTGAGCAAACTGGTGACATCAGTAGCCCATTTCCTCTGGTATCTCAAAGGAATCCATTTCCAATGTCTGGGCATGGTTGCTTGTGGCTAATGTGAACAAAGCTGGACACGAACTCAGGAAATACTTATGGAGCATCACCTGACTGCAGCTGATCCCCTACCTTTAGTAACTTAGAAGCCAAAGAGCACACCAGTCTCCACGTGAGTAAGGAGAATATTCATGACAGCAGTACCAGTCCATTTCCAGGCTGACTCCTCCTACAGTTTTCCCATCATTGAGCTTCATTTCTTTGAAGTATAGGTCTACTCACCACTAAATCATCTACCTTAAGATTGATATACCAGTATTAAAACATGTGAGGGACAGACGCAGCACTTAGCATTAATGACTGGCATGATTTTATTGATGACAAGTTTGGTAGCGTTAGAAAAGAAAAAAATTGCTTAATGAATTCTAGTTTTATTGCAAAGTTAAATACTGTTAACTTTCTCATAAGCTTTCTTTTCATTTTTCAAATTTAAAAAAAGAAATTATTTTTATAAGAAATTCATTATTATGTCAACATTTATAATTGTGGATTCTTAACTCAAAAGGCTTATTCATAAATTCTGGTTCCATTATCTATTAGCTATATGAACTGGGGCAATATTCCTGTGTCAGTTTTTCATAACTTAGAGGCAAATAATGCCACATAACTTGTAGAATTTCTGTGATGACTAAATGAGTTAAAACATGAAAGAATTTAAAACTGTGCTTGGCACATATAAAATGCTCAGCAAATACTAGCTAAATAATAATAATGTTATTATTAATCAATTCATGTTAGTTTTCTCATCAGATACCGATTAGCCAAAGTGCCAAGGTATATTAGCTAGCAACTCAAGCCTTCCTTCCTACAGTGCTAAGGAAATGAATTCTTCCAATAACCTGAATGACCTTCAAAGGGCTCCTCACCCAGATGACACTAAGACAAGAGGCCCTGGCAACACCTTGACCATAGCATCATGAGACCCTAAAGGAAGGGCCCAGTTTAGTCATACACAGATTCCCAAATCACAGAAATTGTGAGATAATAAATGCGTCATCTTTTAGACAACTAAGTTTATTCTACAGCAAATGGTAGCTAATTACAAGCAGTGGAAAACTTCAGGTAAGTCTGAGATTTGAAGTTTGAGAGTGTACATCAATGACTATGTTAAGGTTGCGATATTGTTTCCTTTATGGAAGTCAAATGGTCTGGGAGCTAAACAAGAACCAAGGACTGGGCAGCAGGCTGATCTGTTACAGAGCCGTTTCACAAGTTAGTGGGCCTGAACCCAGAGGCAGTGGTCAAAGCAAACTGCAGTCTAACAACAGGTGACAGAGAATATATAGAGATGGCTATTCTCCAAAATTTTTTTCTTCACTAAAAGAAAATAAATGGCTAGCCTGAGGAAGAGATAGAATTGAAGGTGCATTATTATTTTTTTAACCCAGCACACTTTATTTTCTAGTAAATTAAAGAATCCTTGCATTGATCGATATTCACTTTGTTAGACCCATCTCTCTGTGCTGGTACTATAAGAATATAAATTTCTAATATTCTCTTCTCTTTAGCATAGATAAAGCAACTTTGAGAAGAAAGAGTAAATTACCTTCCAGATGACACTCTACTAGATTGATGAAGCCAGGGAAACAGAGCACTTTCTTCCATGATCATCAGGAAAATAAAATTTCTCAGGTTCAATCTTGTTACCCAATCAATCTGACAACACTAACACCCATCCTGAAGTCGCATTATTTTATAGTGAAGTAAGAAAGGAGAGTAGATAACTTTGGGAAACCAAGAAAAGAGGAAGGAGGATTTAACTATACTTTTTAGTGGAGAGGAAGAAATCCATGTAAAGGCACAAATTTAGAACAAGGCAAAAGAAGTGACAGATAATCCTCCACATCAGAAAAATAGGATAAAAGCAATCCTTAAATCACATAGGTATTGGAGAAATTAAATAAGGTGATAAAGATAAAGATTTTAGCACAATGTCTGATCTGTAGTAAACCATAAAAAAGTATCAACTACTACTAATTGCATTATTATTAGAAACACCAAGAGGGAATTAATATAACAAGGCTTGAAGGTGACAACAGAAGGGAACACATATATAGACTGATAATCTTTTTTTATGAAAAGAAGAATTTGCTAGGTGAGTGAAGAACCTACAGTTGGGAGCCATGACAGGTAATATGGACACAGGATAATTGGGGGAAGCTTATCTGAGTTGAAAGCTCTGTGAGTTCTCAGTGATGAAGGCATGAATTGGGTGGCATATACTGAAAGCTAAGGCCACAGTCTACTTTACTTCCACTTACTCCAATTGTTAACCAAGTTTCCTGTACTTTACCTCAACTGCGATCTTTACTTTGATGAAAGGAGAGGCATAAAATGCAAAGCTTCTAGAATCTCTTGATGAATCAGGTTTAGGATTAAAATAAATTCTATTCCAAAATGTCTGAAAAATATTATCTTAAATTCATGTGCAAAATACGTTGTGCTTCTCATTTTCAGAAATTTTTCTAAGGATGTAACTGAGTAATCAAAAGCTCCTTGTCTTAAATTTAAATCTTCAATTCATGTTAGCTACTTCTCATACATGTCTAGGCTGAAGTGTTAATCTTGTATTGAACTCTGTGTTGGTTAATGTGCTTTTCTCATCATTTTACCTTCACACTCGCTTCCAATTTACAAATCTCACCAGTGCAGGCAATTTTGCTATCTTTTCACAAGATGACAGAATTCTTGGTTCAGTGATGAAGTGTGAAAACTTGCTACTAAAATAATAAATGTGATACACGGTATTAGAGACTTTACTTTTCAAATTACTAATGTAGTTTTCAAGTTGTTGGAAAGATTTTAAAGGAGATAAACAGTTTTGTGAATACCCCAAATTCTCAAACTACATAAAAAATCAAGGAGCACAACTGGATTGGATGCATGTTTAATTACTGTCAGGGATCGCATCACATTTTTCTTATCCACTGTGTGAGGATAATTACAACTAGAACAGATAAATATGACAAGCAACCTAATTAATGTAGAATGGACAAGTATTTAAATACTTCAAATTAATTAAAATGTTATGGTAATGGTATTTAAATCTTTAAGCATTTTAATACTTTATAACAAATATAGTTTATATATTTCTAAAAATTATATAGACTATATTTTTAGAAATGTATAAACTACAGCAATTAGCACTATTGGCATTATGGAAGCCTGACATTCTTAAATACTCAAAAGCCCAATGATTTTGAGCTTTCCATTATTTTATTCTATTAAAGAGAAGAAAATGAGTTTATTCTGAAAGAATATGGGTGAGATAAGCAGAGGTGTATTTAGCACAAAGCTAAAGAAACAAGCTTCAGCGCTCCTCACTTCCCTGGGCCTCCGGGATGTGTGATTGTTTGTGGAGTGCTCTATTGGGGTGGCTGAAAAGTCCATTTAGCTTTTTTCTGTAAAATAAACTAATTTTTTATTTTTACCAATAACTTTCTTGATTTGAATACTTTGAGTATGTCGGTTACTTCCCATGTAGTATAATGTTGATTGTTCTCAATTATTGTCTCAATTTGATCGCTATCAACCTCAACTGGTCTACTCAACCATGAAGCATAGTAGCTCAGCAAGAAACCTCCAGCACAAAACTTCCCAAACCTCTTTTGACAAGTTTGATCAGTCACAGTATCTTCTCCATACACTGCACAAATGTTTTTTTTTCATATTTCAGTTGCATTTTTACCTTTCTTGACCTTACCTTTCTTGAATAAAGCACAATACACCAAGAATATTACTTAATTTTTCCATCTTCAATATTTAAATGGCCACACAAAAATTCACCAATTTTTTAAGTTTATTTAAATACATGCTGATATGACAACTGTTAAAATACAATCTAGCAAAATTGTTTTGAATGGAGTTAAAGACAACTAAACACTACTAGAGCCATCTTATGAAAAAAAACTTTTTTTTAGTCAACACAATAAGTTTGCAAGAGAAATCAAATTGCAATCAGGATACCTTCTTATAGAAACATTTCTGATAAATTCCCTGAAAACCCTTGGAGGAAAAGAAGCACCTGAATCAGCAAGCCTCCTAAAGAGTGTTAAGATTTCTTTTTCCATTTTAAATAGACATATACTTTGTAGCTAATTATGTATTTGTGTTCTTTTTCTTTGAGAGGGAGCATCAAATAACCTCTAAGCTTCAACTCCATCAAAACCTGGATATTGCTCTTGGGCTACACATAATAGTATAAGTAGTTACACTGGTGGTGCTTTGTGCTTCAGGAAACATCACTGTTCTGCAGGTGCACACCTGAGTTGGTTGTTTGCATTTAGAAGTATTTTCCATGGAAACATTATACATAATAGATTTTTAGCACAGGCTTCCGAAGTGTATTGAACCCATAAATAACTAGAACTGTAATTTTGTGGGATTAGTGTAAGTGAGAAGGCGAGGCGATAGGCACAGAAGGGGTAGGAAATGCGGAAGGCAGGGAGAGCAGAGATGGAGGAGGGGAAGAGGGAATACAGAAGAGAGAGGATGAAGGGGAGAGGTGAAAGAAGGAGTAGTCAGTCTATTTCATGTATCCATGCTTCTGCTACTTGCTCTTCTAAATACACAGATTACCTAATGCTGCAAGTTTGGAAGTGACAGCTATCTTTTTATAAAGATTGTGTGTCAGTCTGGCCCTTTCAACAAACATTCCAAGGCAATCTGCTCATACGTGGCTCCTTTCTCTATTCCCCAACACACATTCAAGTAAGGTCCCACATAATATTAACAGTTTTTTTGTTTTTGTCTGTGAGCGCAGAGTAAGTGAAACTTAAAATCTATGCTTCAGTTCAATTATTTTTAAGAAATCACATACTGAAGAGAGATCCAAGCCACTGGTTTTTTCTGCCACTTCAGCATTGTACCCTTGTGGAGCAGCGAGGGATCCTATGGATTTTAAAGATTTTTCCCAAAAAGAAAGGGAATGGTAGCTGAATCTGCAGGAATTTTTGGTTTGTAGCTGTTTTTCTACTCCATATGATAATATCTTACCTTTTTTCCTATAAACTTTAGAATTTTCTCTTTTATTACTGAAGAGTGAAAAATGTACTTTTAAGTATTATCTCCTTGCTTTACCTTTTTAAAAATTCTACCCCTGTATTGCCAACAACATTGAACCATTCAGTCTCAGACACCTTCCTCACCAGAACTGGGACCATCTATGATGAAAGAATGAATATTCTCAAAATAGGAAGCAACCGATGTGATTTTCTTTTGTTCATAAAGTTAAACTGTAGCAAACTGAATTTACCTTAATTTCCATTTCATTATAAAAGTTGTCATCAGATTCTAGACAAAGTGAAAACACTAAATTCACTTAATGAAATTAAACCTAACAGGAATTTTGCTTAATTATCCAAGAGCAAAGTCAGCCAGAGCTCAGTGCTGAGAAAATGATGGATCTGGTGGAGGCACTTTGATCCAGTGCTAACTTGAGAGCTGGAGTTTTCTGTGCGTGTGTGTATTAATTATATGGGGGAAATTTTATGTATCATTTAAGTGGATCCTTTATAATGCAAGACTTCTTTATGTAGAGAGCAAAATGTATGCTTAGTTTTTCCAGTAACACTTGGGGAAATGCCTTGTAAATGGGTGTATAAATTTGCTTAATTAATCAAAGAAAAGGAAATGCTTTTAAAGAGCAAAATCATGACAGGAACTTAAAAGAAGGAAATTAAAAAGATAAAGCTTATTACTGCCTAGTAATTTCAATTTATGCTGTAAATAAAATAGGTTTAAAAGTGAAGCCAGTACCAATATGCTTCGACAGCAGGTTCTCCAGTACAATTGGCTGTGGCCCAAGAATAACCAATGGGATCTGAGTCAATATTGTTTTTTGAGTGTCCTTGGACCATTGAATTTATTAAGTGGTTTATTTGTCATGAAGACATTCTCCAGGTAACTTTGCCTATACTCCACATGCCACCTCTCAGTCACCAGCTAGGTACAAGAGTTGAATTCTGATAAATAAAAGTTTTCATGTTGATCTTGGAAACTATGTTACTCTACAGTTAAAATTGATTTTAAAAATCACAGTGATTTGAGGGTTATTGTAAATTACATTTATAAGCATACACTTTGAATGTTTATCCATTATTTCCAAAGAATTTGGGCAGTCTGTTAGCAAAACCAACTTCAATTAGAGTCCTATGTCCTACCGCAAATGGGCCGTGTGAACCTGCAGTTCTGGCGATTGATAATGATGTTCTACTTCCTTGTCTTAAAAGTGTGGTCTGTAGGACAACAGCATTGTGTTACTTGGACTTTTTTTCACAAATACAGAAGTTTGGATCCCATCTCAGAATGACTAAATCAGAATCCACCTTTTAACAAGATCCCAGTTTTGAGAAACACTGTTCAAACTAATGAGGGTACACCGCACAGTGAGAACTCACTCTTATTCCCCATTTCTATTTGTATTTGCACTGGCATTTTATTGATACATAATTTTATAGCAGGATATGTACCACCAGTTCTTTTTTTTACATTTTCAGGGATTAATTTTCCTTTCTTCTAATGGTTTGTAATAGTAATTTAAAATAGTTCAGAATAGGCAAATAAGTGGACAAGTTTCTTGAGCCAAGAAAATAAAGAACTCTAAATAGGTCTCAGTTTGGGTAAAGTATATTTTCGAAATTATCTAAATTCTGATAGTGTACGACAAATCAGCCACTTGTCATTTCTGTAACTTGTTCCCTCCAATTAAGAAAAAAGATAAAAGATTTTCACTATTTTCAAGATTCTCTGTAGGTTACAATTTACAAGCAATTTTGCTGTAGAAAATGACTTTGTTCTTACTGTGTACAATGATTTGATTCAGTGATTTAATTATTTGCCATTACAATTCTAATCTCGGCATTTGATAAAATAGTCATAAAAACAAAAAGTATGAGTTACAATATAAATAGCTAACATATATTGAGAATCTTTTTATATGCCAAGAGTTAAATATTTTATATGTCTATGTCTGTATAGTTGTAGATATATCTGTATATAAACAAACTTATTTAGTCCTCACAATAACCCCATGAAATAAGTACAATTGTTAGATGCGTTTTACTTTTTTGGAAACTAAAGCATGGAAATGTTAAGTGACTTTCCTGAAGTTACACAGCAAGATTATAATAGAGTTGAAATACAAATTTAAGGGGTCTACACTGTTAACTAAAATATAATTATGCCCTAAACAATCTAGATACTGAATAACAGGGAACTGATTAGGTAAACTGTTAATGTCATTGTGAAATGCTAGGCAACATTTTTTTTAAAAAACTGGGGCAACCTGAGGTATATTTTCTTCTTAGAGTTTTACAAGGGTAAAAGCTAGGTGTTAGTCAAGCTGCATTCTCATTGGGGGAACTGGAGAAGCGGATATTCATTTGGATTGTTGGTAGACTCCAGTCCCTAACACTGTGAGACTGAAACACTTGTTTCCATGCCGGCTGTCACTCAGATGTTTCTCCCAGCTTCTAGAAGCTGCTTGCAAGTCCTCTCCATTGTCAAGGCCAGCCACAAGTGTAACATTCTTTTTATGCTTCTAACCTCTTCTGACCTGTCCTTTTGTTTGTATCCGGAGAAAACTCTCTGCTTTTAAAGGGCTCATGTGATAATCATGGGGATTATATCACATAATATTCAAAGTTCTACCTGTACTCGGAGAGAAGAGAATTCCAATACATCATTGGAATTGGGAGGTCAACTTAAAATTGTACCCATGAAAACTTTCTTTACACATTTTTTAATCCAAATTTCTATAATGAAAAATATTTTTTCCTAATTAAAAACGCCCATAAAATCAGTTTAAAATTTTTATGGTAAATTAATGTAATCAAGATAGAATTAAATTTTGCATTGTAAACTAAAAACCATGATTTTTCTTATTTACAAAGAAATTTAAATAAATTAGAATAATCAATTTATTTTTGTTGTCAGTGCCTACCTCCTCTTAAAATAATTCACACATTTTTGCAGAATGTCATGTCTTCAGGCCAATTTATATGTCATAAAACAAATCGTCTTGTTTAAATTAGGGCTTAGACTAAAAGGTATACCCTGCCTGCGCTTCCACCTCAGCCATCGACTGATTAATTCAAAGGCATCTCAGTGAGCTGCTGTTAGGTTAACAAGCCAAATGCTAAGGACACAGACTTACTGTTTTCACATGTGGGGAGTTAAAAGAGCACGCAATGCAATATACAGATAATCTATTATAGAATTTTACACTTGAAACTTATGTAATATAATTAACTAATATCACCTTGATAAATTTAATTTTTAAACAAGGCTGTATCTGGGGAAGGGTCTGCAGAAGAGAAAGAACTGATATTTCTGTCAAGTTGTTTTATGTTTTCATCAGATTGCTAGAGTCACAAGCTAGATAGCTGGAGGCTAGACAGGTATATTGCTCTTTTAAAAACAGATGGTGAAACTCTCAAGGGATTTGAGAGGAAGGGTAAACAGAAACCTCAGTGGAGTAACAGATTGTTATAAAGTGAACGATCTTCTATGAAATGACCAATGCAATCTTTGCTTCTCTATTTCATTTCTAAAAGTTATATGGAGTTTATTTATAAAATGTCCACCCTATGGTCTTTTTGCCAAAGTTTGTTTTTAATGCCAAATTTTGAAAATAAAATTTTTCTATGACATTCCTATTGTTATAATCACATTCAAAATTGTTAGCATGTCACTATTATTCTAGAGATATTTGATTTATTGTCTGAAATTATATCTTGTAATTGAGGCAACTGACTTCCTGGCAAATGCAAATATATTTATTACATTAAATTACTGTTTTTTGTTGATATAACATTTAATTTTGTAGTAAAATACATCATTGGAAATACAAAGTTGGAGACTGAAGTCTTAATTCTATTTAGAAGGGTAGCTTATTGCTATGTTGAAAGGAGATTATATTTTCTTCAGAATTTTCCTGCAATAGATGGTGTACATTATGAAATCAGAGAAAATACTAATATAGAAAATACTTTAGTCATAAGAGTTGCACATACTAGCAACTATTTTACATTTACTTAATTAATTTTAGGTCATCTCAGAAAATTGTAAGTAAAAAGTAATTAGTGAATGGCATCATTATGGAATATATAAAGTACAAAACATTTCAGAAGCAATTTGCTTTATTTCCTTGTTTTTAACAAGGATGGTCATATTTTAAAATCTGATAGAAGAAAATAATATGCAAAAATAACTATTTGGTCCATTTAATGCAGCTAAATAATTGGTTTAGTTGAATTAGTTAAATATGATCCTGCATTGTGACTGTAAAACTGGGAATATTATTTGGACAAACTAGTATTTCTGTAAAATTAGCTCCTTTATTACAGTCTCAGTATTGCTTTTCTTCAACAAGGTTTAGCAATATATCTTATATAAGTTGTTTCTTTATTATTATTAGCATTATCACTTGAAAAGGAAAAGGAAAATTCATTCTAATTATAATATAAATTAAACATATTAACTGTAAAATTTGAAAATAAAGTTAGAGAGGCAAAAGTGTAGAAGAAACAATTTAAAATCATCAAATGTCATCAAGTATTATCTAAATCCATGGAAAGTCATGCATCTCACTCATATGAAAAGATATTTGGCCATATACATGCCATCTCTCCCAAACATTACATATATATATTGGATTCTCAAAATTGACGTTGGGGGGCTTATATTTAGGTATGTGCATCTATATATTTATGTATATTCTACTTTAAATAATAAATACTATCTGAGGCTAAACAAAATATTGAGAAACTAAGGTTCAGAGGAAAGAAACCTTATTTACATGGTGGTAGAACACACAAAGACATTGGCATCAAATGAGCATGAGCTTGGTGTCAGTGAAGCAAATGATGTGACAGAAAGTGGTTCTCCATCTAATGTGTGTGTGTGTGTGTGTGTGTGTGTGTGTAAAACATAATTCCTATCTTATACAATATGTATCAGTTTCTTAATGACAAGCAAAACATAATATTAATTTTAATTATGTTTTTTGCATTTAATTTAGTTTTGTGTACACATAGAGTATCTGTTTATCAAATACATGCTAATTCGTTTTAATTTAAACAAGTGTATCCATCATCTTAATTTGTATAAAAGCTGAATAGTAGTAATAAAATAACTATATAATGGTAATGTCTGGAACTAACACTTACAGAAGTATATATTTTTTTGACCACTTACAATGCTAAGAATATTATAAGTAGTACCTTACCTATTTCTACCCCATGACGTAGATTCTGAGGTTCTCTACATGTCACTGGAGCAGGAATTTGAGGACTGGAGTGGTCAAGTAAAGTAACTCAAGGTCATTCATAGAGGAAGAATTGGAACCAAGATTTAAATACTGACAGTCATCCCAAACTATGAAATGTGTGTATATGAATATTCATATTCACTCTGTCATTTTTCATGGCAATACTACTGTTAGAGATAAGCTAAAATGTAAAATGCATGAAAGATTATAAAAATGATAATAAAATAACTTAATTCCACTAAGACAAAGAAAAAAAAGACCAGTTTATAAACTTCTGCAAGAGTTTCTTGATTAAAAAGATTTCATTTTTAATATTTGCATATTATTCTATTCATTTTATTTGGTATTTTACTTATTTTTGATGTTGTTAAAATAACTTCCTTTGGATGTAATAATAAGACATTTTCATCAGTGAGTTATCATTTAAATATTACTATTAAATATTACTATCCTATAGTGACATATTCCAAGTGGTTTAACAGAATAATGTTCTTAGTAAAATGGTAAGAAAAAAGATGTATCAAAAATGGCATGTAGCTGAAGCTGCCTTTGAGATTTTGGAGACCAACAGAATAATAATGGATGGTGTATACTATATTTAGTACAAAAGAAAGCAGGATTCTATTTTTTATGTAAACAAACCAAAAATATTAACCAGATTGGACTATAGTTCACAGTTTTAACTGAAATTGAAATGAAAAATACCTACACTCCATAGGAGAAGTGGTGTTTGGTAGCCATAGCAACAAGTAGCCATCAGACCGAGTTTAAAAATCATTCACTTCATTGGCAACAACCTGCAAGATGGCTAACAAGAAAACCATTCCTTTCTGAAAATCAGTTTCTCAGGGACTAGGAACCCTGTTAAGCACAGCTCTGAGGCTGCAGGTATGGACAACAGTGTGGGTATTTACTGTTGGAGGGTTGTCAATGGGAGGAGGAAGGCAAAAGGGAAAAATTGGAACAACTGTAATAGAATAATAATAAAATGATTTAGAAATGTAAAAATATTAAAAATGGAGCTACTTTGTGACTCAGTGATTCCACTTCTGGGGATATATCCAAAGAAACCCAAAACACTAATTTGAAAGAGCATATGCACCCCTGTGTTCATTGCAATGTTGCTTACAATAGCCAAGATCTGGAAACAGCCCAAGTGACTATCAGTAGATGAGTGGATAAAAAGTTGTGGTACATTTACACAATGGAGTACTATTCCACCTTTTAAAAAAATCTTACTTTTTGCAACAACATGAATGGACTTGGAGAGTACTATGTGTTAAGGGAAATAAGCCAGTCAGAGAAAGACAAATACCATATGATTACAACTAAGTTTTTTAAATCTATAATTCACTAACTGGATATCACATTAGATCTCTAAAGTCTCAGTTTCTCACATGTAGAATGGGGTTAATATTAGAAAAACCTCGTGTGGTTTGGTAGAGAACAGGTGAAGTAGTTTTTTCTAAAAATACAAAGATTAGTCCCTTGCACATTGCAAAGGTTCAGTGATGCCAGTGTTGTGTTACTGCATTTGTAATTCAATACGTCTCCAGGTTTAATCTAGATTTATCAATGATGACTGTTAAATATAGTTAATTTATAGCAAATAAGGTTTTAGAAGAAAAACAAGTAGTACATCTTTTATAGTACAAGAATTTGATAAATTCTGCCTTTTCACTTTTTTTAGCTTAGGAATATGATGGGTTGCTAGAAAATAACTGTTAATAGTTCCATGCAGCAGACATGCTCCAAAATGTCTCATGATATTTAGAGGCTATTATTTTTCCCAGTAATTCACCATTATATTTGATGATCAATAATCAAAAATCTTCAAATACTGGCTTAAATTTTCAGTGCATTCTTTATGTCTCAGAGTATTTATGTGTGTGAGTTTTGGAATATGTGTTCCTTGTAACTTTCTGATTTTGCTACTGATGATGCTATTTTCTCCCCCCAAAAATGATTTCAAATATATTGACTTTGCTTTGCTCTAATTTCAAATATTTCTCCTACATATAAGAAAAACAAAACTGAGGCATGTTGAATCTGAATGAAAAAAATACAATGAGATTGTCAGAATGAATTTGGGTAGGTGAAAAATACATAACACAATGGACTTCTGGGACTGGGGAGGAGGTTGTATGAGGAGTGGAGGGCATGAGGGCATGGTGCCTATCACAAAGTGGGCATTTACTAAGTAGCTGTTGAATGAATGAATACATGAATTAGCATGAACTTCTAAATCAGGAAAGCCCTGACTCAAATAGCCCTTGTAAATTTCTTGTTGGTTCATTGCCAAGGCTCCTTGACACAGACCTTTCAACTGTAGAGATGTTTTTTTTAATCATTTCTTTAAGTTACCTCTTCTCCTTTCCATTCTTATTAGTTTAAAACCCAGTGACACAACATATCTAATTATGCTGAATTTGATTTTACTAGCTTACTGTCAAGGACACAAGACACAATCAGGGCTCTATGACCTCAAGTTGTTTTCTACAAATAGGAAAACTAGTTCACATTTTTCTCAAACTTAATGGTTATTTAATAAGTGAGTTGTATATTTATTGGATAAATAATAATCAAGATACAAGAAATTGTTTCAATTATTAGAAATATAATCCCATGCATTCAAGGAATTTTTGGACATAGAGTCAGACAACTTGTTTTTCCCAGTACATCTTGCAATTAATTAGCTAACAGAATAACACTCAAATTTTCTGTCAAATTCAATATTTATAATAGTGCTTTCCACTGGGAACATACAAACTGGCCCAGCTGAGTACAGAAAGAAAATAAGTAAACTTTTCTAATTGTTTTATTAAAACTAAAAGAGAAAAGTTAGGGCAGGCAATAAATAGTATATGCATATAATATATTGCAATATATACATAGGGTAAGGGTGAGATAACATTCTACAGATTAGAGAGAGAGAGCCTGAGACCTTCTTTTAGATGATGTCTAGGATGAATCCTTATAGCTTTTTCTTTTTTAATTCTATTTTATTCCAATTACCAATATAAATATTAGTTTAGTATGATATCATTTTATAAAAATCCCCAAGCCTCATAGCAAATCTAGGTAAATATATCGCAATTTAACCACAGAGTAAAAACCTTAAATTGCAAAATTCTGGTTATAGTGATTTCATATAATTATATGTATTTACAAACTTAAGAGTATTCTTTACATGTAATTTGAAGACAATATCTTGAAAAACTTTTGTGGTGCATCTGATAATATGAGAAAATTTAAATTATAATCTCAGTCTTTAGGGAATTATATTGGGTAAATTATTTTGAGAACTTTAAAGCCGACAACACCTGTGTCAACTCTTTAAGGAGCTTAATGTTTCCCCAGAACTTATACATATTAAAAATCACAAATATCTGAAAATCTTTTCAAATAGGACAAATAATTATAGCTAAGATTAATTTGACCATGAAATTTTGAAGATGAAATGAACACTATTATAATGTTTAGAGTCTTGGGAAAATAGCTATGTGCTAAATATGAGGTCAATAATCAGCAGATTTCTATATCAACATAATGTTGCCTATTAACTCTTTACCAAATTTGCCAGAGTTCTTCACTTAATAATCACTTCATGAATAAACTCAAGAAAAATTGTATTTTCAGAGACTGTAAAATAAAGAGAAGAGATAGAAATCTAAAGTTAAAAGGGAATGAAAGAAAAAAAGGAATGGGGAAAGAAGGTAAGGCTAATGCACTAAATTCTTTCATTGTTGATTTTAAAATTTTTTCACCAGTCCAGGGAAGACAACAGCTGGGTAGGATAGGTAGCTCTCTTTCCTTGTATACATTTTTGGATAATAGAATTTCTAAGATTATTTTCTTTTACTTAAAAACAGTTTGATAACAACTTTAAATTTTTTTGTTGTTGTTATTGCTGGGAGAGAGTTTTTCCTGCTCCAAATCTGTCTCACTGGTAGTTATACATTAATTAACTGAATTGTGGAATTTTTTGTGCATCAGAAATGACACTGGAATAAGTGGAGTGCTAGAAGAATGTTAAAGCTCTTTATCATTTTACAGAGCTCCTAAGAAGATTAACAATGCTCCTTTAATTGCTCAGAATTAGAAAGCAGGTTCCAGTTAATACCTAATGGAGAAAAGAAGAAGAATTGAGGGCAAGTGAGTAACTGTGGTGACTCACTGAGCTTAATAGAACTGAATACAGAATAGTGATTTATACATATAACAGAGAGAAGAAGCATCAAAAACAATTTCTTCTGCAAAATTTCATGTCAGAGGGCCCTGGCTCAACACACACACACTCAACAGGAAGATCATAAAAATCCCTCCCCCCATCAAATAAGGCTGGTTATTTAGACAGAAAGGACGTCCTTATATAAATATTATTTCTGTGTACATAAAAAGCTCAGTTTTCTTGGAAAATACTCCATAATATTGCACATTAAATAAAGAAAAGTAATTTTGAGTTATTTTTACCATGGGTGTGATGAGGGAAGGGGGAAGCTCCACTGAACCCTGTGACTAAACACACCCAAAATTCTTCTGTAAACAGCATCAGCATCTGAAGACATCCTTGCTTTCATGCCTTCATGATTATGCATTATTTTATAGCTCAGAGCATTGTGTGGTACGTAATTTAGCACAAAGGCAAGGAGTAGTGGATAATAATATAGCTTTTTGTTTTCTCTGTGTGTTTTTATTAAACATAATGTCAAAATTTACACCTTATGTAAGCTAAATTTAGACACAGATTTAAAACTGGTCATTTGACAAACATGATGCTGAGCTCAGAATAAGATTTGGGAGAAGCAGCATGTCCAATTTGCATGCCCTGAAGTCACATATAATAATCGTAACAGCAATAACTGTTATTTCAATAATCTGTGTAGTGTAAGAGATACCTTTTCTATAATAATGGTTAGTACAACAGGAATTTATGCCCACTCTAAGTAAAATACTAGAAGACATAGGAAAGAGTATCACTAAATCAATCTAAGAAACATTATGCCTTCAAACTCATCAATGTGAACTTACAGGTATATTTTATTTCTCCTGATTCTAGGATGAATACTTTTGTTTTTCCTAGGCCTTGTTTTAAGGCTGAACTAGCAATTATTTGGCAAGACTCTGAAATGTTTCCTCAAAACAGTAATTAAAATATAGGAAAGAAATGTTGGCATCTGTGAACAGCGCCTAATACATTGAAAGCTGGATTCTCGTGTAGGAAAATAGAGATCCCTTTTAAGAGAAGAACCCTGAGCAGCCCTAGTACATAACATATGATGGAGTTGCCATTCCTGGGCTTATCAATTTACACTCCAGCTGGAGAACTGGGGCGCAAGAGAGACGAAGGATTTAGGTTAGTGCTTTAGCATACTGCAGGCAGGTACATGCAAGATCAGCGAAGTCAAAAGTCTAGGTTTTCTTCCAGAAAGTTTAAAATCAACACTTAATCTCAGGAGAGGGATACAAGAAAAGTGTTTGCCTCTCTCTCTCTTTTTTTTAAGTGATGCCATGTTGAATATTTAAAATCAGATCACAAAGTTTATCAAAACACAGACTGTTAATAATTTGCTCACTGTTGTAGTTGGTCTGCTCTCAAAAAAAGATGCAGTTTTTGGTGCAAGTCTTAGTTGTCATTCAATTAGAATACCTAAGATTCTTAGGAATTTGTGCCTCTTATGTACATAAATGAAAGTATATCATAGTCATATATATACACTTTTATTAATATATACCTACACATATGTCTATATTTCCATTCATATAATTTTTTTTAAATTTTTTAATTTTAGTTTATTCAGTACAGTTTCTATCCTTTATTCCCATTCCAGCCCGCCCATATGATCTCGCCTTTAACAGGAACCATTTATATCATTTTAAATAGTAAATATAAAATATATTCATACCATTTAAATGACAGAATATATACCGCAGAATTTTTAAGTTATTACCTTCTGCCTTCCACAGATTTATCCCTTCCCCACAGACTTAATCATCATTGTCAATTTAGGACAGTTAAATATGAAATGTATTACTTTTAATTATTTTTATAATATGGGATTATATTTAACAACATTCTGTGACTTTTTTCACTTGACTGTTCTAGCCACACATACTTCATTTCATTTTATTAGCTTCCCCAGTATCCCATAGTTTAATGAACCAATTTAACCATTCCTCTCTGCATGGAAATGCAGATTTTGACCAAATTCTTTTTCATAAATGAGGATGTAAGAAATACCTTAGAAATTTATTTTCACTTAATACTATTTATTTTTACTTAATACTGTTCATTTTGACTTAACAATACTATTTTTTAACAAACAACACACATTTAATATTTAACTTAATTTATGATCTGAAACATTCCCCAAAGTGGGTTTGCTGAGGCTGCATAAGATCTATTAAAAATTTGGAAGATAGTAGATGATGTTCTGCAATCCCCGAGCAGCATGGAGAGGACCTATTTCCTTACTCGCTCACTGTTACAATGGTTACTACTTTACTTTTTGGTTCCCCTGATGGGGCAGCATGTTTTAATTTCCTCACCATGACTAGTGGTGAACAGAACCAGTTCAGTGATTTACTGAGCCCAATATAAAATGATGATGCAGGGCCCAGCCTGGATCCAGAGAAAAAATGTCCCCTTCCCACAGCTCAGCCCTGCTACCCATGGACAATGGGTGACTTCAAGTACTGAAGCTTTTGCACCTGGACATAGATGGTACTTGGA
>CM052538.1:83373716-83399340 GCA_028533065.1 Trachops cirrhosus
TTTTAATTTCCTCACCATGACTAGTGGTGAACAGAACCAGTTCAGTGATTTACTGAGCCCAATATAAAATGATGATGCAGGGCCCAGCCTGGATCCAGAGAAAAAATGTCCCCTTCCCACAGCTCAGCCCTGCTACCCATGGACAATGGGTGACTTCAAGTACTGAAGCTTTTGCACCTGGACATAGATGGTACTTGGACGTAGGTGAGCAAGAGAGCCCTTCTGAATAATTCACTGAATAAGCAGCAAGGCAGCGGGACATGGTGGGCTACCTTTGCATTGTCCTACCCAGAGTGCCTGGGGCAATGCCTGACCTGCCTCCTGTCAGGGAGTCTATGTGCAAGGAGGCAGCAGTCTATGCCCACAGGGTCACAGAATAACAGGGTCCTTTCCAGGACACGCAAGCTGATCTCTGTCCCCCACAGGGAGGAGAAAAACCCATCCCAAGGAGGTAACGGGGGGCAGGAAGTTGAGAAGAAGCTAGACCTCATGGGAGCCATGTTGCATTCTCCCAATATCCTGTCAGAGTTCACTAACAAAACCCAAGTTCAAAAACAAAATTATTAAAACTCCCAAAATGCCCTGGCTGGTGTAGCTCAATGGATTGAGCATGCGCCTGTGAACCAAAGGGTCGCTGGTTCAATTCCTAGTCTAGGGCACATGCCTGGGTTGCAGGCTAGGTCCTGGGTAGGGGGTGCATGAGAGGCAACCACACATGGATGTTTTTCTCCCTCTCTTTCTCCCTCCCTTCCCTTCTTTCTATAAATAAATAAACAAAATCTTTAAAAAAAAAACCTCCCAAGATTATAGCCACAGAGCTTTAAACCCCAAGTAAGGATGCCTGTGGGAACCTGTGTCACTGGTTTCTTGCCCTTGAAACAGAACCTGCTAGTGAAGTGAAAAGTCAATTCACAATTTTATTGGACATTCATATTTCATTTTCTCTACATTTCTTAAGCATACCCTTTTGCCCACTATAATGTTTGTTTGCTTATTTTGTTTAGACATTTAGAATAATTTTGTTTGAGATAATATATTTTCCTTTCATATGTTGACAATATTTCTTCCTGATCTATTATCTTTCTATGGACTTCAAAATTTATCCAACCTTAAATTATAAAAATATCCTGATGTCTCCATTTGATGCTTTTTATTTAATTTAGTAATTATTTCATTATTTTTATATTTTGTGCTTTAATTCCATATAGACACATTTATATGTACGACGAGATGTTTGGATCTAATTTTATATCCTTCTAAATAGTAAACACCATTATTGAGTAGTTCAGCCCTTTTTTTACTGACAGAAAATTCCACCATTTCATATAAAATTCTCTTTTACATTTGGATAAGTTTAGGTTCTCTCCTATTCTACTGAACCATTGTGTCATTATGATAAATACCTGATTATAGTAGATTCACAGTGAATGTTAGTTATCTGGTATTGCTGATAATTTAAAGGTTAAAAATAAGTAGTATAGTCCTGACATACCACTTAGATGCTATAGGTACATGGATGTGCTTAACCAAACATTTTCTGTTCTCTGAGGTAATGAAATTTGATATAATAGGAAGCATAAAAAATTGTGAGTCAAATCTTGTATTGCAATTCTATTCATAGGATTTGAGTACAAATCCTATTCAGTAAGTAAACTGCCTATATTTTCAATGACTTATTTTTCCCATCTGTAAAACAAGAATAATGAAGTCTTTCTCACAAAACAAATACACTATTTGCAACATTACAAACACTTAATAAATGTTAATCTTACCTCATCATAACATCAGAGCATTTCACTTTAATTTACTTCCTACTATATTTTTGGCCATATCTCTCTTTTATACCATTGTGACTTTGAAATAGATGCCATTTCTCTGGCAATCATGATAGTACCTCCTATTGAAGGTACTGTTTTTCAATAGAGAACTGTAGTTTATTTATAGTAACTCTAATAATAAATGCATTTGAGTTTTTTCTTCCCATCCTATTTAACTTTCATTATTCAATATCCTATCTTTTTTCTTTTCTTTACTGGATTGAATAATTTGTTTGTTTTCTACAGTAATTAGACCCCATGTTTTCTAGACCCCATGTACATACATATATTTTTCCTTGGTGTTTGTCTTCATCATTTTAATGATTACATTTAGCATAAGTTTACTTATTTATTCCCAAACCAAACAATTTATAAGCCCTTACTCCAACTTACACAAAACTTTCAAGGCATATATTTCCTGGATGTTTTTTCTAACTTACATAAATTCTTAAGTTTCATTAAACAAACTTTTGAACTTTCACTCCAAGTTATTTCTTTAGACAGAATGCTTCTTATACAAACCATATTATATATAATAGTGTCATCATCATCCATGAGATTTAACTCAATTCTACTGAATTCATTTTTATCTGTGCTTTCTTAATGAGCTTGCCTTGTATTTTGAAATCTGAGTTATTCTGATATAATTTTCATTTAATTGCAGTATTATCTGGAGTAATTTTTTTCAGAATGTATATATCCTTTATAATTATTTCAGAGAGCGTGCCCTCTGTGTGAGTGTGTAGTTACTTTCTTTTCTTTGTTTTTAATTTTCTTTTTTTTACTTTATAACTTTCTTTCTTTTCTTTGTTTGTTTTTGATTTTCTTTTTTACTTTATACCTTGGCAAACTAAAGAGTTCTTGAGTCTGAGAACCATGCTGTGCTGTTGTCTATAATTCATTGTTGTAGATAAGATCTGTGATGCAAAAAGTGATTCCTTTTCTCAACAGGCTTATATCCTTTTTTCAGTTTATACTTGGAGTTGAGAAAGTTTCACCGGGATAGGTGTGAATGTGTATCTTCTTTTCATAAATCACATTTTGGCATTGTTTGTAAGTGTGACTTAAAAACTCAATTATTTTTCAGCCTATGCTAATGCTTTATGCATGCTTTGTGTGTTTCCTCTAATGGCTTTTTCAAGTAAATGATCTATTTAGGCATTCCCCTAATAAATTTTTGTTTGCTGCCTAATCAAAAAAAATGGAGATAAAAATACCTAGTTCTTTCTACCTAACACATGTGTTTCATGGCAAAATAAATACATAAACACATTTTAAAAGTACTCTATACTTATAAGATGCATTTCTTTATTAAATTGCTGCATGCTATTATCTCCTACAACACCAAAGGTGCAACTACAATTGCCAAGTACTTGCCCTTCAGAGAACAATATAAGGAGCAGTTGTTACTTGCTGATTTTCCCTTTCTCATTATGCCTGACATTTCTGCACCTGGACTCTGCTGCCCAGGAGTTGCCCATGGCCTGAAACAAGGTAGCATTAGATTTCATTGATTGTAGAAAATTGATGCCCCAAACAAATACACCAAAAGAAAAGTATGTTATATTTCACAATGTAATGATAAGACAGGAGTTTTGAGATTCAGGGAGAATATTTGTTAATTTGCAGTCCAGTGATTAAAATACAGGCCCCATGTAAAAACACAAATTTATTTTATTTTTAAATTAAAAAAATTGTATTTCCTGATTTTTAAATAATTGACTGAAAGATGTTAATGACTCAGTTGTCAGTGCAGCTTGCAATTTTGAAGTTGAAATGAGGTTAAAAATCTGTGCGTGGAATTCTTAAAACTTTTCTCCTTAAAAGGGTATGGCTATGAGAGACGCAGTCACAGATTCTCCCACATATTTGTTGGTATTTTTGGTTTACCATTGGCAACCTGACATTTATTTTTCATACCTACAAAACAATCTCAAAGTTTTAAATTAAAAATTTAAATAAACAATGAGAACTATAATTAAGAATACCTACTTTGGAGATTTATCATAAAAAATATTGCTACCTGGGATATTTGAAATTTTACTGCCTATGTTTTCCTCTAGGACATTCATGGTATCACAATTTATATTTAAGTATTTTATCCATTTTGAGTTTATTCTGGTGTATGGTGTAAGTTGGTGGTCTAGTTTCTTTCTTTCTTTTTTTTTTTTTGTGTGTGCAGTCCAATTCTCCCAACACCATGTAATGAAGAAACTATTGTTTCACTTTTTAATTTTTTATTCTATTTTTGTATAATTATAGTTGTCTGCATTTACCCCCCACCCCATTCAAACCGACCTCCATCCCTTGCTTCTACCCTCCCCCTTGGTTTTGTCCATGTGTCCTTTATAGTTGTTCCTGAAAACCCTTCCCCCCATTATCCCCTCCCACCTCCCCTCTGGTTACTGTTAGATTGTTCTTAATTTCAGTGTCTATGGTTATATATATTTTGTTTGCTTTTTTCTCTTGTTGATTAGGTTCCAGTTAAAGGTAAGATCATATGGTATTTGTCTCTCACTACCTGGCTTATTTCACTTAGCATAATGCTCTCCAGTTCCATCCATGCTGTCACAAAGGGTAGGAACTCCTTCTTTCTTTCTGTTGCATAGAATTCCATTGTGTAAATGTGCCATAATCCTTTTAGCCATTCATTTACTGATGGGCACCTAGGTTGTTTCCAGCACTTAGCTATTGTAAACTGTGCTGCTATGAACATTGGGGTGCATAGGTTCTTTCGGATTGGTGTTTCAGGGTTCTTAGGGTATAATCCCAGCAGTGGAATTGCTGGGTAAAAAGGCGGTTCCACTTTTAGTTTCCCGAGGAAATTCCATACTGTTTTCCATAGTTTTTGTACCAGTCTGCATTCCCACCAACAGTGCACTAGGGTTCCCTTTTCCCCATATTATTTCCAACACTTGTTTGTGGATTTGGTTTTGATGGCCATTCCCACTGCTGTGAAGTGGTATCTCATTGTGGTTTTAATTTGCTTCTCTCTGATGGCTAGTGAACAGGCTATTTTTACTCCATTGTATGCTTGAGCCCACTTTGTAAAATATTAATTGACCATAGAAACACAGGTTTATTTCTGGGATCTTTATTCTGTTCCTTTGATCTAAGTGTCTGTTTTTATGTCGGTACCGGACTGTTTTGACTACAGTGGACTAATCATACAGTTTGATATCAAGTATTGTGATCCATCTAACTTTGTTCTTCTTTCTCAAGATTGCTGTGGCTATTTGAGGTCTTTATTTGTTCCATATATATTGTTGGAATATTTTTTCTAAATCTGTGAAATATGCCATTGGTATTCTAATAAGAATTGCATTGAATCTATAGATTGCTTTGGGTAATATGGATATTTATGGATGCTAATTCTTCCAATCCATGAACAGGGTATATGGTTCTGGATTGTGGAGTGCGGGTGGGGTGGGACAGAAGAGGACAAAGAGGAAAATGCTGGGACAACTGTAGCACAATAAAGAAAAATACAAAAAATAGAAGTCATATTTTAAAAAAGAATAACTACTCTGGGAAGTAAAGCCCCATTTTCATAGTTTTCAGTATGTCAAGGAATAGAGGTGCTTTTCAGTTACCCTGTGGTAAGTCTTTTAAAAGCAGCACATTTTCAAGAATGATAAAATTAACAGTGTGTTTCAGCTGCAATACACTACCAAGCAATGACTATGAAAACATAGTCATAGCAATGACTATGAAAAATGTATTCCAGAACATGAATACATGTTTCATAGTTTTTTGAAGCTTATTGTTTTAAAAAAATTATTTATTTTTTAGAAAGGGGAAGGGAAGGAGAAAGAGAGAGAAAGAAACATTAATATGTGGTTGCCTCTCACATGCCCCCCACTGGGGACCTGGCCCATAACACAGGCACGTGCACTAGACTGGGAATTGAACTGCTGACCCTTTGATTCAGAGACCAGCACTCAACCACTGAGCCACACCAGCCAGGGCCACAGTTTGATGTCATGAAATCTATTTTTATTTAACCAACACTCAAGGTTACAATGAGAATGGGAAAATTTCACAAGATAAAATGGATCAAAAACATGATGGCCAATTGGTAATAGACACAAACTAAAGGACAGTAAAATTAATTTGAGTTTTGGACTGTCACTGAGATTTCATGCAAAAAGAGGAATTTTTTATAATAAAATATATTTAGTGCTGAGAAACTGAGTAAGTACTACTCAGAGAAAGAAGAAAAAAGGAACCCTAATCACTTTTTGGGACAATGCAAGAGCAGAAATGATGAGTAAACTTTGTTCTTGCTGTTTGGCAGGGTATAGAGTCCACCAGTTTACAGGGGCACTGACACAAACACACTGCCCAGCTTTAGAGGTGAAGTGATATAACCTCTTATACATATAACCCCATTATGATGAAATGCAACTTCGTAGAAAATATAAAATTTTATGAAGATGCAAACCTGCCCACAAATTTTGAGGAGAAAGACATTGCCCATTACTAGTCCTTAAATCACTTGTTGTGATTTTTTTTGCACTTGAGTAAATGTTTGCAAATCTTCATTTCTATCTCTTCTCCCTTTAGATTGGGAATGCCATTTTTTGTTTGTTTGTTTTGTTTTGTTTTTGCACTGTACGTAATCTAACAAAACACTTTCCATAAAATAATCTGGTTGTTCTCAGAATAGGCTATAATAACATTTTACTTACTATCACTGACACAAAGTTATTTTTATTCAATTTTATTATAGAGATTTCTATTTCTTTTCATAAAAATATTATAGTATTGATTCCTATTTGATTTCTACATATTTAATACATATTTCTCCTCCCTTTACACATTTTGTAAGAGATTGACTAAATTACAACTTCTATTAATCCTCCAGACAATGTTTTAAAGAGATTTGATCTTAAGTGCATCTTGCATAAGATGCTACATCATTGTTTTTTTTTCCTCTCTCCAACTTTGGAAGAAAGCCCCATCAAAAACAATTTAAGCTTTCCAGGTCCTTCTTCACATTTATGTAACCTATAATAAAAGGATACATATTTAATACTTTTTACAAAGCTCACACCCCCATCCTCCTGTCTCCATCTCTAGATATTTTCATTAAACACTGATGTTTTTGTCAGTGCTGGTTCTGGAACCTCAATGCTGTGTGTTTACTGACAGCATCTTAACAAAAAAAAGTGTGATGGTTTTCTGTGAATAAGAGGATGAAAAGGAAGAGGATGTAAGTGTACAGGAATTGAGAGGAATAAGCGTAGAATTAGGACAATACGTGGGGATCATGAAGTTTTGCCAAAAGGGGAAAAATTGACAGGAGAGTTCTCCAAAGCCAGGAACAATGCATTATTCCTCCACTATACTGACTTGACAGAAATTTCTGAATGAATAATGTTAATTCAATATGACAAAAAATCACTAAGAAGGAGAGAAAAGACTTTGATGCTCTTAACTAAATTGGAGATTCTTCAAAGCATGTGCAGATTATACAAATGACATGCAGAATTTGTTTGCAGCCAGCCTGCTTCTTAGATTGTAAAGGGGAAACCTTCATGAAGTAATTATAGGAAAGGTTTCTCACCTCTGACCATCAACATGGTTTTTACACGAATACTAGAAATTCTCTATTTTATGACTTAAGACTTTGATTATTGTTGAAAAAAGAAAATTCTGCCCTGGCTGGTGTAGCTCAGCAGATTGAGCATGGGCCTACAAATCAAAGGGTTGCAGGTTCGATTCCCAGTCAGGACATATGCCTGGGTTGCGGGCCAGGTCTCCAGTTGGGGACATGTGAGGGGCAACCACACATTGATATTTCTCTCCCTCTCTCCTTCCCTTTCCTTCTCTATAAATAAATAAATAACATCTTAAAAAAAAGAAAATTCTCTCCCTTTTTTCCTCTCCCCATCCTACATACATAGAGGAAGAAAAGTGGTTATTGGACATAGTGGCATAAGCAAGATAGAGATACTTTCTCAAATCAGATTTCCAGAAAATAAGGTATACAACCATTCATCTCTTGAAACAGATGAATTAATGTTTATTGATCCCATATCTGGGTGATCCCCACCACTAATTTTCTCACAGCCAATGTGTCCATCTTCATAGGACATATGTAAAAGCTCATTGTTTTCTACCTCACCACCTTCCCCACTATGATTTGCAGCCTTGAGCATGGACTGTCATTCTGGTGTATGGAAGCACAGAACAGTTACTCAGTAAAATGGTTGAATTCATGAATGCCCTCAGATGTATTTGATCCTGGATATTTTATTCTAACACTAGCAAATTATGACTTACTCAGTACTGTAATTTATAAACTAGTGTTTATGAACACTAATTTGCTCATTTCATGACACCGGGCAAATTATTAAGGTCAAGTTGGACTTTCAGTACATTGATATGCTTAATTATAAGACAATACTGCTTGAGCCTTTCAAACAATTGTTGGAGTTAGATTCACTATCCATCTTTTTCTTTATTCAGGTGTGAATGTGATGTGCATTCTTTTTAATGTCTAAAGTCCCATGTTAGAGATTTTTATTTTTTTAAACTTTATAACTCCAGATGCACCTAGTATTTTGCTGGCTTCAACATAGTAGAAGATCTTAACAGCTCCTTCATGCTGTCTCTCAATTTTCTTCACTCCTTATGGCACCATTGTGTCTTCTGGTACTATCACTTAGGTCAGAATAATTACAATGACATTTTAACTGGACTCCATGGACCTATATTCTTTCCCCTTTATACGTCTGTTTTTATATTCTGCTTAAAAACTCCAAATAGATTCCTGCAATATAAGATATAAAGCTTTTTGTCAAGTAGAGCTGGTATTTACCATCTTTCATAAGGGTATCACAAACTTCTTATTGGCATAATAACTACTCTGCTCAAAGAGATCATTATGTGTATTTTTGCTAATTCTACTATACCTACCTATAACTTTTGTCAATCATTCTTCCAAATCATGCATTTTCAACATAAATGAGAAAATATGTCCTTTATGTTAAATAAAAAATTCTTCTGTTTGGGATTAGGATATGTAAAGATGACTAAAGAGAACAGAAAAGCTCTTTTGAATAGTGTGAAAAGAGATCTGTGTGAAGATGGTGTGCACCATCCCCCTCCCATAAACTGAATATTCTGTAAATTCTACTAAATCAACTTTTCAATGTATGTTTTTTATCTGCCAGGAAGAGGTTAAGTTTTACATGTAAGTCTCTGCAGAGAGATCAAAGAGCATGTTCCTAAGCAAGAGTGGGTGGGGATTGAAGAATGTAAGTTTTCCCTACCTCAGGGCTCTTGGAAAGGGATCTGATTACTAAGGACTGGAAAATGATCTTGATATCTGAGATAAGCATAAGGGAGATATAATTGCAACTCTCTCTCTCCCTCCCTTTCTCATTTTGTTACTTTCTTGTCCACACAGAAGGGGCGTCTCCTACTTTATCACAAGTGTAGAGAACAACAGCATCTGTATTTCAGCATCTGTCATAGTGTTCCTTGTTTATGACAGTTGAATATATGCACATTTACAATAATCTATATCAATTTTCCACCTAATTATATGGTATTAGTAAAGAACATACTTTACTTCTTTGAATCTGTTATAATTTCTAGAATATTAACAAAGACCTTATTCACATTTGGTTTATTAATTTGTTGGCAATAAAACATCTCAAAAGAAGAACTCCACTAGAAATTTAGAAAGTGGGGAAGAGATGGGTGATCCTGCTTCTCTAATGGAATACCTTCTGGGGGCCCAGAGAGGGCGAGCGCTGGGATTCCATTCTCATCTGACTGGCAGCACTGGTGATTGCCGCATTTTCCCCTGTGCTGGTTTTCAGTTTCACGTGAGAGTTGTTATTAATTAATTCAAAAGAATCTGTAAATTTATGTGTTTTTTGTATTCTTTCATATTAAGAATTAGCATATTAATATCTCAGTTTTCCTGGATAGAAGAATTAAATCCACAAGTTGAAAATTTCTCTCTTTTAAAAAGATTCACTAATGTTTTAAAGATTCAATTTAAATGAGGAGACCTAGGTCAGGTTAGAGGTTATGAAAAATGGACTAGTAAATAATTATTTTTCTTACAGATTTCATTTGAAAATTTATATGGTCATGTAAAGAAACAATATTCTTCTTGTCAACAAATGTGTAATACTGGGAATTTTATCCTGGCTTTTATCTACCTGCCACATGCCTAGAATAAGCTTCTTACTTCTGCTTCTATGTCTTCATCTGTAAAGCAAAAATAATAATGGTTGCTAGCTCATAGGTTTTCTGAAAAGCATAAAATTGATAATAAATATGTAAAAAGTACTTAGAATAGTGATTGCCACTTACTAAATGGTATATAAATGTTTGCTATTATTACCATTATTATATTAAGTATAATTTTAAGCAAAAAAATAAAATCAACGCATATAAAATGTCACCAGAAACCTCATGGCATTTAGAATGTATTCATCATAACTATTATAAGGACTAATATAACAACAGAAAAGTGTTTTTAAAAAGTAGTATTGTTGGAAGAGTATTTTAATTTATAAAAATGGGGCAATAATATATTTTATCACTAGTGTAGTCATTTGAGAGAAAGCAAGAATTCAGGTCTATATGAAAAAGTGTCTGAAAGAAGATCTCACCCCAGTGAGATCTTTTTAAATTAAAATATGTTACCTTTTTTTGATGTAAGAGAAAACTTTATCAAAGACCTTCCAGGAGCAGTACATAGCGATATTATGTTTAGAATCAATTTCAAAATTTAATTATAAAATTATATTAAAATACACTGTGACCAGAAAGTAATGTCCACATAATATTCTGTTATCAATGGAAATGGAGTTCTTGCCATGTTGTAAGGAAAAGAATTTCCTGAGGACTGCACTGGAGAACAGGGTTCTGTGGTAAACATTTTTTGATGATTTTAAATTAAAGAATTCTCCTCCCAACTTCCCAATGTCCCATTTCTGTTTGCCTCACTATGGCAAAGGTCTAATCTTGACTTCAGTAGAGTCAGAATAAAGGCCAATTCCCAGAGTGTCTGCTTCATATCAATGTCCTGGCCAGTCTAGCATCCAGCTAGTTTACTGTACGTTTCCAGCCGCAGTCCATTGCTGTGCTGCCACATTAAGGCCCTTCTGGGGCTTGTGTCTGGGGACCCCAAGACCATGGGCCATGAGGCTCCTCGGGCCACTTGGCCATGGAGAGCACAGGCAAGTACACTGTATAAGTGCAGGTCATTGGGCAGGAAAAAGAAAGAAAGAGAGCTTCTTTGTTGCCCTGGGGTTATATTAGCTTGGGCTTGGAAAAGACTAGAAACTTTTTCAAAAGAACCAGTGAATTTCCCAAGTGTTGTGGGCGTTTGATAGGTCCAGCCCGTTAGACTGACAGGCCTCTTTTGTCAAGCACCTCCCTCTGTGACCCTCAACCCGGTACTGGAAGGCAGAAGGGAGAAGTGTTAGTCCCCTTGGCAGAGCAATGCTCTGATCCCTGGGGTGTGAGGCTGTGTCTTCCTCATGAAGCAAACAGGCTTTGCTCCCCAGTTTATTAATTTTAATGTCCAAGCCCCTGTACTCCCCTTTCCTTTATTAATAACAAGCTAAATGCCATTGATACAATTTCTGCCCCCTTTATAATATTTTATTATCAGTTAAAGTTTTATAACATAGAACTTTTTTCACAATTTGGTCTCACAAATACTTAGCAAGTGCAAATTCTGTTTACTTCCACTGCACAGTACCCTTCCAACCATTTTGTCTTCTTCCCATTTCTAAAACAAATCAGTTCTTGCATTTTCCAGAACAGTTGTCAGTTTCATGCATGGTTTACTCTAACTGGAATAGCTTCTTCTGTTTTACTGGGGTAATTTTTACCAATATTTTGAAACAAAATAAAAAATCACATATACCCTCTGTGATGCCTTTGTTAATTGCTTTGGGGAAAGTCTTATTGCTCTGCTCAATCTCTTCTGCAAAACTCAGGTGAGCTCCTTCCCTCAAGGGAGATCAAGCACAGTCGCTCCCACTGGCACCTGCACACATCAGTGCACACACGCATGTGTGAGTACCTTGGGCTAGTAACACAACTGCGCAGTTCTCAGCCTTCCCACATCACTTGCAGACAAGTTCACCCTTCCTCTGGCTCTATGCCCTAAGTCTTAATCCATCCCACTGACTGGAAGTCTCTCTTTTCTCAAAGATTTCCATATGATTCTCATACAGTTTTCTGTTCACATGTCACCTGAAAAGAGAGTACTATCCTGACAATACAGCTAAATGTTACTCCCCATGCTTTTCACTCTAAACATTCCCCAGTCCTTCTCTATCACCTTGCATTTTTATTTCTTTCACATAATTTCATTCTTTAACTTTTCTTTTCAGTATGGAAGAACATCCTTAAATACAGAAATGGGATACATTTCTAAGAGTGGAATTGATCTAGCCAAGCATACACATATTAAGACTGGGATACTTGATTGCCATTGTTATCACTATCATTATATTATGTGTATAATTTAATATAGATGTATAATTACATCCCTCATTCTAACTATCACTTGTGCTATACAATACACTGGTCACTGTGCTAAGTGCTATAATACATTAAGTGTGTCTTTCCTTGTATTGTCTATTTGTACTTCCACTGGCAGTTTAAAAGAGTGCTATTTTAACAAACACTCATCATTTTAAATATTTGATCATTAAAAATTATATTTCACTTTTCAAACTTTAATTTCTTTAGTGGCAGGAATGTTAAAACATGTTTTCTTATTTTACTGGTCATTTGCACTGCCTTTTTGTTTTTAAACTCAGTGTTCAGATTGCTCAGACTGATACAGGAAAGTACCACAAACTGGGTGACTTCAACAACAGAAAATTATTGTTTCACAGTTCTGGAGGCTGGAAATTTAAGGTCACTGTGTCAGCAGAGTCTTATTCCCTCTGAAAATGCTAAGGAAGAATGATCCCAAGTCTGTCCCTTAGATACTGGTAGTTCCTCGGTTTGCAGCAGTGTAGCTCCAATATGCATGTGGTGATCATTCTTTGTCTTCCCATTGTCTTCCCTCTGCCGATGGGTCCCTGTGTTCCTATTTCCCCTTTTTATAAGGATACTGGTTACATCAGATTAGGGCCACTTTAGTGATTTCATCTTAACCTGATCATCTACAAAGACTTATTTTCAAACAAGGTCGCTTTTTGAGATGCTGGGTATAAGTACTTAAAAACATGAATTTTGGAGGAACACAATTCAACCCATAATACCCAGCTCATAATCTTTGCTAATTTTTTTTCTTTTAGTATGTTCATATATTTTATGGGTTTAAAGAAAAATAAATATAAAAGCCTGGACCACATGTCTGGCAATGATATTTTCAGTTTAAGTTTATCTCTCAATTTTGTTTATGCATTGTTGACATTCTAAATTTCATATTTGTATATAGAAAATTATTACCTTTAGACATGCCTTTGTCATGACAAAGTACCATAACTTGGAATACTTTAAATTTCAACTTTTTATTTAATTATTTCATATAGGCCATACAGTTAGCCCTCAAGAATCACCATTTTGCAAATTATTCTTCACCTTACCAGAAGGATTTATCTATTATATGCTTCTGATTTATCTCATTACTTAAAGTGTGTGAATGGCTTTCCATCCTGTGTATTGTAAAAACCTTATTTGCTGAATTTAGCTCCCTGTTTCTTTAAGATCTAGCCCTGCCCACTTTCCCAGCCACTTCTTTAGCCCAGTGATATACACACCTACACTTCCTTCTTGTCAGACTGCCATCTCAGATATTTTTAAAGCTGAGTTCTGAGTATCGTATATTATGTCTATACTATAATAAATTGGTGAAAATGAATGAATCAATTATTTGCCATTTTAAAAAAGTATTTCTCCTGCAGAGAAGTCATGATTTTGAGTGGAGTCATCATGAAACGTAGGGACTGGGATGCAGAAACAGTTGAACAGATTGTGCAAAACTGTTGTGACGATAACACCAGAGGACTGAACCAAATCTAGGCGAATCACTTCCTTAGCCATCTCGAATGGCAGATGAGAGATTCTGAATGCGCATAATGTAATCCCACAGATATTTAATTTTTTTCATTTTGAAGTAACTTTATATTTATAAAAAAAGTTATAAAGACTGTACAGAAAGTTCCCATGTAACCTTTATCCACCTTCCCCTGATGACATCTTATGCCACTATAGTATATTTATCAAAATTGAGAAACAAACATGGTGCAAAGATACTAATTAAACTGTAGAGTTTGTTCATATTCCATATGTTTCCACATAAATGTATTGCTTCAGAATACATCCAGGATATCACATTCTATCTAAGATTCACAACTCCTTAGTCTTTCATTCTGTGACAGTTTCTCATCCTTTGTTTTTCCTGACCTTGACTCTTTTCAAGAACACTTATTAGGTATTTTGCAGACTATCCCTCATGTATTTGCCTGATGTTTCTGATGATTAGTCTGAGAGTATAAATTCGAGAAAAGAATAAAACATACTTGGCATGCCCTTGTCATTGTATCATATTAGGAGGTATATGATATTAACAGTGTGTATTACATATGAGTTAATCTTGGGCACTTTGTGATGGCAGTGTCTGCCAGGTTTCTCCCTTGTAAAGTTAATATTTTTCTCTTTCTATATTTTATTTATAAGAAGTGAATCACTAAATCCAACCCACACTTGAGAGAGGAGGATTAAGCTCCCTTCCTAGAAGACATCGAAGAATTTTTAGACATATGTTCATACCACCAATTCATTTTTTGCAGGAGATACTTTGTAGATATATAAATATTCAGTCTACATTTCTGAGTCCTGTAATTTTAGCATCTATTTATGATTTTCTCTTTCTCTCATTCCTTCTACATGTGTTATTTTGAATTATCCTGCCAGAAATATTTGTCCCATCTCCCTAATTTATTTATTCCATCATTCTTTTATATCAGTATACGTTCATGGATGTTTATGTTATTCTTGAGTTATATTTTAGTACCATTATTTGTTTTCTTGCTCAAATTGTTCATGCTTTGGCTATTGGAAGCTCTTACAGGTTGAATTATGTGTCCTTTTGATATGGTAATATTTATTTACTTATTTTAACTTTTCACTTACTGGCACTCAACAGGTCTTAGGTTCATTTTGTATTTTACTTACCCAATCCACAGAATTAGTCATTTCTCCAGTGACTTCTGTTTTCTTTCATTAGAGACTGATACTTAGAAGCTGAGATCTGAGTACTAGGTGTGGCCTTTACTATTGAGGCTTCACTGATGCTAGGCTTTTCAAATGGGGTGAGTTAGGAAATAGATGTATATACACTTCCCAAATACAAACATGCAGCTTTATTTATTTCTGCATTTTACCTATCAGCATCTGTATTGAAGTAAGCATGTGTTTGCACTTAAATCTCTGACTCTAATTCAACACCACCAGTTTTTTCCCAGCCTCTCCCGTCTGCTCTGTAATCCAGCCTTCGGCAGAGAGAAGCCCCAGATCTCCTTATTTACAACTTATTTACATCAAACCCAGTGAGCATGTAAAGTTGTTTCCAAATTTCTAACTCATGGACCTGTGAGAATAAATTTACCCACTGGATTACAGTGTTTATTATGTATAGTTCTTTTTTTGTCTGTACAGCCTTATAGTATACACTCAAAACCCTGTATTCCAAAGATACTTATTTCAATTTATTTTACCCCATCTCTTTCGGTGAAATTATGCCATACATTTGCTTTTAGACGTATCATTAAAGTCTGTTTTAGATTCTGGGATCTTCCAACAACCTGACTGATTTCTTTAAAGTTTGAATACATTAAAGTTCTCATTTTGTGGTTTATAGTTATATAAGTTTTGATAAACGCATATAGTTACGTATCTACCTATGTTTCTTACAGCACTGCTCCATCACCCTAAAAATTCACTTATATGACTGTAAATAGGCAACTTCTCCTACTACACCAGCCCTTGGCAACCAGTACACTATTTTCTATCCCTACAGTACTTTTAGAGGGTCAAAGAAGTGGAACTATACAACATAAAGTTTTACAGGTCTGGTGTTTTTTACTTAGCAATTTCTCCCTGTTGTGTGAGTCACTTCTTCACTTTTTTTACTACTAAGTAGTATTCCAGTGTATGGATGTACCATTTGTTCATCCATCCATAGGTTGAAGACACATCAGATTTTCCCAGTTTTTGTTAGTTATGAAAAAAGCTATTATAAACATTCTCATATAAGGTTCTGTGTGTATATCTTTCTTTTACTTAATTAAAGTATTATTGACACATTATCTTATGTTAGTTTCAGGTGTACGATATAGTAAGTAATTCATCCTTCATATTCCTCATAATGTGGAATAGTACGTCTAATAACATGTTAACAAAGTTATAATAATATTGATTATTTTCCCTGTGATGTATATTATATCTCCATGAACTATTTTTGTAGCTGGAGGTTTGTATCTCTTATTGCCCTTCACCTTTTTTCACCCATCCCCTCTTTTAGAGACCACATATAACTGAAATCAGATAGTATTGGTCTTTGTCTGATTTATATCACTTAGCGTAATACCCTCTAGGTCCATCCATGTTGTCACAAATGACAAGATTTCACTCTTTTCTATGGCTAATATTGAGTAATATTTGAATATATGTATATATAACATCTTCTTTGTTTCCGTGGACACTTAGATTGCTTCCATATTTTGGCTATTATAAACAATACTGCAATTAACTTAGGAGGTGAATATATCTTCTCAAATTCTGTTTTAGTTTTCTTCAGGAAGATACCCAGAAATGGAACTGCTGAGTCTTATGATGTTTCATTTTAAATTTTCTTGAGGAAACTTGATAATGTTTTTAGAGTTCTTATTCAAAATATGTAAGGAATTTATATAGATCAACACCAAAAACCAAACAATCCTCAAACAATGGGAAGAATACCTGAATGTTAAAAGGACCTGCCTGTAGGAGGACACACTGACGGCCAATATACGTATAAAAAGACGCTCAACATCACCAATCACCAGGTAAATGCAAGTCAAATGAGATATCACTTCAAATCTTTAAACTAGCTATTAACTAAAAGATGAGAAACAGCAAGTATTGGTGAGGATGTGTAGATTAGGGAATCCTCACTGTCAATGGGATTGTAAACAGGTGAACATGTTTTTAATTCATTGAGTAAATAGTAACAGTACTGCTGGTTTGTTTGATAAGTGCATGTTTAATTTTATAATAAACTGCCAAAGGATTTTTCCAAGTGGCTCTATCATTTTTCACTACTAATGAACAAAATATGTGCAGGATATATAGACTGGAAAGTGCAAAACACTGATAGAAGAGATCAAATAAGTTCTAAATAGATAGAAAAGGATACAACATTCAAGAATGGGAGGAATAAATATTGTTAAGATCACAATTCTTCCCAATTTGATGTATAAATTTAATGTAATCTCATTCAAATTTCAAGCATTTTATAGACATAAACAAACTTAATCTAAAATTTATATGGAACATAAGAGTAACAAGAAGAGCCAAAGCAATTCTGGAAAAGAAAAATAAATTTAGAAAACTCTCATTACATGACCTGCAGACTTATTATAAGGGTAGACAGTTCAGTGAAATATAACAGAATGGCCAGAAATTAGCCCATACAAATATTATCAACTGACTTTTGTCAAAGTCACAAAATTAACACAGTAAAAAAAAGTCTTTTGAACAAGTGGTACTGAGACATTTGGACATTTATACATTTTTTAAAAATGAGTTTGGCTCATGACCTTATACCTTATATAAAGATTAACTCAAAATGAATCACAGACATAAATGTGAAATATGAAATCATAAAACCTAAAAAACACTGGAGTATATCTATGTAACCTTAGGTTCATAATCAGTTTTTATGTACAACACAAAAATATGTTACATAAAGTAAAAGGTATAATAAATTGAGCTTTATCAAATTAAAATATGTGTATTATGCTATGGAAATGACACTCTAAAAGCGTAAAATCACAACTCTCAATTGGAAGAAAGTTTTTGAAAATCACATATTCAGAATATATAAAAATACTTGAAATTCCACAATATGAAAAACAACAACCCAGTTTTAAAGTGGTCAGAAGATCTGAACAGACACCACTAGGGAAGATGCAAGGATAGCAAATAAGCATATAAAAAGACAATCAACATCATTAGTTGTTAGGAAATAATGCACATTGAGGTACCACTACCCACCTATTAGAATGAGTGCTGTATGTGTGTGTGTGTGTGTGTGTGTATGTAGTATATGTATATGTATATATACACACACACATACATATATATATGCTGGTAAGGATGCTAAGCATAGTGAATTTTTCTTCCACAGATTTTTAAACTGTACATTATTTATTGCATAGCATAGATTTGGTTGTTCTACAATAAGTCCTCTTATTTTTATTATAAAATGTATAACAAATAATTTAGTAAGATACATGAATAGATTAAGAGGAAGCATAGAAATCAGCTTTACTGAATTTAAAATTTTAATCACTACAGTTGAATTGGTGCAAGTCAACTGGCTGAGCGTTGTGTCTTTGGTATGGTACCTGACGAAAACCTTCCAACTCTTACTTGGGTGAGTCACAGTTATACCCATATGGGGCTGGAAGACATGCACCATTGATTGGAAGAATCAAGGTATCAATAATTGTTTATAAAGACATGAAGTATCTGTATTATACAATATTTTAACAAATCGTATATTTAGTATTTGTATGTTTGCCTAGCTTATTCATTTGATAAGAAAAATATATTGTATTGATATTAGGATGAAATAATCCTAAAATACAATAACATCATTTTATTTTTTAAAACTTCTGATGCAATTAAGACATTTAAAATAGGTGTTTTAATATTTGAGTAAAATATTAGTAGTTATTCACCAAATGAAATTATTATGATTTAATTAAATATGAAAAGTGCCACAAAATAATTTCCTTGAATGTTCAGACCTAGTAAATATTTGCAGATATAAATAAAACACGATCAATCTAGCGTTTCTAAATTTTCTTCATTGTAAAAAATGTAGCTATACTTTGCAGTTAAAAAAGAGAATACACAAAACTTTTCACACTACCAAGAAAACTTGCTCAATTTTAAATATATTTTTATTTATAATGTAGTTAAAGGACAGACAGTGTTTCAGTATGAGAAAAAAGGAAAGCATTACAAAACATACTATTCTAGAACGTATTAACACTAACAGTAATTTGTTAGTTTACCAGCTGCAAAAAAAGCAGAGTGTTTCTTTTGATATTGCTACACTTTTCTTTAATATTTTATTTTAAAATGTTACCAAATAAGGAGAAATGTTCAGAGTAAACTTTCCATGAGCCTAGGCAAGTGGGGAGGAGGAGGAAAGGAAAGTCTTCTATGGAGCCTATGCGCAAACACAGTAGTGGTGCGGTGGGGCTGCGACGCAGTGAATGGCAAGAGGAAAAAAGAGTGGGACTCAGGGAGGGAAAAAAAAAAAAAAACAGTGGTCAACCATTCAACTCCCAGTGGTCTGAAGGCAGCTTCCGGAATCTGTGAAAGAAAACACCTACACAAATAAAATTGTTTCTTAAGAGAAGTTACTATGGAGAAAGCAATTTTAGTTGTAGAATAATTGGATTTTAAGGGAGAAAATAACCCAGCACTATTTTAGATGTTATTAGGTCCAATAATACTTAATGATACATTTCAATTCTAATTTTACTTAAATTATAAAATTGCAAGCCCCAGTGTTTCCTGACACAGCCCAAGCCCCTCCTCCTTCACTCCATCAGCATTTTGTGAAACGTTTTCCTTAATTAACTAAATTGTTGTCTAGCCAGACATCTTAACTTTGAGAAAATGGACGTCAGGGGATTTGCTTGACAGAGGACCTAACAGAGTCTTCACACAGAATAGAAACATGACATTGGTTCTGAAAGAAATTTATAGTCTTGCTGAACAGAGGTTCCTCTACAAGCAGAAGAAACTGCTCTGGAGGCACTATGACTGATATGTCACCGCATCAGCAATTCCTTTATGGAAGCCGAAGAAGAACACTCAAATAAATCAGATTTGTCACAGGCTTAAATACCATTAGGCACGTCAGCCGTGATCCGACTTTGACATCTAGAGCAGTGGGTGGGAAGTTTCCCCTGCGCTTTTCCCCCGAAGTCTCGCGCGAGTGGCCATTTTGATGACGCAGGGCCCAGTGGTTGCAGGTCGCCTCCGAGCGGCTCCCAGATCCTCCCGTACCCTCCCGGCCTCCATGTCTATTTTAAGGCCAGAAAGGGACTGAGTAGGAGAAGACGACGGGTGTTGCTGCACTTTTGTGCCTGTTTTGGAGCTGTTCTGGCTTCATAATCCTACTAAGCAGATACTGCAGTAATATGGAGCCATTATTTCTTGAAGTAGGTCAGGAAAATGCTACTTAAGTTAATCACCTATTCTTATAAAAATTAGTATGTCATATACATGGTAAGACAGCGTTAGAAATAACAGATTTAACAATTTATATATCACTCACTGATTTTTAATATATACATTAATTATATTTAGTTTTGGTATCTAGCAAAGAGGCTCATATAAAAAATTTCCCCCAAAACCATTTGAATTTACAATATTAATGTTTTTCTTATCCTCAGAATTTTTATAAAATATACCTTAGAACTTGGAAGGGTGACACATCACAGATAAAATAAATATTTGGTGAATCCTCAGACAAGTTATATTTTATAGGTTTTGGTTTGTGAAATCTTTTAGATACAAGATTTGTGACTTTTCCATCTTAAAATATAAATGAATAGTTATATTAAAAAGTTTAGGGTTCCCTTTTCATTTGCAAAGCAAAAAATTATAAAAAAAAACTCTGTCTCATGGTTAGAAATAATTAGAAACTAAACACGCAAACTGTCAACAAAACTGTCCTTTTCACAAATACATCTAATTTAATTCATCCAATTCATTTTTGTATTTTATTAAAATAAATACAATATAATTGAAATGATAAGAGATGCTGGGGGAAAAAAAGCACACTTAACCTTGGACGCCATTGATCTCTGGTAAAGGCAAGTCCTCAGCCAAGATCCTGAGGTGTCCGTTGTAACACATAGCAGTTGACTATTGTGAAATTATTTGTCTCAATGAATTATAACTGTATAATATGTAAAACTATATGTTATATGTAAATAGCATATATTTATAGAATAATGCTATTTATAGCAGTCATATATAAATTTGTATATTAATATATAAATGTATATTAATATATCGAATACATAACTTTATGGCTTTGTATGAATATTGTATATACATATAAATATATCCCTTTAACTGAGATCTTCATCAAAAAGATATTTATTTAGTGGCTGTTTTGGTCCTAGGGATCCAAAGATGAAAAATATCTGTTTCTGTGATCAGATAACTTAGAGTCTCACAGCCAGACGATTGTGCACTCAAACCATAAACTACTTTCAAGAGATGTTTATAATGATGCACAGTGCATTGGGAGTGTAGACGATACAGTATCTATAATTGAAAGAGTGTTTTTAAACATATTTCATGAAAAAATTGTGAAATAACAAAACATAAGAGGCATGATGTGAAATATTATTGAATAAGCTGCAAGGAATAGAAAGAGGCATTCTAAGCAAGGGAACGACCTAGACTTAGATATGCAGAAATGAGATATTGTTACATGTTCGGAGAGGGGTTTGGTAGCTCACTGTTGATGAACATAACATAAAAATAAGGGAAGAGTTATACTGAGACTGGAAAATAAAAAGTGGTAAAGTATAGGATTTTGGTTTGATCTCAGGTCTCTTAAAACTTTGTTATGTATTACTGTCATTCAAGAAAAGTGGAATGACTGAATGAATTAATAATAAGTTGAAAATCTTGAATCAGCTTGACAAAATATTGTATAGATCTTTTCCTGCCATATTTTCTAATTTACTTACTGTCTTTTGTGACAGTAAAAAGTGTCAACTTTACTTGACATATTAATTAGTTTAAGACTGCCAGAAAGTAAATGCCAAGAAGGGATTAAATATACAAAATATGGGGTCCTGCACAAATAACAACTTTTTTATTACAAAATCTTTTATTGCAAAATCATAAGCATGTAATTTAATTCTGTAATATAACAATATCACACTCAAGCACACCATATGACATTTTAGGTAAAATATTGAAATTAAAACTATAAATTATTGCACCCATATTACCATTTTACCAACCACACTCAAGCAGGTGTTACTTCTGTGGAACCCTGTATTTATAGGGAACCGAACAGGAGAAAGCAGAGGAAGACTTCATGAAGTAATGTAGGTCTGATGCCTGTGAAATGAGAGAGGGAAGGAAGGAGCATTGGGTAGGAAGAGTCTCAGACTCCAGCACAAGTTGCAAGAAGGTTTTGGTCAAGCCCATTGGGAGACCTCAAGCCAAAGTCATCCATTGGAAGAGTCCTGTGTCTGACTTGATACTCCTGCATCAGTACAGCTGCATGTTTAGATGTTGGTTGGGAGCCAGGCTTGGCCACAGATGCAATGCTGGCTCCAGAAGGGCAGCGGTTGGGGCCAAGAGTCCCCTATACTGTTCACGGTAGGAAATCTGAATGGCCATTTTTTTATGCCTGCCACAACGTATTCATGTAAATAGAATGTTCTTTGAAGACTGATTAAAAAACAGAATTAAAAATTGTGTTGAGCTGTGGCTGGTGTGGCTCAGTAGATTGAGTGCCAGCCTACTAACCAAAGGGTCGCCAGTTTGATTCCCAGTCAGGGCACATGCCTGGGTTGCAGGCCAAGTCCCCAGTGGGGGGTGCACAAGAGGCAACCACACACTGATGTTTCTCTCCCTCTCCTTCTCCCTCCCTTCTCCTCTCTCTAAAAATAAATAAAGTATTTTAAAAAACTTTAAAAATTGTTTTGAGACCATGTTTCCAAAATATCAGAAAGAATCACTGTCTTTTAACTGGTCTTCTTCTTTGTGCAACAGTGGTCCCCTGTGGTCTCATAACAGAGCAAGAAATTGAAGCAATGCATTTCCCTGAAATCATGACTAAGGAGTTAAAGGAAAGGTTTTGGAAGCCCAGTGACTAATTGCAGCTGTATTTTGGGGGGAAATAATTTGTGATGCATGTATGTAAAAACCTTACACATGTAATGCAATTAAATGAAAGTTATACCCAAAATATATATTTATAGTGTTAACGAGCTAAAGTCAACTGTACAAAGAAAATTAAGGTATTTAATTATGGACATTAATCAACCAATTATTCCATTTCTCGTGTGCTCTTTATGATTTGAAAAAATAATAGTTGTTTTTATTGTAAAATGTGTTTCAAGGTTTTGATTATTTTCAAAACTTAGCTTTGGGAAAAGAAGACTTCTTTTACTTTTACAGTCTTCATATATATATATGGAGAATATATATATGTAGTCAAGGAACACTAGAGGCACTAGAACTTATATAGCACTAAAAAAATCAGAAAGTGTATCAAATATGAATGGATGAATGAAATCAGTCTCATTTACCCTAAAATATTTATGTGTTCTTATAACAATATTATGTACTTAGCACTAAAGGATTTGCTAAAAATTAAAAGTAATTTTTAAAAATAACTATATGTCTCTGGCCTTTGAGAGCTACACAGTCTAATTGAGGAATTTACAACACAAATTATGATAACATAAACAGTGCTTAGATGGCCATATAAGAGGTCACAGGAGAAAGTGTATCATTAGTGTGTCATTGGTGGGTTCTAAGCAGGCCTCATTGAGCTATGTGCTGACAGGCCAAATATAAAGGAAAGTGTACCCTAAACAGAGGGAACAGTGTATACAAATGCTCAGAGTGGAAAAGCTTCTGGAAACCATTCATAATTCACTATGACTGGAGTGCAGAAATATAGAGCAAGGAAGTGAGTCTGAGCTCTTGTTTGGTATTTATATATTGTTTTCTTTTTTTATGGATAGTAAAGGACAATGAAAAAATTGCGATGAAAGAAGTAGAATAACCTAATCTATTAATCTGATATATATTTATGTATATTAAGAGAGAGGAGAGAAAAGTAGATAGACTAGGGTAGAGGGAACATTAGAGAAAGCATTTTAAAATTCTGAATAAAACATGATCAGGGCCTAGACTGAGGCAGTGGCAGCAGCAGTGGCAGTGGCAATAGGAAGGAGTCAGTATGAGAAACATTTAGGATTCCCCATGAATGATTAGAGTCAGTGAAACAAAAAAGAAAGATTCAGCACATCTTGCTAATTTGGGCATGAGCCCTGGGATGGCAGTAATCACAGAGAAGGGATGAAGGCAGAATTCCCCATTAACATATAAGGGGAAATATCTGTTAAGTAGCTAAATCTGTGAAAAAGAAACTCCTCTGTACAGTCTTTTTCTTATGTATTCACTTACTTGGTATTTCACTCATTTATTAATCAATTATTCAGTGTCTTCTATATACCAGACACCTTTGTAACCTGGAAGGATACAGCGGTAAATAAAACTGATAAAAACATTTGCCCATAACTATCTAATATTCTAGTAAAGAAAGTCAGGAAATAAGCAAGGAGCTAAACTATGTAATGTAAAATATTTCTATGAAAATGGTGGAAAATAGAATAATGAACACATATACTTTAATATATTTTAATGTAAAAGGTCTGAGGAAGCTGCACTGAAAGCTCATTTTAGTGGGTGAGAGTGTGACACATACAGATAAAAACCTTAAGTATGTGATAAAATTGAATGAAACATGGAAACACATAGTTTTTATGGTATTAATGAATTAAAGTGCACAAAGAGAGGAGAGGAACCCTGTGGACTGAGGAAACAGTGTGCACCAAGGACTGAAGGTGGGAGTGGGTCCCGTTTGTTTAAGGGCAGTGAAGAGGCTGGTGTGACTGGAGCAGAAGGCCCGAGAGGGAGACAGCAGCAGTACCTGTGGTGGAATGCGTAAGGAGAGGCCCAGTTTCAGGGGTGTTATTTCTATATTAAATGTAATGAAAAACCAGCATGAAAACATACTGTCTTCCCCTGAACTTAAAACAAAAACCCTATGTTTACATCACAGATTTTCAGTACACTTTTTAATTATGTTCTGTATTTTGTTATACATATATTTTTCATATTTAATTGCATTAGATTATAGTAATTTAAATTAACATCTGAGGTTAATAATTGGGCATTTGGGCATAAAATGCTTTGCTTCAGTGAATTAGTGTTATTTGAAAAATTTTCATCATTGCAGTGCTGATTTTTATTCATATTGAATGAAATTAAATTAATTAATTAACTTAATTTTTATTCATAAGTGTATTTTAATCTATATTTATACTGAAAGCACATTGAAGAGATTAATATATCATAGCTCAAGCACTTCTATATGAATAAGAAAACAACAATGACAAAATCAAAAGGTAGTCAATTAGCATGGTAGTACAAAATTGTACAAATTAGATATAAGAAAGCCAGCATTAACTGTACCAAGATATTAAGAAAAAGTACATATACGATGTTGTATTTCTCAAGTATATTTGTCCACAGTGCTTCCTTTAACAGTATCTCTCACTGCAACATTTGGAAATCACTTTTTTTATTAATATATTTTATTGATTATTCTATTACAGTTGTCCCATTACCCCCCTTCATTCTCCTCCACCCTGAACACCCTCTCCCGCCCACATTCCCCACCTTTAGTTCATGTCCATGTGTCATAAGTTCTTTAGCTTCTATATTTCCCATACTATTCTTGCCCTCCCCCT
>CM052538.1:83399840-83492074 GCA_028533065.1 Trachops cirrhosus
CATTTCACTATTGTAGCCTTCATTTTTTCATCTAGTTTGCAACCAAAATCAACCAGTTCTGTGAGCATCCTGATCACCAGTGCTTTGAACTGTGCATCTGATAGGTTGGCTATCTCTCAGTTGCTTAAAAGGATGGGTTCTGGGGCTTTCAATTGTTCTTCTGTTTGAGCCATCTCTCTCTCTCTCTCTCTCTTTTTTTTTTTTTTTTGTTTTTTGTTTTTGGTCTTCTCAGGCCTGTTACATATGAGGGGCGGAGCCTTAGGTGTTCACCAGGGTGGGGCGTCCCAGTTGCTGGGTTGTGACGCTGCATGTGGGGGCTGGGTTCAAGAAGGAATAATGGTGCTTGCCCCGCTCTCCATCGTACCTCAGTCCCTTCTACTGCTTGCCCGGAGCAAACTGGGCCCTTCTGGTTCCAATTCTCGTGTGGGTGGGCTTGTGCACCTCGTAGGACTTTCCAACAATCTCTCCTGTGAGGCTGGGAGTCTCTCCCTGTGTCTCAACCCCCACAGGTGTTTTCAATCAGTGCCCAGAGGCTCTGTTTCCCAGTACTGGGATCCTGGCTTGTGCACAGTGCCTTGCTTCATAGTCACGGCCTTGCAGGGTCTGCCAGTTGCCACCCCTCAGCCGGAGTCTGCCATCTGCCGCCACTTATGTGCCCAGGGCCTGTCCGCTGCAGTTTTTCAAGTCCCGGTGGTTGCCTTGCAGGCCCGGGTTGCCTTACCGTGTCAGGTCCCAGTGCTCTCTGCTCTCTACTCTGTGACCTGCACCCGGCTGCCCGACTCTGCACCTCCTACTGGTCTGGATGAACATGTCTATTTTAACTCCTTGGGTGTCCGGCTTCCATACAGTTCAAATTTCTGTCAGTTCTAGTTGTTATTCTGTTTCTAAATTGTTGTTGTCCCTATCTTGGTTGTGCGAGGAGGCACAGTGTGTCTACCTATGCCTCCATCTTGGCCGGAAGTCCCCTGGAAATCACTTTTGATTGCCACCTAATACGAATCTGGAGTTCTGTAGAGACCCCTCCAGAAGGTACAGTTTTAGATGCCATTATAGTATGCATCACTATAGTGGGTACATATTATTTCTACTACTGCTAATAATTAATAGACTCTTTTAATCCTAGTAACATCTCTAGGAGCTTGGTATGCTATTATTATCTTCACTTAAAGATGAGGAAACAAAAACACAGAGCAGTGAAACTACCGATTGAGATCACAGAGCTCTTAAATAGGTGGGCCAGGCAGACTGGGTCCAAAGATGGTGTCATTAGGCTTTTGATGTACTTTCTGCCTCTTAGATAAATCACTGGTATACTCCTCATGGAAGATTAGCTGTAACCATCTCTGTTACAATTCAGGACATATGATCTTTTTCATCAGCAGTGTTATGTTCTGTTTGCTTCTCTGTTTTTATCTCTTTCTGTGTTCCACACATTTGTACTTCTGTGCCCCACTTAAGTCCTATGGCTGAGATTCAAGTTCTCAATCTGTGTAATTGCTTGAAATTTATTCTTTGAATATTTAAGTTTTTCTCCTAATTACATAGTCTTTTTCAACTGTATTAAAATTAGTATAACTATTTTTGTTTCTAGAACTGTAATTCCACAAATGCTGAAGTTTCAATACTTCTGTATGAGAATCTTGTACAACATTTCTTTTGGTTTATTTGCTGAAGTGGGAAATCTTTAATTAATCTGCTGATGCTCCATCTCTTCTTTATACCCAATTTTGTTCATTCAAGAAATATTGGCAATAATTATCACATGCAAGGTAATGTTCTAGTTCCAGCACATCACTGAAAAATGACATGGTGTTTGGGGGGGGCTGTCTTACATTGTAGAGGTCAGTGACAGATGTTAAACAATAAACATTATTAAGAATTAAATTATATTGTGAATAAGAAGCTAAGAAATGCTATGGAAAAATGAAACAGAGAGTAGGAAAAATAGATTCATGGAGTGATTTTAATATTGAATAAAATATAAAAGGAGGTTTTGTTGAAAAGGTAAACTGGGAAAAATTTAAAGGACATGAAAGACTTAGCCCAATATCAAAGGTATGTGACAGAGGCAAAGTATAGGTAGAGGGCTGGAGGACAGGTCCAAAGATGAGAGCTTGCCTGGCATATTCCTAGAACTATACGGAGCCTAACATGTTGGAATGGAATGAGAGAAGAGAGGAAGTGAGAGCTACAGTAAGGAAGGTGATAGTGACCTGGACCTTGCAGACCATCCTGAGGAATTCAGCTTCTACACTGAGTGAAATGGTGAAGCTACTATAGGACTTTGAATGGAGAAGAGAAATCGTCTGACTTATGTATTTAAAAGATCACTCTGGCTTTTAGGGTAGGGTATAAAGAGTGGGACCATAGGGGTAGGTTACAGGAGTCAAATCGAGTTTATCTGTTAGCAATCTATATAATCCAGAAGAAAAATGAAGAGTAATAGGAGCAAAATATTAGTGATATGAATCTATATTTGAGAAGACAGATGAGAGGCAAAATATAAAATTAAAAGACAAATGGAGAATCATCAACATATACATACCAGTTAAACACACAGAATTAGATGAGCTCCTGGAGCTGAATGAAAATGGAGAAAGGTGGAGTGGCAGGACTGGGGTATGGGACACTGTAACACCGAGAAGACAGAAAAAGGAACCAGCTGTAATTTGAGTACAAACATCCAGTGATTGAGAGGAAAATCAGGAGATTGCAGTGTATTGAAAGTCAAGAGACAATGATGTATTGAGGAGGAAATGTCCTCAATAAGCAACGTCCTATGTTGTTCCTGCCCCCCTCCCCCACAACCCACATAATGATTATGGAAATCCTGGCCCCCTTCCATCGTGATGGGGTTAGAAGAATTTAGTGGAAGCATGATTGGTTTATCACCTGCCAAATGCTTTTGCTATTACTCAAAAGTCTTTTCCTCTGTGGTTATTTCAAGCATCTTCCTTACACCACACCTTTCTCCTTTTGCCAAGATTTTGCTCCTTGATTATTTTAAGCCCCTTAGGGATGATTTACATCGGGATGTGGGAAATGATCAATAAAGACTTTCAGATTGGCTAAAACCAAAGAAGAAAAAATAAAACATTTAGATTTCAATCATGTATGTGATTTTTTAAGCTTTCATTTTTTAAATAAATTACCTAAACCTGGTAGTTCGATGTCATTCTCCCCTTGAGGATTTAATCTAGAATTTTTCACACACACACATACACACACACACACACACACACACACACACATAACTGGATCCACATTAATAGCATTATAGCATTATAGTCTTATACCACCTTTATTCTTTTTGTTCAAAACTCTACAATGGTAAGTGATTTAGCAATGGTATGGAAACACTGATTAGTCCATGACTTTGTCTTCCTCAGGAACTTCTCGGCATAATTCTGTGTAATTGGGATATATAAGAAGCAAACAAAGGGCAACTAATTATTACATCCTTTTTATTATCATATTCTCAAATGCAAAAAGAACAACCACTTTGTGTGTTCTTTTGTGTGTGATAGGTCTGCATATCCCTGGCTAGAAAAAGATATTTTTAAATGCTTACATTTCAATTAGTTCAAAGATGAACACCTATCTACATCTTTGCTTCATTTAGCTTATCCAGAGGTCATCTTCACCTTATTCTTTCCCAGCATGATTGTAACTGAATGCAGGTCTAGCTGTCTGCTGAGACCAAAGCCAAAACTCAAGAAGAAAGTGGTTTATTTGCAGATGCTGCCCATCTGTAAGGTTGGGGACATGTATCTCAAAGCCCATCTCCTGGAAGATGGAGAACTCTACCCACAGCTCACAATGTTTAATCATTTCTTCAATTTCAGTTTTTCTGTGTTTGAATTTTGATGGGTTCTATTGGTATGTTTTCAAGGTCACTAACATTTTTTCTGCTGTAACTATTCCAACTTTAAAATTCAACCCATGAATTTTTCATCTAAGACAACATGACAGCTTTCATATCTAGAAGTTTGGTTTGGGTTATTTCATGTCTCTACTTAACTGTCTAAAAGTATGGACTACAATTACAATATCTGTTATGTTTTTCTCAGTTCTTGGACAATATTTAAATATTTTTTCTTATTTACTGACTTGAGAGAGAGAGAGAGAGAGAGAGAGAGAAACATCAACTTGTTGTTCTACTTATTTGTACATTCATTGGTTGAATCTTGTATGTGTCCTGATCAGGAATCGAACCGGCAGCTTTGGCATATTGGAACAATGCTCTTACCAACAGAGCTACCTGGCCAGGCTGGCTAGGATAGTTTTGATTCTTCTCATTATGGATAGTATTTTCCTGCTGCTTTATGTGCCAGTTTATTTATGATTGAGTGCCAAACACTGTAAATCTTACCTTTTTTAGTAGCCATTTTTGTATTTGTAAAAATATACCTGAACTATTTCCCCCCCTGGGATACAGTTAATTTGCTTGTTAAGAGTGTGAGCTTTAGGTCTTGCTTTGAAGTGTTTTAAGTAAGACAGAATAGCATTTAGTCTAGGGTTAATTACTCTGTGGACTCTTTCCAATTCCCAAAGCATTGGGAAGTTTTTCAGTCCTGCCGGTGGGAACAAGCATTACTGCTGGTGCTGTGCACTTGCTGAACACTGTCAGTTGTTATCCTTTCAGCCGGCTGGTGCCTGCCTAGCATAGTTTCCTCATGTACATTCACTAATCAGTATTTAGCTGAATAATCAAAAGAAACCCTCTGCATAGTTCCTGTGTTCTTTCTTCTCTCTTGTTCTTTGTTCATCTCTTTCTTCTCTGGTACTCCAACGGGAGAAGTAAAGTTGCCTTGGTCTCCCTAGACACTCAGCTCTGTTATCAAGTTGTGTCTTTCAGGCTGTACCAGGGTTTCCCTTCCCTGAGCAGCACCCTGAAAGTCTCACAACACAGTGAACTGGGCAACTATAGAACCCATCTGGTTTGCTCTTAATAGCTTGGGATCTCTGCACTTCATTGCCAGATGGAGTTGGTTGTAATTTGTTGATATATATTATTTTTTATTTCATATATTTTGATTTTTTATTGTTTCAGGTAAAAGGATATATGTGGTTCCCGTTTTTCCTACTGGGCCAGAAATGGAAGTTGGATATGTTTTTAGACAAACTTGCAATAAAGTGAAATATATAAACAATAAATAAGAATAAAAACCTCATTGAAAGAGATGTATACTTGAAATCATTAATATTAATGAACATAAAGTTATATATGAACAATGCCTGCAGACATTCCTGAACTTATGGTACTTCTCAAAATCACTTAAGACCTATTATGCTAATATAAAAGCATATATCCTCTACCACCTACTGTTTCTGTTAAACTGATGACTGACCCCCCCTGCTGGGTATTTGCAAAATATGGTTGTGTTCTTTCGACCAGTGGAGAAAGTATGTTCTTTTCTTTATTGACTCAGAATTGGGAAAAGTAAACTTTATCAGGGAAAAATTTATTTGGACAGTCAATTTGATGTCATAAAAAATATAAGGTTTATTGCAGGGGCATTATTCAGAAGCTGAATACAATATAGAACTTACTTAAGAAAAATCATTCTGTGAGACTTAAATATTGTCATAAAAAATTAAATGAGCATTGTCAAGTCTGGTTGATTCAAAATATTAAGCCCTCCACTCCAAAAAATAAAAGAAAAAGCATTGCATATATGGTAGCAAACAAGTCAATTCAAATAAAATTATGTATGCAAAAATTTTTTAAAAATATGTATTCAAAACTTATTTTATATAATTGTAAGCTGCTTTATTATAAATTAAATAGAACATGTTTTATACATTTTTGTAAGTATTTTTTCCTTTGTTTAAACCATATACATATTTCACTGAAAATACACTTTATTGGCCTATTTGACAATCTATATCTCATTTTTTAAAGTGTTCACATTGAAAATTTTAGAAGTATTTTTAAAAAATTTTAAATTGAGAATTCAAAGAGAATCTTAGAATGATAAAAGCAATCAGAAACATTTCCATGTCTAGAGAGTAGTAAGCAGTGAAGAGTCTATTTTTATAAACATATTTGCCAAAACCACTTGTAAAGGAAGCATATAGGGAACATTAAGTATCTGTAAACAGGAAAAGTATTTCCACTGATGGGTAATCAAAATGCACTGGAATACAGAGAAAGTAATGCTATATTAGAATTTATTTTGACAAACCTATGAAAGGACCTATACCTTGATAGACAAGCATAGTCTTTGAAATATGTTTGGAGATTCCTTTTACTTTAGCTTGTTTTCAAGGATGTCTTTGATTACAAGCCAAACTGAGCTAGTGGGAAAATATGTCTATTTTTCTTTGTGTATCATGGTTAATCTACATATTCTATCTTTTTTTCCTGGATTTTGGTTTCTATTTGAATACATAATAACAGAATCTTTAAACAGCCACTGAATAGTTTACTCATTCTGTTTTTAATCCTACTATTCACTTATTAGAAGTAAAATAATTATTTTTATTAATAATAATAGTGAAATGTCCTTATCCTACTAAATATTAATTTATTTTTATAAACAGTTGAAAATGTCCCAAGCACAATCACATTATATTCATTAACCTCAATAACAACACATGAAATAAGTCAAACTTCTGTACTCTTATGATTCTTCCATATATTTTCAGTTACATTGGCAAATAGCAGAGTGCATGTTTTCTGGCAATTGTTGGCAACATAAAAGGAATTCTGAATGCACATCTAATGAAATCCATATATTAGAATTCTTGCCATTTCTATAGTGCAAATGTATCATATTTACTCTAATGTTTTTATTCAGCATAAAGAACATTATAAAATGGTTTCAGGGATATAATTCATGTATATTAGCAGTGTTAATTCAGGATGGAAAAGCAATTGCTTTTCCTGTCTCAATATCAATATTTTGTTATTTGTGCTCATAACTAATGAAGAGGATCAAAATGTACTACCACCATAGCTGAAAAAACCTATTTCTAAAAATAAAGACTCACGTGCTGAACACTTTATACATAATGACATATATCTTTGCATGTACCAAGCAATTTCATGAATTATAAATTTCTACATTTTAAAAAATTGCTACAAATAAAAAACATGACCACACCTCAGGAAAATGTTTACCTCAGGCCTTCCTTCACTCTCTTCATGACATTGTAATTTACAACAAATCTGAGTTTCAACTTTGAAAGAAAAATGTAAATTTAATCTAAGTGGCTGTCTAAACTTGGCAAGATGAAATTTGACCAAATTTATACAAAAATAATGTAATCAAAGATCTAGTTGTTAAGAAGTGCTTTGTACTGAACTGTGTCCTCCCCAAATTCATATGACTTCATCATAACCTATAATGTGTTACATGTGGATATAGGGTCTTTAGGAACTAATTAATTTCAAAGGAGGTCTAAAGGGTGGGATCTAATCCAATGTGACTCTGGCCTCCTAAAAAGAGGAAGGTAGAACCATCTCTCTCTCTCTGTACCATGTGAGGATGCAGCATGTGAGGATACAGCAAGGAAGGTCCTCTGGAAACCACCAAGAGACCTCTCAGTGGAACTGACCGTGCTGGCACCTTACACTCAGCCTTCCAACGTTCAGAACTGTGAGAAAATACGTTTCTCTTATTTAAGCCACTTGGTATATGGCATTTTGTCATGGCATTTTGTCATGGCATCCCTGTGCTGACCAAGGCAATAAATAGATCACACCAGATATTGAAAAGCTCCCTTGCCATTCACTAAAAGATTAGCAATGGGTGTGCTCCTCTGAGGATATTTGGTTTAATGGATATTTGAAAAGTATTCTGTCATTGACTAGAGGTATGACCAGGAATATATCATTTAAACATTTTATGGTCTGTATTTCCCATAGCTAATTGAGGAATTGTCAAAACAAGCCATGGGTCTTATATCAAAATAGTCATCAGTCCGTTTAGTCCACAGACAATGTTGGTTGTAATATGGCTCCTCAGCTTCATGGCGACAACCCAAGGCCACTGTGGCATCAAATATCCACAGGATAGGAACTCCAGGCAAAGATAATTTCAGCAGGCTCTTTCTAAGAGTAACATTTAATTAGAATCATCCCTTACTCCTAATACGATGCATAATATGGAACTGAGGTATCTCAGCAAATTATATAAAACCCACACTCTTTCTCTACTTGGCTGCAAATCTAGCAATTTATTTGAATAAAAGTCATCCCAAATTACTTAACAAAGATCACTGTGTGTGATTGTCATTTCCTGGTTCTGCTTCTCTAAACCATTCATTTTTATAAATGTGTTTGCAACTTCATTTTTTTCATACATAGAAATGAAGGCTATTAATACCAAAAATATCATTTCTTATTAGAGAATCTCTTATCTCCATTTTTTCTTTCCACTATGGCTAATGTTTTATTCTATTGAAGTCAGATCAAATTTACATCATGTAGCAGCAGAACAATATGAATGAATGGCTGTTTTTAGGCATGTTGGACATTATTAGGCACTTTGGTTTTATTATGATGTTAGTTATGACCAACCCCTTGCAAATATATCACGACACAAAGTGAACATGCTTTAAAAATTATTTTAACTCTGCTTTTCAAGCCAGCTATAAGTAAAAATTTACACTATTATTCTCTTCATTTTGTACAGGTACAATTTTGGCTATTTGTCTTATCATAGCTTTTTAAGATTGCAGAGATACAGCATTCTGCAGCATTCACAGCAACTTGCCCAACTGAAGATTTAAGCAGCTATTTCTACCACCAATGATACTAGTATTAATAATGATTTTAGTTAAAGACAGTTCAAGCTATCTACCTACCTGCAGAAATGGAGCATGAAAATCATCTGAAATTTTACACTAAAGCAAAGGATGAAACAAATTGTGTAAAGTTTGACTATATCTATAATTTTCTTGAGGCAATCATCTACTCCATGAAAAATCCTTAAGGTCTTTCATGATAGAATATCTTTCTGACAATTTATTAATCTCTCTTTTCTACCTATGTACCCTCTTCCTGTTTTCCAAATTATTTCAGAATCATGACAAAAACAACATTTCAAGTAATTCGGACAGGTTTCCAGAGGAAATCCGGTGCACATACACACAAATACACAGAAGACAGCTGATGGAAGGAGGGTAGCTCTGCGAGTTTGGTGACTCTGAAGGAAAGTCAGATTCACTGATCAATTCGCAGGCCATCATTTTCCACTAGTCATTGAAGTTCAAGGCTGAACACTGCATGGGCTACTTGTCATTTGGATCAAGAAGGAAATGAGAAATGATGTAAACCAATTTCCCTTGACAGGGGAGACACAGATGGAGATGACATTTGGACCATATTGTCTGCTTCCAGGTCATCTCTGAAGCCATTAGCTATCATAATGATGGAACGGGAGTTATTTCCCCACAATTTTCTGACGTGGCAAAAACAATATTACATCAAGGGTCTAAGTTTTCCTATGAGAGGCTGTGTTGTCCTTGAGAAGAAACAACACATACGACAAAATATTTTAGCTTATAGAAGTAAATTGTAGAAATTAAAGTGACATTATGCAAGATAAATATTATCATTCAAGATTAGACTTTTTATACTACAATTGCTATATTTATTAAATATATAAGATTTCCTGAAAGTTATTGATTTCTAGCACATGTAGTTAATTCATTTACTTAAGATCATCATTTTACATCTTCTATTCATTTATTCTGTTAGAGAGTGAGCAAGCACAAATTTAGGGAAAATCCAACATGTACCAGGACTGGTGATGTGTCAGAAAATGAAACAGACCATAAAGAAGAAGAAAAAAATCCTTGCACTAATAGAGTCTGAGTCCTACTAAGAGAGACAGAAAATAAACAACAACAAGAACAACAAAAACAAGAATAAATAAATCAATTATGTACAGGGTGGGGCAAAAGCAGGTTTATAGTTATTCATGTGGAAAATAATACAATAATTAATATATAATAATTTAAGCACATACTCTGTGTTTTGCATACTCACAACTGCAAACCTACTTTTGCCCCATGCAGTAATTGTTGGGAAATGAAAAGTATTGTGGGGGAATGGAAATACCAGCAAGGGGGGAGGGGCGATGCCAAAAGGTAAGAAAGAAGAATAGCAATTCTATGAAGTCTCCCTGAAAATGTGAGATCTGAGAAAAATCTTGAAGCAAGGAATTACTATATAAATGGCTGGGAAAGAGCAATCTGGGAGGAAAAACAATTCACTCAAAAGCCTTGAGGTGGAAATGTGCTTGGCTTTTTTAAGAAACAGAAAGCCCTGGTTAATGGAGCAATGTGAGTGAGCAGGTGAAGTATAGAAGATGAGAGAACAGAAACACCACAACAAAATAAAAAAGGGCTTCTGGGGTCAAAATGAAAGGACTGTGGCTTTTAATCTTTTTTTAAAAATGTAATCTTTATTGTATTTTTTCCCATTACCATTTAGTCACTTTATACCCCTTCCCCCACCAATCACTACATTGTCATTCATGTCCATGTCATATTACCTTTTTGCTCAATCCCTGCACCTCCTAACCCACCACACTGTCATCGTGCTCTCCATGTATGAGTCTGTCCCCCTTTTCCTTGTTAGTCCAGTTCATTCATCAGATTCCACATATGAGTGAAATGATATGGTATTTGTCTTTGGCTTATTTCACTTATCATAATGTTCTCCAGGTCCATACATGCTGTCATAAAGGGTAAAATTTTCTTCTTTTTTTTACAACTGAGTAGAACTCTATTGTGTAAATGTCCTGTAGTTTTATCTATTCATCTACTGATGGGCACTTAAGCTGCTTCCATATCTTGGCGATTATAAATAATGCTGCAATGAACATAGGGGTGCTTATGTCCTTTCGATTTAGTGTTTTGGGTTCCTTCAGGTATATTCCCAGAAGTGGGATCACTGGGTCAAAGGAAAACAGAAGCCACTGAAAGGAATTTGAGCAGAAGAGATATATAAACCAATTTCTTTTTTAACCAATCTTAAAAAAAGAGGCAAAGAAGTTTTGCAATAACCCAGGCTGAAGAAAATGGACATTGTATAAAATGATAGACAAACATAGACTGTGCCCTTAAGACATTTTAATCAAAAAGCATAGGCACTTGAAAACATAATCATATGTATATACTGTCACATGCAATGGCAAACAAGTGTACTAAGCTGGATATTGGCACCCAGTGAGAATGAATGGTCAATGGAGGTGGAGTCATGGATCAGTGTGTTTGGGTTCCTCACAAAACAGAAAGCAAAATTCCTCTTCTTTAGAAAATATTTTCTTTATACAAACTAAATTCACCTTTTGTCAAATGATACAACACTTCTCTCAAATATTAAATCAAAATATGCCATTAGATTCAGCGAAGGGGTGAGTAACTTATATGACATTACAGATTGCTGAATTTGGAAAATTGCTAAATGCATTTTCCTCTCTAATAGTTCATTTGGGTCCCAAAGGCCTGTTAAAGTTAAAAAAAACTTAGCTATCGATATTCAAAAAATGTCTTTTCAAATACAAAGCTCTAGATATGCTATAAATATAGGATGAACTATTATCTGGATTCAGTTTTACATGTTTCTCCCTTTACTTGTCATTAAAGTATCTCTCCTCCTCTTTGAGGTCTTTTTTTCCATTCTTGAATGACATCAAAATCCGTACTAATAATTCAGACTTGCAAATATTTAGAAAAGATTAAGGCTATAGGAGATTTCAACCAACCCACATTTCCCTGGAGGGAAACAGAGTGCAAGGATTATAAATTTCATGAATTGTTACTTATTGTAAGTCAGCACTGAAAAGCCACCACAATTCATTTGATTCTTACTGAAATGTACTCATTCAACTGCAATAGATGTTAGTGTGTTGAACTGAAAAAGTCTTCAAAATACTGTTTTGTAGTCTTCAAAATGCAAAACTGACAGAATTAAAGTCAATTGTGTTTTATTTTCAATTAATTGCATTGATATTCAAAATGTCTAATTCTATTGAAGTAGGTAAGGTTACATTATAAAATATATAGCATCCGTAAAATACATTTAGCATAGTTTATAAACTACTATACAACCAATAGGTTAAATGTTCCCTGATGACTTATTTCTAAGCACTCATAGAGTTTAAAAGTTTGAAAATACAACTTATAAAAATAATTTATCCTAGAATTACAAATACAGAATTATCAGAATCACAAATATTTCCATTCTAAATAGTGTATAATAATTTATTTGTTTATATAAATATGTAATACTAATTATGTATAAACAGCAGTTATATAAAATAAGTATAAATATAATATACATGTATATTATGATATTTTATTCAATAAGCATTTAAATTTAACATTCAGGCTTATTTGAAAATGTTTTCTATCTAATCATCTATTATCATTTACATTGAGTACAATTTTTGAATTTTTAATAGCAAGAAATGAGAATTTTGTATTTGTGCTCAGAAAATAAATAATGAAAAGATGATAAGATATTAAACATCTTCATGCAAATAAATAATTTTTAGTGGTGAAGTGATCTCATTGTCATTAGCTTCCATGAAATAGTCAATCATTTAGTGTACTGCATAAAATCATTCTCAGTTAATAAAGTCCAGAGTAGCTATAGCAGTCTTATGATAAATATATTAAGGCCAAATAAAACTCAGGAAAAATAAACTCTTCATGAAAAGAAGAAAGTTGGTTCAGAAATTCTTTATCAAATGTGCCAGGCCTCAGGTAAATACACAGTTAACTTATTGTGCTTGGGAAAATGGCTCTTCGCAAAATTTTTAATAAAGCAATGTCCTTGTACAGTAGTGGATATGATTCAAGCATCATCATACACGTCATTCAGCACTGTTGGACAGCAAATATCTTTCTAAATCACATCTTGACTGAAGAAAGACTTATCTTTCCAATTAGGAAATAATTTAAACATCCTTGCAATTCTGTATCTGTGTCCTCTTGAATGAGAATATCCACTTACTACAATGTATCTTGTAAAGGCTATTGTTGAAAGGTCAGCTGAAAAAAATAGATCTACTTGACAGCCGAACCAACCATGTTGAGTAAGGCTTCCCAGTATTTCTGTGTTGTCATTGTAAAGCTAATTGCTTCAAAGAATACAAATTTGATAGCTAAATAGTACAACAAAATTGATTCTATTAAGAAAAGTCCTCAGTAAGATAATTTATACAGAAAAAGTAAGGTCAGAATAAAGCTTTACTATATTACCACAATATATCTTTTTCAATTCTAAAACTTACCAATTAAAAAATTCTTGGACTAAATTATTTTTCTGAATTTATTTTCATGTAAACAACTTTCAAAACTGCACATATTTATATTAGAACTTTTGATGGTTTGATAGAAAACAATCAACTTTTTGTTTAATTAATGCAGACTTTCTGTTTGGGATGTTGAAAAAGTTCTGGATATTCATAATGGTAATATTTGCACAGCATTGTGAATGTACTTAATGAAAGTGAGTTGTATACTTAAGAATGGTTAAGATGGTGAAAAATTTTTTTAAAGAAGGAAGGAAAATATTTGCAAAACATAAGAAAATAAGGTGTATATATAGGGATAAAACTGAAAAAAATCATCTTTCATAAAGCAATTTCCTAACCTCCTCTATACATGCCAGTTTAAAATTAATTTAAAAGTGTCATTTTATTCATAATACATTTTCCAATATGCACTTAGAGGGGCAGGCATTTATATTAATCCTGAATGCAGAAACTTGGAAAGGAAAAAGGAAAGCAGGGACAGAGGGAAGAAGGGGGAGAGAGAGAAAAATCACCCTCATCTTTCCTGTTTTTGCATTAGAGTTGTGAATAGTCTGTTTGGAGGTCTGCTAGAACTACTAATAATTTTGCTTTGTAGACCATGACTGAAGCATTTCTTAGGTATTGAAATAGCTTTGTATTTCTTGAGGTAAATACCATAATTAGTGTAAGAGGATATTAGCATTTCAATAATCTCTTGATTCCCATGAGAGGTTTTCCCATATGTATCATTATATGACAATAATTGGGAAGAAGTGTTACAGGAAGGAAATATTAAGTGGCTCAAAAATGGAAGGAAGGAAGGAAGGAAGGAAGGAAGGAAGGAAGGAAGGTAGGAAGAAAGGAAGAAAGAAAGAAAAGAGGAAAAGGAAGAAAAAGAGAGAGAGAAAGAGAAGAAAGAAAAAATGGAAAGATAAGGTGTGATGCCAGACTTAACTGCTTACATGAGAAAAAGTGTAGATCATAACAATATTAAAATAACCTAAAAAGTAAAGGTGCACGTGTTTCAACACAATGCAGGAAAATTTAAGATTCCCCCCCTTTAATCCTAGGGTTGCTTTGAATGAGATGAAGGAAGACAAGAGATGCCCTGGCTGGTGTGGCTCAGTGAATTGAGTGCCGCCCTGTGAACCAAAAGGTCGCTGGTTCAATTCCCAGTCAGGGCACATACTTGGGTTGTGGGCCAGGTCCCCAGTAGGGGGCATGCAAGAGGCAGTCATACATTGATGCTTCTCTCCCTGGTTTTCTCCTTCCCTTCCCCTCTCTCTAAAAATAAAATATTTTAAAAAGAAGAAGACAAGAGAAAGAGTAGTAATTGTCAGAGATGAATAATCTAAAAATTTATTGATAATTTCTTTAATACCAAATAAAACCATTGCCTTTGACTGAAAGAATGTATGATCTACTTGAGTACCTAAACAATAAATATGCTAAGGAACTACAGAAATGAATAATATATTTTGTGAATGACAAGAATTGAAAAATAGTAAACATGAGAAAGTTCCAGGAGACCAATACGTTTGTTTTACCTCTTCCCTTTTCTTTTGCTCTCTACTCCTTTCTCTTTCTCTTTCTTCCCCATTTTGTTTTCCAGCTTTACTTTTTCATGAAAGAACTTTATTTTCTCTGTGATGGCATGGTAAAAATGCATATGGAAGTGGTATAAAAAAGAAACAAATTACTTAAAATTTATATAATGCTATTAACCGATGTCACCTCAATAAACAATAAATTTTTAAATGTACAAATATTTGTGGAAGTGGAATTTTAATATGCATTTTGATTTTAGATGAATATCTAAACAAATAGTTTTCAGAAATCACAGTATTAATAGGTTAATAGGAAGAATTATTGCATTTCCTTGTTCAGGTTCATCTCCATGACTTTGAATAACAATAAAGCCCAGGCTGGGGTGGCTCAGTGGATTGAGCACCACCCTGCGAACCAAAGGGTTGCCAGTTCCATTCCCAGTCAAGGCACATGCCTGGGTTGCAGCCCAGGCCCCCAGTAAGGGGCACACAAGAGGCAACCACACATTGATGTTTCTCTCCCTCTCTTTCTCCTTCCCTTCCCCTCTCTCTAAAATGAATTAAATAAAATTTAAAGAAAAGAAATAACAATAAAAATAAAATTCATGGTCTATCAATTTAGCCAACACCTAGTGACTTTCAGTACTGTCATTAAAATTTAGCTGTCTTATATGAGAAGCTCCAGTATTTTCCCTTTCTTCCTCTTTATTTCTCTAATATAGTTTATCATTAATTTAGTTTAATGATAACTAAATAAGTTTGTTTTTTTCCTTTTCTTAAAATTTTTACTTGATTTATAAGTATCTTTTCCTTATTTGCTGATATATGTTATAGTATATGGGAAACTAATAGCATATTAACCAAATGAGGACATTATAAAATATTCTGTGCCTATAATTCTGTTTTTTTTATTTTAGATTATTCCGTACAGTTTCAATCTTTTATTCCCATTCCAGCCCACCCACCCATCCCTCCCCACCTCCCTTCCATTTCCAAGCCACGTAGTTTTGTCCATGTGTCCTCTATATTTGTTCCTGTAACCCCTTCCCTTCTCCCCTGAAATTCCCTCCCCTCTCCCCTCTGGTCACTGTGCCTATAATTCTAAATATGGGAAACTGAGTGAGGCTAGAATAAAAGGAAAGTTACTGCTATAACTTTTCCCTAATGATTGATAAGCAGTTTTCATGACTTAATAAAAATATAAAATTGTATCTTGGATTGTGTTTCTCCAGAAACAAAACCTATGTACACAAAATTTACCTGAGATGATCCCAGGGAGCAGCAGTAAGGGAGTGGATAAATAAGACAGGTTGGGAGAGGGGGCCAAATTAGGATGCATTAATGAGCAGATTACCATTTTGTGCAACTCTGTCTGGCTCAATGCCACAGGGAGTTTTTGGGAGAATGCATAAAAATTCTTCAGAGTAACCTTACTCAAGGATGAATGTTTGGGGATTTATTTGTCAACTCCTATCACTTTTTGTTGAGAGACACTTCCAGGAACATTATCACACCAGTACTTCTGACACACTCCCACAGGGCCAACTGCTTTCCAGTGGTCAGAGAAATCCTGCAGGCAGAGTAAGACATGGTTGCAATAGCAGTCTATGGGGGCAGTACACCAAGGAACAGTGGGTGCAAAGAGAAATGAGTGAAGCACCAACAACACCTGCTTCTCTCCCCTGCCTTCACATCAACAATAAGCAGAAGTGAAGGTGACAAATGAGGGCTCTGGTTGCTCTAAAAAAACCCTGTCTTTATCTCACCCATGATACTCAGAACCGCACAAAACTTTGCATAGAGGTAGTTCATCTGAAGCTCATTCCAGTCTTTACCCCTCTTTACTTCAGACATCATGCATGAGTTGGCTTTGGCTGCCATAACAAAATGCCACAGATAGGGTGGCTTAAAGAAGAGAAATGCATTTCTCACAGTTCTGGAGGCTGAGAAGTCCAAGATTAAGGTACCAACCAGTCCAGTTCATGGTCAGGACTCTCTTCCTGGCTTGTAGATGACTGCCTTTTCGCTGTGTTCTCACTTGGCTAGATAGAGATAGGTAGATGCTGATAGATAGATAGATAGATAGATAGATAGATAGATAGATAGATAATAGATAAATGATGGATGGATAGATAGATTATAATGATAGATAGATAGATAATGGATAGATAGATGATAGATAGATAGATATAGATAGATAGATAATAGATAGCCTGATAGATTGATTTCTGGTGTTACTTCTTGTACGGATATTGATGCTAATTGATCAGAGCTCCATTCTTCTGAACTCATTTAAACTTAATTACTTCCAGAATGGCCCTGTCTCCAAATATAGTCACATTGGAGGCTGGGGCTTCAACATATTAATTTGAGTGAATACACATATATAGTTTATAACACATCAAGATCACATTTCTAGATCATTCTTTATCACCAGGACTCTCATTTTATAAGAATCTGCACATCTTCATATCAAACATTTAAAATCAGCCCAGGATAACCTAAAATTTATAGCCAATTATTAGAGAATCCCATCATCCTAAACCTTTACTCTGGTGATTCTATTCAATTTCATATTCTGTGCCCCTTGCTGAAGAGTAGGGCCCAGCAATTCATATATATTCCTCTATTTATTCATGCTCTCTCTGCTCTAGCTCACTTTCTATTCCTTCTCTCTCTTTAAATCTTTAACATGAGCTTTCCCCTTATTACTCCAGCTGTTAAAATGATTTCAATTTTACTGAGGAAAAACAACAATCAGAAGACAACTTCTGCATATTTCTGACACTACATTCCAGTCTTCTGCTTCCACGTACAACTGCCCTTCTTTCCCTCTTGACGACCTGGCAGAACTGTCTTTACTTCTAGGGAAAGCCTACGCTTGCACCTGCCCAGGAAATTCTATGCCCTGTCAGCTACTCAGACTATCATTCTAGCAGTGCTACACTCTCTCTAATATCAGTTTCTCACCCTATTATGTTATTTCCACCTGATATCTCTGATCTTAATATATATAGATATGTATATGTATATATGTACATATATAAATGTGTGTATATACAGCTGACTCTTGAACAGGTCAGGGATTAGTGGTGTTTTTCACACAGTCAAAAACATGCATATCCCCCAAAACTTAAATACTCATAAGCCTAATTTTGACCAGAAACCACAAACAGTTGATTAACACATATTTTGTATGTTGTATGTTATATACACTGAATTCTTACCATCAAATAAGCTAAAGCAAAGAAAATGTTTAAAAAATCATAAAAAAGAGAAAACACATTTACTGTACTATACATAGTTATTTAAAAAATCTGTAAAGATCTAATTCATGTTATTCAAGGGTCACTGTATATTCATTAATATGTACATCATACATGCATATTAATATGTATATATGCATGAATCTGTTCAGGCTGCTATAACAAAAATGCTGTAGACTAAGTGGCTTAAATGAAAAATTCTTATTTCCCACATTTGTGGAGGCTGGAAAATTCATGATTAGAACACTGGCAGAGTCAGTCTCTGGTGAGATCCAGATTCCTGGTTTAGAGAAGTCTTGCTTTGTCCTCACAGGGAGGAAGGGGCCAGAGAGCTCTTTGGGAATCGCTTTTATTAGGGCACTAATTTCAGTTTTGAGAGCCTTAACCTTATGACCTAATGGTCTCCCCAACGCTGCATCTCCAAGTATCATGACAGTGGAGATTAGGTTTCAACATACGAGTTTGGGAAGGGAAGACACGAACACTCAGTCTATGACAATATGTATGTATTATATGTATACATACATTCTTTATAAATATATTTTAATGTGTGATATGATATATGTTTATATATACTTAATGTATGCATGTATTATTTAAAATAATATGTGATATCAGTCATATTAAGATAAATTTTCATTTTAAAAAATTCTTAACCTCATATTTCATATGAGCTAGTGTCCTGTTTTTTCCCTCTTTTCAGCACACTGTGTAAGAGTTGTCTGTATATGTTGTCAGGATTTTTCAATTTAAACTCAATCTTATCTGACTTTCTGATACGATCTGCACATGTTTCCTATTTACCTCTCTCAAACTCAAGCAACAGTATTAAACAGTATTAAAAATGTTTTGGAGATGCTAGGTTGCATAACTCAACAAAAACAACTTCGTGCTCTTGAAACTTTTTCTTTACTTTTGCCCTTTTGCAGTATCAAGTTCACCTTTGTTTGGCTTCCTCAACCCCCCATTTTTCTTCTACAGCTTAACTCTCCTATTCATATCTTCTGTGCCAAAGCAATGGCCACTTTTTGGTATGCACCCTACCTAAATTCTCTGCACCATTGTCTTCTTTTAGCTCCTTCCCTTGTCTTTGTTTCCAGACACCTATATTCTCCTTTCTCTTCATTTCCTGTTTTTCATTCTCTTTCACAGGTTCTCTTCTATGATCAGCCCTCTAAGTAGCAATCCCATCTCCATGACCCACATTCATATCCTCTGCCATATCTCAGTTGTATTCACTAGATAATTTTGTTTATTTTCATCCTTGCCTGCCTCTGACTTTCATTGACTCCTAAATACTCACCTTTCATATCTGACCTTTTTCTCATGCTACAGACTTACACTCTTGCTTTTATATTGTGTATTTGCTTAATTTTCTCTTACTCAACATTTTTGTGCATGAACTCTATCTCAGTCTTACATATACACCTTCTTCTACTTTGTGCTTGAAATCAAAGACTCATCATCCATTTAATTCAGGGTAGTAATTCATTATCCAAACCATACCCAAATAAATTGAAAATTTTCAATTTAAATATTTCTAGAATCACTTCTCTCCTCCTTGTTCCAACTCCTTCTTTATTTAGGTGTCTCCTCATTTCTCATAAGGATTGCTACACTTGCTTCCTAACTGGTTTAATAGTTGAAGTGATACTTCCACACAGCAGTCCAAGTTGTCTTTTTAGACTAATGATCTAGTTAAATAAACTCTTATTTTAAATGTTTCCAGACTCTTATTGATTCTAGAATAAAGTGCAAACTGTTTGGATTGGCAAATAAGATTTTTCCCAACTCTTTCACTGACTCTTTCCTCTCATCCAGCTTTGCCTCCCACTACTCCTTCCCTGTTCACTGTGTTCACACCAGCCTAAACTCTGGTGTCTCCCTACCTATCCCCAGGGCCTTTGCATCTCTATGGTTGTCATATATTTCCCTGTAATCTGAGTGCTCCTCTGAACGCTTCCCCTCCTTCCAAACCTCTTTTAAGACCCAAGTGACTATTAACTCATGCAAAAGAGTGAGGAAATTTCATTCATTCTGGAAAAGAGGACAAAACATAGAACAATCCTGCTTTCTATGTTCTGGAAGCACTGTGCTCATACCTCTTTTATAACCTTATTAAATGCTTAATAATTGCTTATAAACTTATCACAAATCTAGGATTATCACATTCAGCAAGAGCATTCTAATCTCCTCTAACAGAGAGAAAGAACAAGTATGAATTCTAAGTTCTAGATACTAGGTTAGTGTGGGGAAGCTTTGCCGGCAGAGCCCCCTGTCTGCCATGGATGAGAGTAAGTCTACCAAGACACGATCTGCTTGGGGAGGAAAGGTGGCCGATCTCTCAAAGGAGAAGGACCAGGAATCTGTTCCTCAATGGGTTTTTATTATTGGGTTTAATTTGCATAGTAATACAGGGTGTATACTTAAAGCTCATCAATCATTTTCAGGCAAAAATGGTTAAACAATAGATAACATTCAAAGAACTCTGAGGGCTTATTCTGAGTCAGGATCAGATGGTTAAAGGGCCATAAAACTTTGGGGAACAAACTCACTTCATGCTTGGATCCTTATCATTTAAATTGAGGGTATTAGCAAAGTAGGTTTCACAGGATTTTATGCATTCTTTCTTAGGCCTGATAGCCCTAGGGAACCCGCCCTTTCCAGAACAGGGCCTCGCCCACCTCTGGCATTGTTTCAGGCTTAAGGCATTGTTTCAGGCTTAAGTTAGGCAGGGGAAGTAAGGCAGCCAAGAGATTAGGAGACTTCTTGTGGACAGAATGAGGACTCAGGCTATGTCAAAGCCCAGGGGAGAGGGTCCATCACCCTCTTTCTCCATATCCCCCCAAGTCCTTCCCAGAGGGCCCCCTCGTGACTGTGCCTGTCTTAGGTTGTCCCTCCCTTGAGGAATCTTACCCATCATTGGCTAACCAGTCATGCACTGGGGACTAGGCAAGGTGAAGTAAAGTGGACAGAGGAGGTGTTCCTGCCAGGAAGATAAACTTTGTTTCCTTAGTGGCTTATGGTCTCAAGGTCTTTTTGAGTCTCAAGGACTCAAGAGTCTCAAGGACTCTGCCTTAGCCATATGGGGTTAAAGCTTCTGAAACCAGCCAGGGCAGTTCCCAACAGGTTTGTATTTTAGTTCCACAATTTTTACCAGAGCAAATCTCTTAACTTTTTTACTCTTCAGTTTCTCTTATGCCAAATTAAGTTAATAATTATACCCTCTTTATGACTTATTTTGAGAATTATTTGGGATACTATATCTTAAATTCTATAAATCACAACACCTAGATTATAGTAGATATGCTGAAAATGTTTGTTCCCTTCCTTCCCAGTTTCCTTCCTACAATCTAGTACCAAGTACAGTGTCAGTACATAGGGGATGTTAAATAAATATGTGCAAGCGAATCTGCTTGTTAAGTTCACTGTATCCAAACTTCCCAAAACCTTAATGGCTTAAAACAATGACAACATTTAGTCAATGAATCTGTGCTCTGGACTGAGTTTGATGTGGAGCACTGATCTGTGTTCAAGCATCAGTGAGAGTTGAGAGGCTGAAATCATTTAAAGATTCTCTTGTACATCTGTATGGCATTTGATGCTGGCTGTTGGCTTGGACTTCTGCTGGGGCTGAGACCAGAACTCCCACACAAAGGCACTCCATGTGACTACCTGGCTTCTTCACATCATGGAAAATGGGTACCAAGTGCAAGTACACCAAGAGAGAGACAAGAGGAAGCTGTACTGTATTTTATGATGTAGCCTGGAAATCATGCAGCATCACTTCTGCCACATACTATTAGTCAGAATTGATTAACTGATATGGGCCCATATACAATTAGAGGGGTATTAGACTTCGTATTTTGATAGGAATGCTGTCAAAGAATTTGCACACATTTTAAAATCACCATGAATTCATCCACCACTCACTGTTAGCATCTACACCAGGCTGGTGTGATGCAAATAGAGATGAGCCCAATAGAGAATATCAGGGACCCAGCATACAGATTAGGGATCTAGTTTGGTAAAAGGTAAAACAAAACAAAACAAAACAGAAAACTTAGACCGGAATTCCAAAACCTAATTACTAGTACTAGATTACTAATACTGCCCAGCTAATAGCTAACTGGGACTTAACTATGACCATGTCACATAACTTTTGAACCTCAGTTTTCCCATTTCTAAAATGGATATAATGATTACTATACAGCCAATTGCACAAAATCAAAAGAAGTGGAGCATGTAAAAGTGTTATGAATTCTGTGATAGATAAAAGGCTGTTATTGGAGTGAGGGTAGATGAGCAAAATCACCCTCATTTGATGTAACGGTAGGAACTACACTCTGTCAGGTTTGCTTTTTACCTGCTGACAGTACAGAGTCTTTGTTCTTTGATTTTTATTCCCTGTATAAAAAATGAATTTTAATGAAGGCCACCATTTTTACCTAAGTACCAGGAAAATCAATTAGCTTCTGATGCAAGATATTTTGCAAGTATCCATTGCAGTTTTATATACACCATCACAGTGAATCACAGTGATACACTCCATAGTCAATCATGTGCTTCAAGACAGTAATAGCAAGTGACATTTCACAATCTAAGCTTGTTCTGCTAAGAAAAAATGGATTCTAGGTTTATAGAAAATGTCAAAGAACATCAAAGAAAATAGCTGACATTTAAACAACCCAAAACTCCAACATACAATATATAAAATATAAAAAGATATAGTAATTTGTGCACCCTGAACTATTTATTACGTTTACATCCTTCTGTTTAATAATACCTTGCACTTAGCTTGTTTCCTTAAAACCATTTAAATCACTCCATTATTCTACATTAAAGCAGATTTTTTAAATTTCCTTCATCTTGATATGAAATTCTTCATCATTCAATCTATAATGCACTTGATAGTTCTTTCTTTCGCCTTATTGTCTATCCATATAGATCCATAAAATAAAATTCTAGTCATTTTCTGGTTAATTGAGGTGTTGATGTATCAGCAAAGATAGTATCCTACATATCTGGCTCCCTTAAAGTGGAACACAGCTCTTCAACACAAGACACTGAACAGAGAAAAAGACAAGCCCCAGCCTGGGATGAGATATTTCAAACACATAACAAGCAAAACTCTAATTCAAAATATATGAAATATAACTGTAAATAAATGATAAAGAAAAACAACTGAATAAGAAATGAGTGTATAATATGTACAAGAAATTCACAGGTTATAAAAAGCCAAATTGCTAAAAATATAGAAAAATATACTAGAAGCAAGGACTAATGTATTAAAGCACTAAAGAAATGGCATTTCGTAACCACTAACTAATCTAAGTGCTAAACTCTGACAAAATTGAACAAACTTAAATTTTTCCAGAGCTACAAAAAGTGGAAGTCTCACACACTGCTTCCTACTAGCTGGCAATATTGCACAATCACAAGTGAATATAAAAGTATGCAATTAAAATGAATGAATATTTAAAGAAATAGATCTTATAAGTAACTACACATGTTATAATCCCATTTTCAATTATAAAATATTTTTAGTACATGTTCTATGACAGAGTCCATGGTAGACATCGAAAATCTAAGGTAATTTTGCTTTAATTGTGAGAAAATATGTATGTATACAGGAATCTTTAAGGTGGGGGGTATACAATAGGCACTCAATAAAATTAGATTTAATAATATTTCTTGAGGTTTTGAGCTTACAGTTACAAGGGATCTATGCCTTTGTACACAAGGCAGTTCATGATCATTCATAGTAACAATACACTAAGTGAGTGTGTAAATACTGGAGAAATGCTGAGTTCTACTTCCAATCCTGTTCTATAATATAATTTATTTTATAGAAATGGGGTTCTTGTAGTTGGAAAATAATTTTTAATGACAGCTTGAAATATAGATTCACAATGTGTTATATCTCAAATAACTTTTACAGAAATGAAAAGTGCTCTGGAAAAGTAAGTTAGCCCCCTCAAAAAGCACTTTAGGTGAGTCAGAGTATATTAATGCCACAGATAAGTAGAGACTTATGAAATGATAGAGTGGAATAAAATAATATTTCTAAATAAATTTATTTACTATAATATTATGCTGTAAATATGTATTTAAATTAATAAAAATATACTTACTTCACTAGGAATGGGCAAAATAATTTAAAAAACTTTCTATGTTTATGTATCTTCAACTGCTTATGTGGAAGATAATCTTATTTTAAGTGGTAGCATATATTTAGACTTTTTGGGCAACTCAGTGTATAGCATTATGATGCTGAAATGAGTATAGAATGAATGGAAACAATCCAGGACAAGAATGATGTACCAATAAATAAATACTACATATTATTATCATGCTTATTGTTATTAATTATATTATATTTCCTTTCTTCCTCATAACATTTAGATATTTGGCAAAAATTTAATTTTTACATCACCTAAAGTTGATGTTTTGACTGGAATATTGGTATGAATAAGTGAATGGATGAGTGGACTGCTAGAAACAAGCAAAATACTCAAATTATAATTTGTCTCATACAGAGTAGAAGAGAATTATTAATTTCCTTTTTCCAGAAATTATGTACTTACAACATTACTGTGTGTTTTTGCCAAGCAAAATCTCCCATTCCCTAAACATGACAAGTTACACAGGAAGGACCTTAAAGTTCATCCTTCGAATGCAGCCATCTTTTCAAACGTAACCTGAAATATGTTGAGCTGTTATTAGTATGGTGTACGTCAGAATTTACTAACTCAGTGCTCTTCTGTTCTGATACTTAGACACAGACCCTGAGGGAATTAGTGCGGCATTTTAAGGGCCTATGAGGCACTGGATGGGTTAAAAGAGGGATACTTTTGCTCTGGCTGGTGTGGCTCAGTGGACTGAGTGCCAACCTGTGAACCAATGTGTCATCAGTTTGATTCCCAGTCAGGGCATATGACTGGGTTTCAGGTCAGGTCTTCAATAAGGGGCACATGAGTGCAACCACACACTAAGAAATTTAAAAAGAATAAAAAGGGGTACTTCTGATGAAAAAGGCATTACCCATGGTAGAGGAACAAATGAATCAAATAAGAGCTGAGAAGGACCAATGATAATAAGAACACAAAAGAACTCCCATATCCAAATGCCTTTGTTTCCCAGCTTTTTATTTAAAGCCACTATGTTATTCACGATGTTCACATTGACTTATTTCAATGGGTTAAAATTACTCTGAGACTACAATTTCTGCTTCTCAGGTGGCCAAATTACTGAGCAGTTTTGTTTAATTCAGGTAAGCATTTTCCCAGTGAGGACTGTTTTATTCCCACTGGACAAACTGGAGGAACCACTGAAGGTCAGATGGATATTCCACTGTAAATACATTGACACTCCCGTTTATCACTAGCCCCTTCAGAATTTAGTCAGCATAATACACTGAGCCAATAAGCCCTGACGGAACTCAAAAAAATTGAATTTCAGAATCTATAAGGCTGAGTAGTCCTTGAAGTAGACGCATATACAGTAGAACCTGTGGCCCACCTTCCAGCTACCTTTCCCTCCTCTTCCAACTTAAGGAAATCACACACAACGTCATCCTGCTTTAATTAAACACCACTACCTCTAATATGTGTACTGTACACATGATGCTCAATGCACAGCTTGTGTAACAAAATGCATGATTGGCATGGTGAGCGTATAGAGATGTACTGAACTCAGGTGCTCTAGAACATATATTGCAACAGATATTCTCTCAAAGAGAATTATAGTGCAATGTAGAAGAAATGGCCACAATCTTGACCATTCTGTTAGTATCCTATGAAGTCAAATTTAGCCCACTCTCACAATGAAGGAGGAAACCAAGAAATTATTTTTTGTTTCTAATATTATAGCTCAATTTGTCTCAAGCTCTCTCTAGGGAGTGAGGCAGGAGAGCTGTTTTGTTTTCCTTGGAGCTACTGCTAGAGCCTGGGCTATGATCTCTCCACCAGTCCCTATTCTTAAAACTCCATTCTGCTTTCAGTTCTTTTTATGACTCTTTTGGGCACTAAAAGAGGAAATATATACATTTGACTTTCCCCATACGCTTCTCTAAATCTCCTTATTATTATCCATTATTGCCCCAACGTGGCTATACAACCACAAGTAATCTGGTAGAGAGGTAAAACAACACACTTTCTCAAAATATTTTGAAATGCATTTTATTTTTTACTTAAAAGTATTATTTTTTTGTTCTTCTTCATATAGAAAACTCCACAGTGACATCTCAGTTTTACCTAACAAGCAGAGTTTGGATGAAGTCACTATCAAATCTCAAAGCTGGCATATCCACTCTTATCAGAGGATTCTTTCAAAGTTAGAAACTTGAACAAACATTTTTGTGGATGTGAATAGTGCATCTATCATGAGCATATTACTTGCTTTTAGGACTCATGCCTGAGACAAGACTCTCACTGAGCATCCCCAAACCACTGCACCCATTGTGAGGACATGTGAAAGCCAGTGGGCCTCATTTTGTGGGTGTGGAACTGATCCCCTTTTTGATGCAGCCCCAACTGTCCTGAAAACTCTCCTGGAGTGATATTCTGGAGAAACAAACTTGCCTGCAATGCAGCTTCCTGTCAAGTTAGCACATGGCATAGCATATGGAGTGACAAGATGACTGATTTCTCAGACCTGAGAAGAGGCAAAAAAAAAATTCTTTCAAAGAAAAAAATTCAGAAAAGACGCATCTCTGATTGAAAAGGCAACTGCCCAGCATATAATTGTCTCCCAGTAGGTTGGTACTGGCAAAGACAACTGCCAAGAAACTGACCTTAGGGGTTATGGGAGAGCACAGAGTATGTTATTTACATTTCTTTGAAGTCTCTTCAAGTTTTGAAAATCATTCCTAAAAATACACACTCAACTGTAACTAGAAATATATTTCCTGTTGTCTTAGACTAGTTTTTAGGTAGGAGACACACTAAAACAGGCACATTTTCTCTTGCCCTTCCCTATAATCTCTATTATTTTTTTTATATAGCCTGCCTAAAAGCATCTGGACAGATTAGTAATATTAAATATATGCATTTAGTTTTTCTTTCTTATCTATTTTTCAGTTTAGAAGCTTAGAGTCTTTTTGAAAACTATGCTAAACACAATGTGTTTTGGTATCTCACACATTCTGAATAGAGAGCACTAATCCTCTCTGATTCCTTAAGTTGCAACTATTGCTAGGTATTTCGGCATTACACCCCTTTTGCCACACAACTGTTAACAAAGAACACTTTGAAGATATTTTACAATCTTTCATGTGCACGACAAGTTGCTTCATAGTTTTTTATTTAGATAAATTTTTAAAATTGCATTCTCTCTGAGAAATGAGTTTTAATGTTGTCAATATTGTCCACTATAAAGACTACCTTGTAGAAGTACATATATACGAAACGTCAAAATATGCAGACATTATGTAATGAGATTATTGATGAACATTTCAGAAGTTCTAGTCACCATGAGCCTTTGCTACAATTTCTGTAATAGGGGGCTGTGGTGTTCCTCATAACCCTTTCACTAAAACTAGAGTTCACATAAACTTGTTTTAGAGATTTTTTCTGTCCTTTGCCACCACATGATGACTCATTTCTACAGCATCTAAAATTTATGTCTCTAATTGTCCCCATTGATGAACCTAGCTTTTCAAGTACTACTATAGCTATTTTGAACTTCATTCACTCAGCTCTATCTCACTGAAATGGACTCTCACTTACATGATATTCTATAGCTCAACCACCATGCCTTAGCCATTGCTAACTTCCCATTAAAAGACAATAGGAGTTAAATTTTAGTGTATCTATCAGTATTTAACATTAATATCTAGCCTTTTCCAATTGTCCCCATGTATCCAACTGTGCTTTCCCCTTTTCCCCTCACTAGTCAGGATTCTAACATAAGCTATTCCATCAATATATTGAACAATTTAAAAACCAAGACCAATGTCATTTTCAGTCCCTGTATTATTCTCATCAATCACCAGTTACAATCATCCATGCTTATTTTCTCTTCTTTTACTTTAAAGTTGCAGGATAGTAGCCAGTGTTAAAAACAAACAAACAAGCAAAATCACACAACTCTGTGCTGACATCATACAATATGCTTCAGAGTCAGGGAGACTTGAGCTCAACTCCTGCTTGTGCAAGCTATTAACTATTTTGACCTTCCTTAAGTTATTACTTGAGTTATCCAAGCCTTAGTTTCCTCATCTGTAAAATCAGAATATTATCTTCTGTTTTACTGTCTTTTTGAGACTAATGGTGTCACCATGCCTGGACATTGATTGAACTTACTTAAAATGTAATAAGTTTACTTGAGAAAGAGAGAATAATGTAAATGGTATGGGTGATCCCTTCAGCAATACTGCCAAATAAGTCTCTGCCCTGGAGTAAGCATGACATGAGGGATATAAAACTGTTACTCTCTTAGTGAAAGTTAAATATTTTTTTATGAAACACAGTTCTAAAAGATAAGTTGCAAATTTCAAACAGAAATAGCAATCTGTTTCAGGGGTAAAGGAAAACCTTGCTGGATTAAGAATGAAGAAAAAGCAGCTGATCTGTCCTTCCATGGAAATTATGAAAGAATGTGTTTTAGCATATGAAATATTCACCTCACTGGCTGATTTTAGAATTTAACAATTATGAATGATGCAATTTTGTTTTACTCTACAATAGTGTTTGTAAGTTGCTTTGCCCATCACCTCTCATACATTATTGCCATTTGATCACTTTAGGCAATTATTATTCATCACTTACTTCAATAAAACATCAACAGCTGCAAAATGCTTTAGCTTCTGGGTGGTTCATAATGCCCTTCACAGTGGTTCATCAAAATAGTTCCCTTTTCTCCAAGTGCCCTATTCATTCCTCCCTCTTTATTTGTAGTAGATACTCAGTATCCACTGCTACTCCTCAAATTAGGGTTTTGCAGGATGAATGTACCTTTTCCCCATTTTTTCCATCCCAAACCATCCTTCTGCAAATGCCCTCTATCTCTTTGGCCTGTCTCTTAAGAAAAACAAGCCTTCTCCAACTTAGTGCTATGACCACAGATTTGTGTCCAGATCTTGCCCACTCAAGTATCTTCAGTGGTCTTGTTCTACTCCCTTTCACAATTCCTGATTTCATCTCCATTGTTTTTCTATAATTCAAATTTATTATCAGGCCTTCTCTATACTAATAATGCACTTTCTTCAATCATACGGTTAAGGAGGGAATAGCAGCTGGTCTATAAATTAATCTTTCTACTTTGGGCACACCTGGGAGAGAATTTGGACAAAGAAAGAAATTGTTTGGCCAAATACCTTCCAAACACACTAACTAGACCTCTTGGTAGTGTTCACTAAAATGCTTTTAGCAGTGTGTGTGTGTGTGTGTATACACACACATACATACATACACACTCTATCTATGTCAGCAATATTTCTATTTGTTCTGCTGGAACTCATGTGTGTTAGCTATATAATTACCAGAGTATACAATTGTTAGAGTATAATATGGGGGTGTATTGTGATCAAAACAGTCCCATTTGTGTGAATGATACCTGGCAGCCATAACTCAGATATCCTATGTGTATTTTAAAGCTGGGCTGGAGTGCATTTTAGTGAAGGAAATATAGACCTGAAAACTTTTCAGAATTTATTCTTTCTCTGTGACTTGTGATTATCTGTTTGCATCAAGTCACTGATCAGCAAAAACAAAAACAAAAGCAAAAAAAACAGGCTATATACTAAAGAGTTGAAATCATAGTTTAAAATGTGTGACATAAATTGTGTGGGACACAAAGCCTAAAATATTTACTATCTGTTCATTTATAGAAAATAAATTTGCCACCCTCTTCCTTAAATTATTAGTCAAGTTTGGTCCCTGGGTAAGATCTCTGCATTTTGTGAGTCTTGACAATTGGCCCTTTCCACTATCATGCTGTCCTCATTAGACTTAAAATAGTTCTTGAAAGAAGCAAGTCAGCACATTAAATTCAGGGTACCCACAAGAATAATAAATATGTCATTCATCCAGAAATAAATCCACTTATACATAGTCATTTGATTTTCAATAAAGATGCCAAAACATCCAAAAGGAAAAGTGTTTTCAATAATGGGGCTGGAATAAATGGTGTGATGGTTAATTTTATGTCAATTTGACTAGGCCATGAACAGCCCAGGCATTTGGTCAAGTATTATTCTGAGTGTGTCTATGAGAATGCATCTCTGGATGACATTAATATTTGAATCATTGGACTGTAAAAAATATGTTGATGGGTCTTACCAGTCAGCTGAATGCCTGAATAAAAAAAAGGTTTAGTAAGAGGGACCTCCACCTGCCTGACTGAGCTGGGACATCAGCCTTTTCCTACCATTGGACTGGAGCTAACGCTATCAACCCCCCTGGTACTCAGATCTTCAGACTCAGAATGAAGCTACACCCCTGGCTCTCCTAAGTGTCCAGCTTGACAACTGCAGTTCTCGGAACCTCAGCTTTTATAATAGCATAAGTCAATTGTATAAATATGATTGACTGTTTCTCTGAAATACTCTGAATAACAAAGCTGTGTATCTTTCAAAAAATATATATGCAACCAATACTTCAAACTATACATAAGAAGTACAATAGATCATAAACCTAAACATAAATTCTAAAGCACAAAGTTGTGAGAGAAAAATCATAGGAGAATATCTTAGTGACTTGGAGTAGACAAATGATTCTTAAAGATGTCACAAAAAGAATAAATAAATTCAGCTTCATCAAAATGTAAAACTTCTGCTCATCAAAAGACACTGTGAAGGAAATAAATAGGCATGCCACAGGCAGGAAAAGAAGAATATATGAAAAACATATATCTTTTAACAGGCACTTCATAAAGGAGATATATGAATTGCCCAAAAGACATGAGAAAGTGCTCAACATCATTATCATCAGGAAAATTCAAATCAAAGCCACACAGAAAGATATCACTATGCATTCATCAGAATGACTAAAATTTACATAAACTGATAACAATTGGGGATGAGAATGTGGAGCAATCAATGTTTGCACACAGTGCTGGTGGGAGTATGAAAAGATACAGACCCATTAAAAACATATCTGGCATTTTATGTCATAAATAAATATATATTTACTCAACAATTTGGAGCCTCCATTGTTACCAAAGAGAAGAGATACTATGTCCACATAATTACCTTGCATAACTGTTTATAACAGCTTTATTCAAAATAGTCAAAAAATAGAAAGGCTGAGCTTTATGTCAATTGTATTTTTGACAAACAAACTGTGATGTGTTCCTACAACAGCAAACTATTCTGCATTAAAAACAAATAAACTATTGAAAACCCCCAAAATATGAATAAAACTCAAAAATATTCACTGAAAAATCTTACACAAAACAGTATATTTTGTATCATTCCATTTATGTGAAGTTCTAGAACAGGTGAATCTAATCAATGCTACAAAAACATTGGAACAATGAATGTCAGAGGGCAGGCACTGGGGTGGAGATTAACTTGAAAGAGACATTCTCCCCATGTGCCAACAAAAAATAATCATGTGAAGATGGTTCTCTGCAGACAGGGAACAGAGCTCTTACCAGAAACTGAACACTTCTGAACCTTGATATTGAACTTCTCAGTGTCCAAAACTGTGAGAAAATAAATTGTTTAAGACATCCAGTCAATGGTATTTTGTTATGGCAGCCTGAGAAGATTAATATAACAGATGTTTGTAGTGAAATTTTTCCAATTCCATTATATGTTTGAAAAGTTTCATTAGAAATAAAATACAAATAAATCCCCCAAAGCACTAGAACAATGAATGATTTGGATTATTACCTTTGTAATTGTGAGGAACAGGGCTGTAAGTTAGCTCTGCAAGTTGCTAATTGGGTAAAAATAAGTGTGTTACTACTATCTATCCTAGTCTCTGGTTCTCAACTAAAATTGTAAATAATAGCAAAACACCTGTCTCTGTTTGATGTAAGCATGAAATAAAATATATACGCTAGCACCTAGCATAAGCCTGTGATATATTCAATGCTCAATTATAATTTGCTACTAATAACATATATTTACTATACTATTGTCTTGCGGGTTTTTAATACTTGCTTGCAGATATTTACTACTACCTTGCAATAAATGAGAAACAATATCTAAAATACTGATCTCACCTTGCAGGAATACACTAAGCACTAGGTTAATATGTGTTCTTTCATTTCTTTCTTTTAATGTTATTATATAACGTTATATATTGTTTATTAGTTTATCATTGTCATTGTCAATTGCTTATCAGTATATTCTATTAATTTTTCTTTTTTAAGTATATTTTATTGATTATGCTATTACACTTGTTCAATGTTTTTGCCCCTTTATCCCCCTTTTCCCTGCACCCCCCTATCCTCCTGCATCCCTCCTCTTAGTTCATGTACATGGGTTGTACATATAAGGTCTGTGGCTTCTCCATTTCTTATACTATTCTGAACCTCCCTTCTCTATTTTGTGCCTACCATTTATGCTCCTTATTCCCTGTATCTTCCCCCCCATTCCCCCTTCCTTTCACCACTGATAAACCTCCATGCGATCTTCATTTCTGTGACTCTGTTCCTGTTCTAGTTGTTTGCTTAGTTTTGTTTTTGTTTTTTTAGGTTTAGTTGATAGTTGTTGACAGTTTGTTGTCATTTTACTGTTTATAGTTTTTTATCTTCTGCTTTTTCTTAGAGCAGTCCCTTTAAAATTTCATGTAATAATGGCTTAGTGATGATGAACTCCTTTAATTTTACCTTATTGGGGAAGCACTTTATCTGCCCTTCCATTCTAAATGATAGTTTTGCTGGATAGAGTAATCTTGGATGTAGGTTCTTGCCTTTCATGACTTGGAATACTTCTTTCTAGAGCTTTCTTGCCTACAACGTTTTTTTAAAGAAATCAGTTGACAGTCTTATGGGAACTTCTTTACATGTAGCTCTCTCCTTTCCTCTTGTTACTTTTAAGATTCTCTCCTTATATTTAACCTTGGGTGATGTAATTATGATGTGCCTTAGTGTGCTTCCTTGGGTCCAATTTCTTTGGGACTTTCTAGGCTTTCTGGACTTCTTGGAAGTTTATTTCCTTCACCAGATTGGGGAAGTTTTCCTTATTTGAACAAAACCATTTGTTCAAATAAGTTTTCAATTTATTACTCTTCCTCTTCTCCTTCTGACACCCCTGTGATTTGGATGTTGGAACATTTAAATTTATCCCAGAAGTTCCTAAGCCTCTCCTCATTTTTTGAATTCTTGTTTATTCATTCTGTTCTAGTTGGATGTTTATTTCTTCCTTTTGTTCCAAATTTTTTATTTGAGTCCTAGTTTCCTTCCCTTCACTGTTGGTTCCCTGTATATTTTCCTTTGTTTCACTTTGTGTTACCTTCATTTCTTCCTTAATTTTGTGACTGAGTTCAATAATTTCTGTGAGCATCCTGAGTACCAGTGTTTTGAACTCTGCATCTGATAGGTTGGCTATCCCCTCATCACTTAGTTCTTCTTCTGGAGTTTTGATCTGTTCTTTCATTTGGGCCATATTTCTTTGCCTCTGCACAAATGTTACATTGTAAGGGGTGGAGACTTAGATATCTGCCAGGGCAGGGTAACCCTCTTTGCTGTTGTGGTACTGTATGAGGGGGAGGGTGGTCAAGGGGAGAACTAAGCCACTTGCTTAGTCTCACCCCACTTGCTGTCACTTCCATCACTTCCCACAAGTGGATTGTACCCTTTCAGGTGCTGATTTCAAGGTGGGTGAGTTTGTGTATATTCTAGGATCCAGTGGGACTCTCCAACACACTTTTCTGTGAGACTGGAAGTTTCTCCCACTACTGCAACCCCCATAGAATTTTACAGCCAGAGGTTTTGAAACCTCTGGGTTTCCCACACTGAAACACTGGGTTTCTGGTCTGTCTCACTCCTCAGTTTTTCCTCCTGGCTTGTCTGCATGAGAATGTGGAATTTCCTGGTCAGCCAGCCCCTGCCTCACCCACACATTGGCCCCCTGTCCTCTCTGCCCCAGCTGCTTGTCTCCACCCCTCTTGCCAGTTGAGATGAATGTTTCCTTAACTCCTTGGTTGTCGGACTTCCATGTAGTTTGATATTCTGGCAGTTCTGATTGTTTTTTGTTTTTAAATTGGTTGTTGTCCTTCTTTTGGTTGTGTGAGGAAGTGAAGTGTTTCTACCTATGCCTCCATCGTGGCCGGAACTCCTAAGTAATCAGTATATTCTATTACTATCTTGCTTTTCTACTTAGTTTTACATGCTTACATAAATCTCTATAAAATATATGTCTAACTTTGACTGGTTTGGACACTTATAGATATGGGACTATATGTTGTACATTAATGTATATCTTGCTTTAATCTTTTAAGGAAAATGTTTGAGATTCTTTCAATAGTGTGTGATAGTATGTTATTTTTATTTTTCATTGTCATATAATATTCTACTGTATGAATACATGACCATTGAACTCTCCATTTTTTGTTGATAAATGGGATATTTCCAGATTTTTGTATTACAAACAATGATATGCAAGTCATTTAAGGTCAGTGTGTATACAGAATGTACCCCTGTGGGATGTGGAGCATCATCTATCAATGTTCTCTTAATTAATGCAGAACACTGGTGAATTACTGAATTAAAGTTATCTTTCATATTAAAATCCTTCTATATTGGTCTCCTATTTAGAAACCTGTCTCCATATAAATAAGTGCTTAAGGAAACTTTTCCCACCATTTGGCAAAGAGTTATGGATTTTAAAATGCTCTTTTATTAAAACCAGTTTCATTTTCATAAAAATACTACAGAAGTCACAATTAAAGTGCAATTATTGAGTTAGCCACAAAAACATATTTTGAATGTACTGAACAACTTTAACCTTCATAAAGGCTTATATTTAAATAAACACTGGAGACATTCAAATGTTCCTAAATGTTTGTTGCTCCATTAAAGGGTCACTGTGTCTAATAAATAAATCCATTAAGAACTTGTCAATAACATAGAGAAATGGTTTATTTGCTTTACTAACAGCCTGTAGAAGAAAAAGCGTTCAACATTTTTGATTAAGCTAATGGATAATATCTGATATATAGATACAAATGGTTTAATCATTATCACAGATGATTCTGAGTTAAGAGATATAGATTTAAACCCATTTGGGACTTTACTTTTAGCCTTATCGTTACCATACATTGATTACTTTGATTGGCTAATCATTTAATTAGAAAATAAATAACATTTGTTAATAAACTGAGTAAAGAGAGTCCTCAAACTTTGGGTGATAATTTTTAGTCATATTTTATGCAAATACATCCTTGAAATCTGAAAATGAGCTTTAATATTGTTTTTATATGAAAGTTTTTAAAATAATTCCAATAGGATTATATGAAGGAAATATATGTATACACATTGTATTTTAATTAAAATAAAGTATCTGATTTGAAGACAAAGAAAACTTCAGTTTATTATGTTTATTTAGTATTTGAAGCCTTTATTAAAACCTATGAGTGCAACAAAAGTCTGATTTCTAGAATTATTTAGAATAATAATTAATCCTTTTACTCAAATGCAGAAATGTTCTGAGGTACAATGAGAGAGGCCTTAAGTTACACTTGTTCATAGAACAAACTATCATATGTATTCCCTAAAGAGCTTCCTGTATTACAAAGAACACTGACACAAGAGGAGAGGTTGAACATTCTGGTTAAATGATAATGGATGGAACAAAATGTAATGCTACGAAGGTATGAATAAGATATAAGGAAATTGTCTCAAAGGCCAATCCGATCTCTCTTTGATACAAACCCAGGGGCCCTTCACTTTCCAATGAGTTCAATTAGCCCCTTTGCTCCATGACATCACAAAGTAACTGGTTTAAACTGTGCTTCAAGAGCCTTTTATACACGAGAATTAAATGAGCCTGTCTCATTTAATTTCAGTTAATGCAAGTGAGCTTCTGAAACTGAATTGCTTGGTTACAACACTGAGCTTGAAGCCAGGCTGGCTGATTAATTCCCAGCTGTTTGAAGTGCTTTCTTCTCCTATCTTGGGCTATGCAGGCTTCATGATAGCCTGAGGAGACCTGAGCCTAAATCTTGGGGAGACTTTTTATTTTTGTCTCTGCTCCACAGAGAGGAATGGAGACCAGATAAGCACTGTGGCATAAAACCAAAAACAAACCTGAAACTTGTTGCCAGTTTTGAGAAAGGCATGGGGTGTGGGGCTGATTAAAAAAAAAAGTCCATAATACAGTGTCCTTGTATATGACTTTCACTTCACTGGTACATAGTACAATTTTCATTGAAAATTACTATTGCATGGAAACTAACATTACCCTAAAGATGTCCTAGTTAGTTCCAGTTCAGGCTTTTATAGAAAATGAGCATTAGCAGCAATAAGAAAGGAAGGGAGCAGCTGAAATGGTGAGTCATTAGGACAATGATTAGGACATTTTCCCAGATTTTATTGTATAACCTTTTGAAATCCTCATATTATCTCCTTTGCAATTCCCAGGAGAGCACTTTATGATCTTCAAAGCAAAAATATGTCTCAGCATGAACTTCCTAAGAAACAAGTCATAGCATATCTTCCAGTTTAAGATGAAAAAGAGATGATTTATTCGGAGGATTTCCCATATACCCATACACACACCCTGCTTTCCACCTCACACGCATTTGGATATCTTAGTGTATTTTGTATTTAAATAGATGTCAAGAGAAATGCAGGCTAAGAGGGCAACTTAGGCCACATAAAAATCTTTTCTTCCTTCCAAATGACAGTGCTGCTAGGTCAGAGTAACCCAAATTAGCCATGCAGCCTCCTCAGCAGGCAGCCTTGTCACTGAAAACTCAAACAGCAAACCTAACCATTGGCAAGAACTCACAAGAACCAGTCAGAATGGCTTAAGCACTTGAGAGAGCAAAACTATTACAACTAAGCTAGCTCAAAGACTATCCCCTCCATGCAGTGTGCTGTTTGCTCAAATAAACCTCTGAAGCACAGTAAGAAAAGAAGAAAGCAAAACACCCAAAGCTATAACACAAAGAGTAGAACCACAATTTAAATGACTCTTCCCTCTTGGAGAACTTGGAACAACAATGAATTCAGAGATTTTCAAGCAAAACCCTAAATATATGTTTATTTTAGGCATTTTTCTCATTGCACGATCGGTGATGTACTTGCTAGAAATTTTCATAATTCTGAGAGCCTAGGTGACCTTGTATTGTACTTTCTATGAAAGCACTTCTACAGTGGTGTTCACCATAGTAACTGAGCACTCCAATGTGTTATCTGAATGCAGGTGAAATGGGAAAGAGAACATTTTTCTCATCTTTATGTAAGGATTATGTAAGAGTATAATAGTAATGGTTATGAAACTATATGGATTATGATATTTGGAGATTTAGCAGCAGCTTATGGAAAAGCATATATTTTATGTCATTCACTAGTGGTGCACCAGTGACTTAAGAACTCATGTCAGTGGTCCTGGCTGGGTAACTCAGTTGGTTAGAGTGTCTTTACCATACACCAAGGTCATGGGTTCTATCTCTAGCCAGGGTATGTATGAATATATAAATAAGTGGAACAACATATCAATGTTTTTCTCTCTAGGAAAAAAATAATAAATTAAAAAAACTCATGTTTGTGGAAAAAATTTCTTAAGGAATACTGTCTAAGGGGTATATATACATTCTCATTGAATTAAAACGAAGAGTAAATATCTAAATAATCTGTGGCCAAATAATTTTAAAGTCTCATTAATATAATCATAACATGAAACAGTTTTATAATTAAAAGTTCAAAACCATGAAGTTTCTTCACTTCATAAAAACAATTCATAATTGTGAAATATTAATTAATGAAACTGATTTCTTCTATGTTTCATCAGTTAATGCTAATGGAATTTTTAAAACCAAAAATGTTTAGAACATTGGGATATTTATATAATAATCAGTTACTACTTGTTGGGTACCTACCGTGTATAGGCACTTTACACAGATAGTCTAATTAGTGATAGAACTGCTGGGAGGCAACTATTTAACGTTTTTATTCCAAGACAAAGATACTTTTGTGCTGATAAATAATGCATCCAAAGTCACATAGTAGGTTAGTGCCGAAGCCAGACATTCCCTCCACAAGCTGCTTTCCCTCCATTCATTTTTGTATTTACCCATTACTTTTCCAGCTCTTGCAGCCACATCTTCCCTCAATTTTTTCCTTTCTTCTACTTTTCTGCTTTTTACCTAGCATACTGTTCAAATAAAAGCAAGATTTTTTTTCCTCCTGAAGCCCATGACTACAGATAATGACATGTGCAGGAAAGGGTAAATGCCTCTCCCTGGGGCGTTCAGTGCTGTGTCACGTCTGATTTCTTCAGGATGAATCTGAATGGCAATCTGTACCCGAAGCCTAATCCAAGTGCAAGTTGTTCTTGGCTGCCCTTCATGTCAAGCATTTTTCCCCCCTAAGCTCTCTTATATTCTTTTTATGGTTAATATAGAAAAGAAATAATTCTTCTCTTTTGAAACAACTATGAATAATATTGATATTTTATCTTTAAGGCATTAAAGGCAATGCAATTGTACTATTTAGTACTAATTATGAAATAAGTGATTGCATTTATATTTGTAATATTTCTTGTAAAACAATAAGATGGCTATAATGCTCTATATGACAACATAAGTATAATGTTTACATATTGCAAAATTTCACTTGTCATTGAATAAGATCACAATAATATGCCTTTCACTTATATTACTAAAAAATCCATCACACTGAGAAGTTATGCTCTCATAAACAAATTCTTCTCTATGTAGCTACTTAAGTAAAACATGTTCTCCAACACAATAGAGTTTAGGCCATTATCTTCTCTTCTTCTATATTAAAGAGCATAATATGGTATAAAATTCCTGTTACACAATTATCTCTAGGCAAATAGAATGAAGAATGATTTCTGTATGTAGTTCTAGAGCTTCAGACAGAGAATCAAGTAATATCTCGAATAAACCATGGGCTTCTTTTCTTTTTTTTTTCTGATCAGAAACAAATCTCAGGTTAATAAACTAAAGGTACTGGGTAATGGCTTCACATATGTTTTCATTTTTGTTTTTGTTTTCCTTTTTTTGATCTATTCACAGTCTTCAGCAAATATGTGTTCCGTTAATGTGTGGATCACAGGAAGTAATGGGGTTGGGATAGCATGATAAAATTAACTTATTTAAATCAGTCAACACATGGTTTTGTGTGTAGCCCCTTCCTGACCTTTAAAATGTCTCTTTACCTTTGGTTCAACTTATTAACATGAAATATAAGAAATCTTTAGCAATTTGAGATTTGAAGTTAGGATTTGAAATTGGGTCATTTCCTGTCCCTTAACTCAAAATAAACCTAAGTGATCTCATTATGGATTCCTAAGAAAACTTGTATAAATACAGCCTATCCAAAGTTTAAGCTTCAATGAGAATAGAAAAGTCCACAAATATCACTAAGCACAAGATAGAACAGTAAATTATTTTAAGAACAAAATTATGCTGTTATTTATTACTATCATTTAAAGTTATTTAAAAGTCTTTTTTTAAGACTAGAGTTTTCCCAATGCCAACTCTTTTTCTGATATTAATGTATGCATAACAATGTATATATGTGGGGTTTTCGATTTTTTTTTTTGCATTTAACTTGTCCTGTGTACCAAGGGAAAGCACCAAATGCAATCATTGGAGTCATTATTTTGAAAAAAGTCAACAAGTGTATGGGGACAGGAAGCATTATGTCAGGAGTACAAAGGAAACAAAATTGGCCAAGTGTTAATAATTTTGAAACTTATATGAAGGTACAAGGAAATTTATTATACTTTTATTTTACTTTTGAATATTTATTATTTTCTAGAATAAAATTTTAAGCTATATTGCCAAAATTATCCCCTATAACTTCTTCAATGTATACTTAATGATTTGAGCCTTCTAGAAGTTGTTCAGTTAATTCTTACAGGCTTTCATTTTAGCTAAGTTTTTATGTATGCATACATAGAAAAAAAATGCTTTCTCATTTATTTGTTTCTGTCTTCATTAAACACCCTATATAATATTTAATTGACCATGTCATTCCTACACTCTATACCAAATTATTTCTGTTTTTATGCCTGTAGTTCTTTTTTATTATTTTCAAGACTTTAGGCTCAGAATTCAAGTTATTTTCTTCTATCTCCTTCAGAAGTTCTTCACAAAAGTCTTTTTGGCTCTTCTCTGGGCTCATCAAGATAAAAACTTTGTTGAACAATTTTACAATTTGTAGGGCAATGTTATCAAAAATTTCCCCCCTTGATATGTCATCTTGTTCTAATTGCAGGGTAATGACATGTTTTAGAAAAAAGGAATTCCTTGTTCAAGTCAGTTGTCCCTTGTGATTCATTATTTAAGACTAAAACTTTGTCACCCCAATCAAAATGCTCAGGTTAATTTTCCTGATGGAACATTACTGGTCTTCTGGAAATATAAAATGTGTAATGATATCCCATACTATTCATTTCATGTGGTCTTTTATGGGATTGCCATAGGCCAGTTGCAGTTCTGTTTTACTTCTCTTCAGGTCGGCAGGGCAAGGCGAGTTAACATATGTCGTTGTTCTCAGAACTTCAAAAGGAAGAATCTTAGTTTGAAAAGCTTATCAAAATTATGCCCCCGAGAGAGTACCTAAAGTGAACGGATTTCTCACAGCATTGAGTATGTTCCCACGAATGGCACACAGGCCCCAACAAGCATGAGTAACAGCTGACGCTCCAGCAAAACCAGACTCGGGCTCTGCAGGAATCAGGCATTGACAACCACAGAAAGTCTCTGGTGGGGATTTTTAGACAAAAGACCCGAACAGCTTGTAATGTCCTCATTATCTTCAAAACAAAGCATGTTGCTAAGTATGCCAGAGGACTTGCTGCTTTCCAAAGACTTCGAGGTACAAAATTTCCTTCTTTTAATCATGCAGTTAGCATGAATCACCACCTTTAAAGAGAAAGAAACAGGAAAGGGCATTACTGGAACATTTCTGGTAGTGCAGTAATTTCTTAAAACATAATTCTATAATGATCCATTATCCCAATTTAAAAAAAAATGTGGAATTGTTAGATGATATAATTATAAGGGGACATCACTAAGTATCTTAGAATACTTTCCTAACTTGATTAATGTTGTCTTTATCACATGGACTTAATTTTTTAAATAAATTTTCATCTATACCAAATTTCATTTCAGAACTACATGGCAGATTTTAATGATGTTATTTACATTTATAAAGGCTCTTCTTAAGATCTAAAATCAGATTCTTCAGCCAATTAATTCTTAAAAAAGTAAGGAGTTTCTAATACTGAGGTTTTCTGGGGCATGCATTTTGGGTAGACATTTAGAGAAAAACAATATATAACATTTCTGAATATATATCAGAAATATATAATCAGTTTATAATAATTTTATATTTGCCAAACACATAGCTCACTAATTCTACAGTTCAAGGATTCATCATCTTTACTTATAGTATACGTACCCAGTACAGAATATAGCCTAGTTGAAGAATGTGTTTATCAATATCATTTTCTATTGAAGATTAAAAAAATATTTGACCATGGTTTAAACATTGAATTTGTATTTCATTGCTTCCTGGCTACCAAAATTTGTCTTATTTTTAATACCTTTAAAAGCTATATTGTGGAATGACTATAAGTTAATATGATATGCAAAGCATTGCCTAAAGTACACAGGTTATATTCAATTTATTTTTTAAACACTAGTCCCTAATAACTTCAAACTTATTGATATTATACCTGTTAATTTCTAAAAATGAACATTACAAAAATTTTTAATGTTATATCATCTTAATTCTCCAATCACATTTGTCAACCAGCTCCATTTTCCTTGAATCTAACTTTGTTTACTCAATTACTAGAAATATTTATTTAACTTACATAATGACTACTTGATCTAGAGAGTGAACGTACCAAATTTATTTTGATAGAATATTACTTCACCCACCTACATACAGTTTAACTGTGCCAGTGCCAAAGTGCCAAACTGTAAACCGGCTGCTCTGTCAGTGTTCTGTGAAGAGACAACTCTTTTTTTAAAAATACATTTTTACAAATTTTTATTGTTTTAAGAAGATAATCTATTGTAATATTAATTTCCTCAGAAAGATACTGACTGCTTCATATACTTTAGGATCATTACAATGATAATGTCTTCCAACACAATTAATATTTTGTTTTACATAAAGTACTTTCTATCACCATATATTAAATGGTTTGTAGTTTAGAAACTATATTTTCTGACAAGCTAAGCAAAGGAGAAATGCAGTAATTTTTTTTATTTATTCTCTTATTAAGCCAATACCACTAGAAGGCCACTATCTGCTAGACACTGTGCTAGACTTTGAGCATGCACTGCTAAGAAAAATAGATAATGAAATGAAGAGAGGACAAGCAACAAAATGTTATGTCCTAGGAAGAGGGAAAAAAACAAACAGGTGCAATAAATGGAAAAAATGAAACAGGGAAACAGAGGGAAGGAAATGAGTTAAAGCTTCAATGAGGACATGAAGCAACTAAGTAGAGTTAGAGAAAGAACCATTCTGGGCAAAGTGAACACTCTGTGCAAAGCTCAAAGTCAAAAAAAAACAACTTTGCATATTTCAAGAACTGAAAGAAGACCAGGATGGAGAAGAATATCTGAGAAAAAAAGAAGCACAACATCAGGCTGGAGAAGCAAGTGGAAATCTTAAATTCAATAATCATTGTTGTTGTGGTTGTATTTTTATTATCTGTGTTCCTACCTCTGTCATCGGTTTATAAATAAAAGAGGAGATATAGTGATAACATCCTTTCTTTTTCTAGGCTCTCAGCATACAAATTCAATGTTCAGAAAGACTGTGAGAGCAATTTATTCTTTTCTGAAGAAAGACATGGAGTTCATGGCTGAACTCAGGGATCTATCATTTGTACCACAAGTTGAGTGTCTAAAATTTGAGGAAATCAAAGCCTGACCCATATCTTACAAAACTTGTCTATTTTAAGCTTTCGGTATAAGCTCTTAGACAGACATTTCTTTGGTGATTGTCTTATCCTTCTTCATTTTCTGGTATTTTAATAGCTTCTGTTATTAATTTTTCTATTTTGAAAAATTACTCATTTTTGCCTGTTTATGTTTATTTATGTCTTTTTGTGTTGCTGGAATAATCTGTCTAAGAAAAATTTGGTCCTGTTTTTCTGCTGAGAATTAACTGTAATGACTGTCTGCAGAGTAAATTGTTACTTTTCATATAATTATTCTATTCTAGAAGTTAGTTTGGAGGTTGACCCATACAATATAAAGGGAAAGAGATCCATCTATTGTGGCAGAAAGAAGACCCAATAACTGTCTTTTTATTTGCTTCCTGCAACTCCACTCCCTTTCCATTTCACAGTATCTGTGCTTAGTTAATAAAACATCCTGACTACATCACTTATCAACATATTAATTTCTGCCTTCTCTTAAGGTTTCTTAAAAGAATACACAGTACTTCACAGTTTGATCCCAAACTACTTCCCACAGCTTCAAATGTCACCAGCCAATACATTGTGTCACACTAAATAGATAGTCTCATGGCAAGTTGTGGGAGGAACTGTAAAAGTCCATTCACTCAGCGACCCAGCGGAGGCAGCGGAACATCATGTTGTGTGGTACTTAAGACCAGCCTCTTCTGAAAATTTCAAATTTCAGTTGACTACTGAAAATATGAAGAGGGACATTTTGTAAAATATATGATTGTATACTATGCTTTACACCTGAAACCAACACAAAATAATATTGAAAGTCAACTGTAATTAAAAAATAAAAATTAAAATAAAAATATTTTTGTCAAGGTTTGATTCTGAAATTTAATTCAATGAGTCTTATATTAGGTCCCATAAAATGACTTATCAACCATTAATAAAGAATCTAATACAGGTCTTCTGACCACACAAGAGTGTGGGTTCTAGGAATAGGCAAGCTGAATTATTCCAATTCTTTATTTACTAGATGTGCTACATGAAGACAGGGAGTGTGTCTCTGGTTCAAAGCATCAGGTAAGATGGGTTTACAAGCAGTGCAAGTAAATGAAGCGAAGTTAAAAATGGTAGTGCATTTTTCTTAGTTGTAGAACACTTGGTTATAGAGCACTTTCATGCTGTTAGTTTGTAACTCTGACTTCACAGAGATTGCAGGGACCAAGTTTCTTTTGATCTTGCTGCTTTGACATTTTCAGTACATCATAATTTATTTTGCTTTACTATTGTGCTTCTCAGATATTGCACTTTTTTTTTTAACAAAGTGAAGGTTTGAGGCAACCCTGTGTCTAGAAATTCTGTGAGTGGCGTTTTCCCAACAGCATTTGAGCACTTCATGTTTCTGTGTCCTATTTGCTGTGTTGATCTAGGATCAGGTATTTCTGATCACAGTTAGTTACTATGGTAATTGTTAGTTAGGTACAGTTAGTTACCACAGTTACTATGGTAATTGTTTGGGTTGTCACGAACCATGCCCATAAGAGAGAGTGACTTAAGGGATAAATGTGTATTCTAACTGCTCTACCAACTGGCCTTTTCCCTATCTCTCTCCCTCTCCTCAGGCCTCCCTATTCCTTGAGAAAAATACATTTAAAGTAAGCCAATTTATAACCCTACAGTTGACTATTATGTCAAGTTAAAGGAATAGTCACACAACCTCTACTTTAAATCAACAGCTAGAAATGGTTAAGTTTAATGAAGAAGGCATGTTGAAAGTTAAGATAGGTCAAAAGCTAGGCTTCTTGTACCAAAAAGTTAGCTCAGTTATGAATGCAAAGAAAGTTTTTAGGGAAATTAAAAGTGATACTTCAGTGAACATACAAATGTTAAAAATGCAAAACAACCTTATTGCTGACATGGAGAAAGATTTAGTGGCCAGGAGAGAAGATCAAACCAGCAAAATATTCCCTTTAAAAGAAAGCTTAATCCAGAGTAAGGATTACTTACTTACTTAGTAAGCTCACTTCAATTCTGTGAGGGTTTAGAGAGGTGAAGATGCTGCAGAGAAAAGTTTGAAGCTAGCAGAGGCTGGTTCATGAGATTTAAGGAAAGAGGCCATCTCCATTAACATGAAAGTACAAGATGAGGCAGCAAGTGTTAATGTGGAAGCTGCAGCCAGTTATCCAGGTGATCTAGCTACGATAATTAAACAAGGTGGCCACAGTAAGCAATGGATCTTTCAATGTAGACCACACAGCCTTATATTGAATGAGAATGTCATCTAGAACTTTAATTTTTAGAGAGAAGTCAATGCCTGGCTTCATAGCTCCAAAGGACAGGCTGACTCTCTTGTTAGGGGCTAATGTATCTGGTGACTTAAAGTTGAAACTAATGCTCATTTACCATTCTAAAAATCCTGGGACCCTTAATAATTATGCAAAATCCATTCTTTCTGTGCTCTATAAATGGAACAAGTAAGCTTGCATAAAAGCATATCTTTTACAATGTGGTTTACTGAATATTTTAAGCCCACTTTTCTAATTTAATATTCAAAAAATTTCAAAATATTATTGCTCATTGACAGTGTACCTGGTCACCTGAGAGCACAGATGGAAATGTATGACAAATTCATGTTGTTTTTTTGTGCCTGTTAACCAAACATCCATTCTGTAGTCCATGGAACAAGACGTAATTTTAATTATCAAGTCTTATTATTTAAAAAATACATTTCATAAGGCTATAGCTGTCATAAGCGGTCAGTCCTTCTAATGGATCTGTGCAAAATAAACTAAAAACTTTCTGGAAAAAATTCACCATTATAGATGCTATTAAGAACAACTATGATTAATAACAAGAAGTGAAATATCAACATCAACAGAAATTCGGAAGAAGTTCCCTCCAACTCTCATGGATGAATATGAGGGGTTCCAGACTTCAGTAGATAAAGTAACTGCAGATGGGATGGGAATAGCTAGAGAAGTAAAATTAGAAGTGGGGCCTGAAGATGTGACTGGGTTATTGAAGTCCCATAATCAAACCTTAGAGGATGAGGAATTTGCTTAAGGGTAAGCAAAGAAAGTGGTGTTTTGAGATGAAATCTATTCCTGGTAAAAATGCTATAAAGATTGTTACTGTGGCAATAAGGATTAGCAATGAGGATTTACTGAACACTTAAACTGTAGTACAGTGTAAACATAACTTTTATATGTACTGGAAAACCAAAAAAATTCTGTGGCTTGCTTTATTGTGATATTTGCTTATTACAATGGCCTGGAACCAAATATCCAAGGGATGCCTATGCATAAAAAATACTTACTGATTCAATATGGCTACTTGAGTTTTAATATAATGTCCCCATTCCAGTTAGCAGAAGTAGCAAGAGACAAAGAAAGGCTATATTTTTCTCTGGAGGCTAAAACCAAGCTAAAACCCAGGAATTACTTTACTAAGAATAAGGAGCAAAAGATATTCAACACTGTCTCATCATCTAGCACAACATCTATCTAATAAATGCATCCACTGAATTGATAATCTGTGAATTTATGTCCCAGCTGCATCTAGTATATTAAACCTCATGCCAATCCTCTAAACCATGTATTCTTTCAACTGTTTTATGGAGGAGAAAACAGAAGTCCAGAAAATATAAGAGACTGATCATAATCATACACTAAAGTAAGATTAGAGCTCTAGGCTTGAACTTCAAAGACGTTTTGTGTGTTTCAAAGGTAATGACAGTCTTTTATAGATTTCCATGGAAACTGCCATGAAAGCTGCCTCTTTCTGCATCAGTTCTTGTTGCACCTAGATGGAAACTCCTTCTGAAAAACCCATGTATATACTTTTCTGGTCCTGCCCCTTTTGGTCAGCTAATTTTCCAATCTGATGTTACCCAAAACTTCAGCACCTTTGCAGGTTTACATTCCCCAAAAACTGAATGGAAGATACAGAATCACATAAACAGAGGCATTTAAATGGTGGTTATGATGCTGGGCCATTTACATGTAAATCTGTGACTCATACTTACTCTCCTTATTAAAATATAGATTGGACACAATTTTTATCTATGGTATTTATTCAATAACTGCAATAATGCTGCATGTAACATGAATTTAAAATAGTTACCTAACAGGAACCAGTAAAACTTAGATCATCCTCATAGATCTGAAGTTGTATGGAACAGAAGCAAAGCAGGAAACTTGTATCCCTGAGGTTCCATTCTGTAACTTGGCTCATTGTGCCATCTGGCTGCCTTACTTCCACCCACTACTTGAAATATGTGTTTATAGAAACAAATATGAAACTACCACTAAAGTAATATAAAAGCTGCAAATTCAAAAACATGATACTGACAAATACAAGTCTGTGTTCTAAAATCAATTAATAACGCACCAACATCTTTGGATATTACAGTTCATAACCTCACTGAAAATGTCTACATGTTTATAGACATATCATTGTTGCAATATATTTATTTCTAAGTCTCTTATGAATGAATATACTATTTGTTTTTTAGAAGAATATTTTACATTGTTTTGAGTGAATATTTCATTTAATTAAAAGAAGTAAATTAAAAGAAGTTAATTAAATTGAAGTAAATTCTTTTAATTAAAGAATTACATTAATTAAGGAAGTCATGAAATGACTTCCTTAAACACTGATACGGACACTTACACATCTCAGTGTTTCTCTTTTGGAGTAAAGACTATAGGAGTGGTCATATTATTTTTTTATGGTTGAGATTCCAAATGACTCTTGTGAAGTTGAAATCTTTTTTGTTTTCTTTATAAACTAGACCTAAAAATCTATCCTACTAGATAACTTCAGTTTCTGCTAAGAGATTCTGGTAAGGGATAGTTGTAGGTACCTTTATGCAATCACTGGCAAACAATAATAACATTTTCAATAATAGTAATAATGTCAGCCCAGATAGATTGACTGAGAAATATGTTGAGTAACAGCACCAAGCACACAAAACACATATACACATGTGCATGCAGAAATGCACACTTTTGTGCTATTTTCACAATGATTTATTAATGTGGTACTTTCAATTTTAGTCTTCTATTTATATAAAAGACTGTGTACTTAAATCTATGAGTCTTCCAATCTACTTAGAAAATGAAAAGACCTTCAAAACCTTTTTTTATTGGTGAATTAGAGGTGCTTTTTGGATACTGCATGGCAACTGTAGGCATACTTATGTCTGAATAATATCACATGCATATTCGTGGTAGGATAGTGCAAAAAATGGTGAATAAGTGATGACTCCTCTGAAAAGTTTCATGGTCTACTGAGAAAACATAAACAAATATATTAAAATACAAAATGGTAAGTGCATTTGGTAATTGCTTTCAGTTCTCATGAGGAACCATTAGTAGCTCTGATGGAGCATTCACTAATTGCAGAACATCATAAGGGGCAACGCTCTATGTAAAGAGATACAAGATGAAAACATAAAACTAGATACCAAGTACATTTATTTAAAAAATACTAGTGCATCAAAATCTTAAGAGTTGTGTGTAAAGAATTCGACAATGGAGTTGAACAAAGTTAAACAGATTTCTTTAATGTAAGATGTCTCAAAGCTGCTAATATACTAATTGTAAATCTGAAGGAAATATTTATTTCTACATAAAAGGGGATATCTTCTTTTTTTATAGAACTGTTGAACTATTGTTTCACAGACTAACAGAATCATAAGGGGCTATGAAAAGAGATACCATCCTTTGTCTCCTCAGAAAATGTTTCCAAATTCAATATTTTAAATGTGCCAGCATTTATTTTAAAAGATTTTATAAAATTCACTCTATTTATTAAAATTGTATAATAGTATTATCCCTTTTTATTAAAGCTTGAAAATGTTGAATGTTTATACATTCTTTCTTTTGAAATTTATTTTCAGATTCTGTAACTATATTTGTAGATGCTTCCAATCCATGACATCCCAAATAATATGAATTGAGAGCACATTAATTATCTTTTTGGTAGAAGGAATTTTTCTTACTAATAACTAGTATAAAAACTAAAAGCTATGAACAGGGTAAAAGTTTACATTCCCCCAGGGTCTTCCAATGACAGCTTAGTTTTCTGAGCCTTTGCGGTGGTTTTTTGGTCTGCTTGGTTTATTTGGTACCTCTGGGACCCCTATTGGTGCCTCTAATGCCACTCAAGAGGGAAGTTCAATCTTCTCCAGGCCATACCACCTCTACATAGGGGAAGCACGTTACCATCACATGGGCATAAGGAGATTTCCATTTCTAGACCACTCCTTGTTTCTGTGTTGCCATTTACTATTGTCACCAAGTTGCCTGGTGTCTTTGGGTGAAGGAAGGTACTCTCAGGCTGACGGGGACAAAAGACTTGTTGAGTCTGGGGCCTATTGTGGTGGTATTTGCCTAGCCGATGCTCCCAGTTGCCTGGTTGATCTCAGCGAGGAAAGGAGTGCCCTTCCTGGTGCAGAAGGAGAGTTTCTCCCTGACCGCTTGGTATCAGCAGGACCATCCCAGCAGGATGTTCCTTTGCAATGCTGCTACATTTTGCCTGGTGTTGTTGACACTGCTTGCCAGGGATCTGGGGAAGAAATGAGCCAATCTGGGTTGCCTTCACTTGCTAGACTAGAACGCAGGAAAAGCTGGTTTTAGGTCACCTTAATCTGTTGGGTTGGAATATGCTCTGCTGCTCTGCTCTTCCTTCAGTCTAGAGTTCCCAACCATTTCCACCTTCCTCTTTATAAAATTCAGAAATATAATTTGGTTGTCTCTCACATGGTTCTAGAGCTTATAGTTATACTTTATGGGGGAGAGCCAGAAAAACCATCTCTGGGTCACATTGTCATGATCTGAAGTCTGGCATGTTATTTGGAAGCCACCACAGTACTTTCTTCATAATATACATCCTGTATGCATTTAGGGAGTAAACACATGAAGAAAACCAGCTAAACTTTGTTGATGTTCAGCAACAAATATTTTTGAAGTTTCTGAAAATCTTCAGTGTTTTCTTTGTTATAATTGGCATTGTGGCTGTAAAAAGAATAGATCTCTAAGGTATTTGGCTGTTGTTTTTGTTTCCCATTTCTTTAATGCATCTAACTCCTGGCCATTCATGAACCTTGATGTGCCTTGGCTAATTTATCGATCCATTTATTGTCCAGATATAAGTTGCAAGACTAGATTCATTTTGCAAGAGCACTATCAAAATATTACATCCTGTCAACAACTAAGTTAAATGTGATCCTTGCTCATGGCATTGTAAATTCTGAAATAGGATGATGGTGGGGTCCAAAGCCCACAACAAACACGGCGTTGATAAACAACAGAATCCTGGGTAGATTAAGATCGCAGGTACAAACCTTACTCACGAGGTAAAAGTTGAGAAGGTCAGAAACATGCTGGGAAACAGAATATAAGTCAGTTCATATGAAGTGTTCCATACACAGACTGTATGCCCACTTCATTTTGAGTAAACACCTGGGACAGCAACGGTGTCCCCATAGGTCACCTTTATACATGGAACATTTATTATATTTATAGCTTGTGTTCTGAAGCAAAAACAAACAAAAGCAAAACATCTCTAAAATCTTGGCTCTTTTTGACTCCATTGTCTCATGTTCTGTAGCATGTAACATCAACTTATTCAGTGTATTATCATGTAAAGCCTATTGCTAAGCAGTTTTGCATGTTTAATGTCTCACACTGCAAAATTACAAACCTGCAATGTCTAGTTTGTGTGTATTTTGTATGCATTTTCATTTACCCAAGTGATTAAATGATTTTCACAATTTATAAAATAAAATGTAATAAAATTAAAATTATAAATAACTTTAGGCTCCCTATACTGAAGATGTTAAATGATTTTAATAAACTTTATCCTACCATTCAAAAGCATGTTTTTTTTCCCAGAAAACTGGAGGTAGTCTAGGATAGATTATATTATCTTCTACTCTAAGAATCACAGTTTCCATCCTTAATTATAGATGTATAAGTAAAAAAAACATGTGGGCATATACAATTAGTTTTGAAATGATCATATTATTTGGTGGTTTGCTTGACAATCCTTACATGTTCCATGTATAAAAAATAGTCATTTGACCACTAAAATTAGGTATATCAATATGATGCCTTTACAGTGTACAGTATTGAATGTTATTCATCATTAAATGCTTTAGCGAATCTATTAGATTCTAATTATACTTTAATTGTATTTAGTAGCAGGTAAAGTGTGTACTTTTCATTCTTCTATAACAAGAACTACATTAAAATATTGCTGGAAAGGCATTGTCTTTGCATTTAACTTGTGTTTCAATAAATATCTTGACTAGATATAACAAATAAATTGTCTAGTAGGTGGGATTTTTTTCCCTACCAACAAGATTAAAAGAGGTTGAACATAGTATATAGTATTTATGGAATATAATGAGGCATTCATTACACATGGTCTTTCCTACCTGGCTTAATGGGTTCAAGTACTCAAAATACACTTATTTCTTAATTCAAGGAAAGTAATTCTGTTCTCATTACCAACATAATACCCACGCAATGAAAATTGTCCTTTGTCTCTTTTATTGCTTCACCAGTTTGGGGGGAAAAGAAAATATCATTGTAGAACCCCAGTCCTTTGAAATTAATAACTTGTCTGAAAATTTTTCCAATGACAGAAGTCATTTCTATTTCCTGAGATCTGCCTTTCCACCTACAAAAGCTTTCACAATACCACTCTGACAAGCACATTGTCTGTGAAATGGGGGGGTTTACTTTGTCTTTGGAATTACTAGCAGGCACAGATGAACTGAGGAGTTCTAAGCAGAAATTTGTCCACAAAAGATATTCCAGAATCCACTCTGACTGCAATTATTCAGACAGTTTCAAATTGTACAGGTACTTTTTTAAGAGATATTATTTATTCATTTTTAGAGAGAGGGGAAGGGAGGGAGAAGGAGAGGGAGAGAAATATCAATTTGTGGTTGCATTTCACACGCCCCCTACTGGGGACCTGGCCTGCAACCTAGGCATGTGCCCTGACTGGGAATCGAACTAGTGACCCTTTGGTTTGCAGCCCGTGCTCAATCCACTGAGCTATAACAGCCAGGGCTGTGCAGGTACTTTTTAATAATAGTGATATATAATTGACTTCTCTTTATTCTCTAAGTTCAAAATAGATACACAGAACATATATTTGAAAATGAAAACAAACCAACAAAAAGTTTAGTCTATGCAATAAACTGGTATGTAGTGTATTAAGCAGTTAATTTAAACATATTTATATCAACCTATATATAACATCAATGCATAACTATAGGATTGTCCTGATGTTAATAATCAAGTACAACTGATTAGGGAAAAAATGAAGTCTTACTGTATATGAGAATTTTCTTGTTTTTGCCTCATGTGCATTGTCCTAAATGTCCTTCTGGTCACATCATTTTACCAAGGCTAACATACAAGCTGTTAAACTTAAGTTTTGTTTTACCTCAATAGTTCAAACTACTGAATTCAGTTACATAGTCTTTCTTTGCTGCCAATCACAGGGTTAAAGGTAAGTGCATAATGCTTTGTAGCCTTGTAATTAGTATAATGACAAAACCTAAGGAAATTAACTTTCCTACCTCTGTACATTATGTAATGATTTCTGTAGCTGTTATTTGGGAATGGCTTTTCTAAAGTGTTGTTTTAATGTGGCATGGTAAAGGACTAGAGTAGGAAATTAGGGTATTTGAATTTTATCTTGGTATTTGGAGAAGAATGCATAAGACCTTAAACTAGTATAATTAGAGATCCTTCCACATTATGCAGAAGTCTGAAATTGCCTACACTGCTCTGTATTCTCTGAACTAACTGTTTGACCCCATTATTTATTTTTCTTCTCTCCTCCACTCTACACACTTGTCTGCATGCTGTTCCCATACATTAGGGCCTTTGTACCAGCCAAACCCTCTGATCTTCAGATGATTCTATTGAAGGTTCTATCTTCTCGTCCTCTCCAGGGCTTCAGATGACTTTCTCCTTGAGTTCTTACAAGTTTGTGCTCCAGTGCCTCCATCGTGACTCCCCTGAGAAGCCATTTTAAATGATACAATCCTCTTCCACACACCAACACTTCTTATCCCCCTTCCTACTTATGTTTGTACCCATAGTACATAATAGTTTCTGATTTGTTGTATATAATCCACCCACTATTTGTAATCATCTCTCTAAGCCCATGGTACCTTGAGCTCCACAAAGGCAAATATTTTTGTCTGTTTTGCTTCCATATCCCTAGCACCCATAAAAGTAACTGGTACACAATGATGTTCAGTAAACATTTTTGTAATAAATGAATAAATTATCAGTGCAAATTGAGGTTGAATATAATAATAGTAACACATAAGAAAGACTATATAAATTAATACAATAAAAGGTACCCCCAAAATAGTATTTATTAAAAATTGTGTGTTTATTCATACATGTTTAAACTTCAGTCACCTTGAAAGTACTTTCCATTTGATGCAATACACCTATTGAAATGTTTTTTTCCACTGCTAAAAACAGTTTTTAAATTGTTCCTTCTGATACCTTATAGTGCTTCTGCCATTTTTTCTTTTACTTCTTCCACATAGGCAAAACATTTCCCTTTGAGGGCTTTTTCATCCAGGGAAACAGAAAAAAAAGTCACTTGGAGCAAGATTGGGTGAACAGAGATGGTGGGACACGGGGATCGTGCCATTTTTGGTCAAAAACTGCTGAACACGGCTCACCGTGGGCAGGTGTGCTCGTAAATCACCCATCATGAAATGAGCAAACGAGCTGAAAGAGTCTTCAAAAAAAATTCACTGAAACCAAATGTGGCCTCTCACACAACACCAGCTGGTACACTAATACAGATGGGCTGCAAGAACACTAGTGGGGGAAGTCTGTACTACAGTACAAGGAGCCCACCCTCTGGAAGGTAACTCTATTTTGGTGGGGGTCCCTCCTTGTATGTTGAATGTAAAGATTCTAGGACAATAACCACTCCTATTAAAACTTCAAAAACTACCAGAATACACTAAAAACTTCAAGATTTCAACAAAGTTGGAAAGAATCAAGAACACTTACATTTAAATTTATTACTATAGTAAAGGATAACCAGAAACACAGAAACATATTAATAAATCTAATCATTTAAGAGAGGAGAACATTAAAACAGATGTTTTTCACCTCAAACTGGTAATTATAAGAGCCACATTTCCAACTGAGAGATGAATAATCATAAGATTCAGCCTCATATATATATGTGTGTGTATGTGTGTATATATATGTGTATGTGTATATATAGAATACATATATTCAGCCTATATATATATATCTTAGAAAAAGTTTAATGTTTAGGGAAATTCCTTTCTAGCATCTATGAAAAAGTTTCATCTTTTTTCTTTACTATTATAATAGGTCCTCTAAGGTTGTAATAAGGTATATTAGTTTTACATGGGTTTTGATTTTGCTACATTTTTATTCATTTACTTACATATTCTGTTTTCTGATTCTTCAATGCATTTCATTAATGACAACTTTTTCATAGCTTTTATCAGTACTTATGTATCAGACAATATGTTCTATTTTTTAACTATAAAACAAAAAACTTATTAATAAATAATCATAAAATACATATTACTAAGAAAGCCAGTATAGAAAAATATTGTAAAAGTAATCTTATGAATTGAACTATGGCCTCTCAAAATTCATATGTTGAAGTCCTACATCTCACACAATGGGAATTTTTTGGCAATTGGGTCTTTACAGAGGGAATCAACTTAAAACCAACAGTATTAAAATAAATTTGGAGACAGACTTGTATAGTCTGAGCACCATATGAACATGAACATGGCCATCTAAGAGCCTAGGAGAGAGGCTGAAACAGATCCTTCCCCCACAGCACTCAGAGGCAGCCAACTCTACCACACCGTGATTTCAGATGTCTAGAATACGGAACCGAATTGAACTGAAACAATAAATGTATGTTATTTAAGCCTCCCAGTTTGTGGTACTTTGTTACGGCATCATGTAAAATATAAACAATTATACATATATGAGATTAAATATCACTTAAATAATACTTTAAATTTAGTTCACAGTTAGTGTCTGAAAGATAGAGGTATTTCTGGACTGCAAAAATATGCCAATAAGAAGATACTTTCCTGTATTTTCTCAGCAAATCCTTTAGAGATTTCTAAGTAAGAGTCACATGTGAATATCTACATAAAAAATCATAACTTGAAAATTGCCATTTCAGAGAATTGTTAATGCCATTGACATTAATCTTTTTCAAGAAAGTCTGTAAAATTAGTTAATTTCACATTTTTTTGAAATATTTGAATTCCCATTATTTTCTGATATGTATTGCAATAACTGGCTTAGTAAACAGCAGAAAAAAAAGATGCTCCCACTCACTAACATCAAGAAATTGTGCATTATGAACTTCTGTTTTTTCACAATCTGGTTGTACAACACCCTAAAAGACAGTGAAGCAAGGGATATGTAGGCGCCAGTCAACCTGTCCCTTGGGCCTAATAGGATCACTGCTCCTCTGGGGACTATTTCTGTCCTTCTCAGACATCATGATGGAGACCAGTCTCCAACACTCTCTTTTTCCTCACAGCCTAAACTGAATCTGACCCAGAAATATAAAAAGAAAGTTTAAGTATGGAAAAGAAAAGAAAAGAATTACTGCAAATTCTCTTTATCTATTTAAAAAATTATTGGGTGACTAAATAGGTTTAGTACTGAGAGTTCCTAAAGTCGTGAAACAATAAATGGCAATGGAAAGATTTTGGTGTCTAAACACTGTGGATCAGTTTCCAAAACTCTTTGAATGAATCTAATGTATTTATTTATTAATTGGAAAGCAAAGAGATTTTCTTCTCTCATATGTTTGTAGTGAGAATCATATGAGATTCTATAAAAGTAACTTATAAACCATAAGAAACTATGTAAATATCAGTTATTGATATATAGCTCTAATAGATCTAATTAAAATTCTACTTAATTACATTAAATTTAATTGTAATTATTGGAGTGCTATCATATTTAATTAAAGTTGAGTTAATTTTTTTAGGGCTCTTGAATTTGCTTCAATCACGTTATTGACAATAATTGGCATTACCTTGCTGGTTTAAAGTATAATCCCACATGGGAACAATGGTTCTCACATCCACACAGAAGTAGTTGAGAGAAGGCTCTGGAGGCACACCACCTGGGTTCAAATACCACCACTTCTACTAACTACCTGGGGAGGTTTTAATTTTCCTCATCAAAAGAATGAGGATGTCATGCCCTGGCTGGTGTTGCTCAGTGGATTGAATGCTGGCCTGTGAACCAGAGGGTTATGGGTTCAATTCCCAGTCAGGGCACATGCCTGGGTTGTGGGCCAGGTCCCCAGTAGGGGGCACATGAGATGCAACCACACATTGATGTTTCTCTTCCTCTCTTTCTCCATCTTTTCTTTCTCTCTAAAGTAAATAAACAAAGTCTTTAAAAAATAAGAATGAGGATGTCATATAAAGGAGTAAATATTAAATGAGTTAAGAAATATAATATTTTGCAAAGAACTTGGTGAATAATAAAAACTAATTGAACATTGGGTAGTTTATTACAGTATCATCATCACTATTAATATGTCTTACTGCATTTTACATGAAAATAAAATTTTCCTAAATAAATGTTAGAATTGCCTTTTCAAAAAAGCCCTCTAAATAATTAAACTTGCTACTTTTTCTTTTTAAGGGACAAATCCAGGTAAGCTTTTATTTGTATTTGGAAGACAGATTTCTATGATGCATTCTTATAAGTGTATAGCTTGAAAGAAAGTTGTTAAGGCTAGAGGAGACAAGTGAGGACCCCAAGGATCACATGTGTGAGGGCATTCTGAACAGAGGGAGAAGCTTATGAACAAGAATAGACAAATACAAAAAGTTTGTTTTCACTGGAGTACCAAGCAAGAAAACACACTAAAAGAAGATGGTGCATTTAAATCAACAAGCACCATACCACCGTCCAAAGGAGCTTTGGATGTATTAGCAATAAATTGAAACTTTATTATGATACTAAACAAGAAGAAACTTTAAACAGAAGAATGTAATGATTATACCTGAATTTAAAACAAATCTCTCTGGGAGTGATGAAAATGGTACATTTGTATGGGATTTGAGAGCATTGTGGTAGGATGGCAAATATAAACATATAGACATGGAAGAATGTGAAGACAAGAAGAACAGTTAAGATACTATATTCAAGATGTAAGTCAGGGATGGTGTAGTGGACTGAATAGTGTCCCCCAAAATACCAGGTCCCAACATCTGACACCTATGACTGTTACCTTTTATAGTAAAGTTTTACAGATGTTATTAAATTAAATATTTATATATGAGAGGATTACCCTGGATTATCAAGGTGGGCATAAATGTCATTGAAATTGTACTTATAGCAGAGAGACAGAGGAATTTGATACACACAGAAGAGGAAGAGTTGGCATGACAATGGAGACAGAGATGAGAGCAATGTGGTGACAAGACAAGGAATGCAGGCAAGCACCAGAAGATGGAAGAGGCAAGGAACAGATATTGTCCCCTAGAGTTTGCAATGAGCACAGCCCTTCTAACCTGAATTTTACCTCATGGGGACTCATGTCAGACTTCCTCATGAGTTCCAATGCGCTGGAACTCTAGAATTGTGAGAGAATAAATTTATCTTGTTTTAAGCTACCGACTTGGCCAAAATTTGTTGCAGTGCCCATAGGAAACTAGTAAGTCTCCAATAAGTTCTATTATGGATGACAGATCTGATATATATATTTTTTGGCTCTTTTGTTTACTGGGTTGAGAAGGTTTTGTGCCCCTAATACAAAAACAGATATAACTTGAAGAGTTGCAAATTTCACATGACTTTTTACACTTAAAACCTTTGCCTTCAACAATTATCAAGTGACTTACTGCGGTACTGAGTTACAACTATAACTAGTGATTACAAGAGCTACAACCCTGCCTCTCTCTAATTCTTTAAGTCTTCAACCCAACTATGCTGTATAGAAACAAGAAGCAAAATCAAACTCTATACTCAGTAGTATCCCAAGAAAGTATGGCAAAATATCTTTGTAATTCATTATGATTGCATACGTTAAATATCACAATGCACACTGATGATACTTCTCTATCTGAGTTATTTATTTCAATTAATGTAAAGCTAGAAGCTTATTAAAATTAGCATTTATTCAATAAATATGTACTTAGCACTGTACTAAGAATCATGATTACAGATTTGTACAATAAATATATTTTTGCCAATGGTTTTAAATCCAATTCATTCTAGATGCAATTGTCTGTATTCCTGAATCACTAGAGAAGCTGAGGACCCTATGTCATTTATTTAACCTGCACATATTTTAGTTTTAGTTATTTTATTAACAATTATTCATTTAAATCACATAGATACCATTTTAATTTTTTAAAGTCCAATATATTATATTTTCCCTCAAGGATCATTAAGTCAAATGGCCCAATTAATTCACATTGCATTCACATTGCATCTGGACTGAGCCATACAACCTGCTCTGATTTTGAATGTCAAAGCTTTCTGGGTCAAATCAAAACACAGCTCACAATTCTGGGCTTTGTATTAGAAACCATGCTGTGAGGGGTTAAGAGGCTGTTTAAGTTATATGGAAATGTAGGGCAACATTGTGCAAAGTTTCTCTTAGGGAAAGTGAAGAAGAGATAATAAACATTTAGAGTAAAAAATATTCATATTATACATGTATGTATGTGTACACATATAAAGGTTTTTCCATGTACTTAATCTTCATCAATACAACACTGATTCATACATACTACAAGATATATTTTCTCTCATTCTCTTCCTCCCCTCAACTTACATTCATTAGATAATAGAAAAATATAAAATAATCCATTAACATAAAGAGTTCCATTTATATTCAAAACCCATATATAATGCTTACTTTTTTTCATAGAACATTGGATATTTGTGCAGTAAGGATATCCAAAATGTTTATAGTGTTTTTGGCCTAAGATTTGTATTGAATCAAGTAACCAATTAGTCAAATAACACTCTAGCAATGCATAAAGCAATTTTTAGCACTAAAATATGAAAATGAAAAAGTTATTCTTATTCATGGATAAATAATGTTATTTTTATGATGTGTTTTCAGAGGTTGACTTAGTTGTTTACTGAGACTGATACTTTAAACCACTGTTGATTCATAAGGTACTCTTGCTCTCATATACATAATATGAGTCCCAACAAGAAAAAAAGCAGAGTGAATAGAAGAAAACTATTTGAAATTATAGCTGCTAACTGAAGAAAGAATTTAATGTTCAATTTCAAAGAGCACATTCAAAGTACAAATGTCTAATAAATACATAATCTATATCTAGAATTACATAATTAAATTGTAGAAGTTCAAAAGCAAATAGCATATATTAAACATAGACAAGAGATTATAAAGCATTATCAATTGAATTTCTCATAAACAACAGTGGGTACAATAATATCTTCAAAATGCCAACAAAAAGTCTATAGTTTTATACCTAACTCTCTTTTTTAACTCTCTCTTGACCAACTGCATAATCTTGCTAGATGAAGTTCTGAAGAATGTGATTCAGGAGGAAGAAGATTATATAAGGAAAGTATGCGATTTTTTTTAATAAAAAGTATAGTAGGCAAAAAAATTGTTTTTCAAAATGTCTTATATATTCCATTTTACAAAATGGCATTGCCTTTTCCCTTCACTTGTCATTACTTATAATGCCATAACCTAGAAGAATGGAGCAGCACTTATTAAACTACATATGTATAAAATAAAATATTCCAGCCCTGCTCTATCACCCTCAACAATACTGTGACTTTCCATAGCAGCTGTGTTCTTCTTAAATTCACTCCTATTTGCAATGCTCTGCTCCTTCATGTCAACATCCTGCTCTCTGCACACACCTGCTCTGCCCTGTCATGTTAAAGTAAAGCTCACCAGCCTCGAGAGCTCATTCCTCCTTTCACAAGGTTCCTGCATTGAAATTCACTTTGTTCCTGTTATTAAATGTTTTTCATTTTTTATTTTTATTCTTTTCATGGCTAAGATGGCTTGTCCCCTATACTCCATTTTTACACAAATACACCACTACCTTAACTCCTGTTAATGTCTTCTGCTCCCACCCACTACACTGGAAACTTTCAGCATCATAACTTAAGCCCATTCACCAAATCTAATAACATTTTAAATGGCTTATTCTGCTTTCCCTTTGTTGTCCATTTCATTCAGTTAAAGACCTTCCTCTGTTATTAAAAATACAAACAACAACAAAACCATTTCTACTATATATTTCTTAATAGATTCTATTGTCTGTGCCCTATCCTTTGTTTGTGTGGGTTCTCAACAATCTGTTGACGTACAGACGTATGAAAGTGCCTTCACCTTGAAAAAGGCTGGATTAGATCAGTCTAAAATTACTTTCCAAATCCCGAGCTCTCTCTTCCTCTATATGTGTGTCTTTGGAATGTCTATGAGATTAAGAAATACCTGATAATATTACATCATAAGCTTTTTGTCTATATTCAGAGAAATGACATGTATAAAATGCTTGACACATATTTAGTACTTCATAAATGGTAGGTAAGTTCATTACTGTTATCTACCAAATTCACAAATGGTTATAAAATGGTTCTGTCTTTTGTTGTTGGGCACTACTATAACAGGATGCATCCAGGGGCCTCCCCAAAGAGGGATTTGTAGTGGGGTGCAGAACTCAAGGTGTCCAGGAAATAATAAAAATATAGTATGTCCTCACCCCCACAAGTTTGAACTGGGGGATGGGACATATGGAGCAGGGCCATTGACAGTTGTTCTGCACATCAGCAGTTTTTGCAAGTAACCTCAGGCATGGTCATTTAACATATCTATAACTTTTAACTGGTTTCATGGATATGTTAAATAGCTGTGGCCATGCTTTGAGCCAGGGAGATGGGAGTGACTTCAACCCATGGTAACTGGGAGGCAACTGCCCCTGATTACAGAGCCTGCATGAGAGCTTGGAGATGACTGGCTCCACACCACAGGGCTACACCTGCCCAGACTTATTATGGCAGCCCAGAAAGGCTGGAAAAATATGGGGATGCTAGCAGTTGTAGCCGATTGTGGCAGGAGTTGGAAATGGGACTGCAGAGGAAGATTGGTGCTGGGATTTAAACCCAGGCACAGTAGCCATATTAGGAAGGAACCATGAGGCTTTGGGGCTCCCTTTGCCACACAGCTTAGGAAGCCAGAAAGCAAGATGTAGCAGTGATGCAGAGCTCTCTTTAGTGGTTTGGAAGAATACAGGAGAGGTGCTGTGGGAAGGAAAGGGGTGAAAGGACTCTTGCTGGTGGGCCAGAAGGTGCCACATGGGTTTGAATTAAGAACTGGAGGTCACAGGGTCGACACAGGTGATGGTGCTGGGAACCGAGGGGAGGCCTGCCAGCCAAGCATAGATTACTGGGAAGAACTGGTCGTTACCTAAGCCACAGACTTCTATTTCTTTTCCTGAGATACAGTATTCCAGACAAGGCAAAGTGGAGAAGGAAGGACTGTGTGCCTTTGTGGGAGTTTTAAGGGGCTTTGGGATTTTAACAGAGACATTAAGTTACTACTCTAAGTCTGAAAACGTTTTGAATAAATAATTACTTTCCTTTTTACCAATCTCCATCATTGAGAGTTAAAATTCCCTGGCAGTGGGCAAGGCAAACCTAGTACAGGGGGAACCCAGAAGAGGGGGTGGTCCATTGGTTAATAGTACATTGTTTCCCTACTCCACTCCCCCACTCCACAGGCCCATTCTATAACACTACTATTGTGCCAAAATATCATGTGGCTACTTTTAACACATTAATTTTCTCTATAGACAGTAAACTTGATAAATAATTTCATCTTCTGAGTTTCAAAATACCATAACATAAAGACTTTGAGAAATAGATTAAGCACAGCACCAAGGTAAAATAGCTTTTGGTAATTATGTTAATATTGATATTTAATATTGGGTAAATATTGATCCCCATTTATTTTCTATTTTATTCATTCCATATTTAGGTTATAGCATTAATTGCATATGATTCCATGCCTTCTATATCTCCAGACAGATTGAGCTATTAATAGCAATATTCTGAGTGCCTCTGATTGACTCAATGGACCAGATGGGGATCCACTTAACAGCAGTGAAGCCGTCAGCACACTTCTCCCCATTTCTTGATTAATACCTTACACAAGACCAAATCAAACTCTTTCCAAAGTCACGATAAATTGTATGTAATGCTGCTCCCTGATTTACTAGCCCATTATTCTGTCAATAGACAGATATCCACTACCACTGTGACGAATTTGTTCTTTATAAAGCCCTGTTTCCTGCTACATCATTCTAGTCCAGGTGTTAGAAAATGGGATCTTAGACCTTTTTTCCCTAGATTTTGTTAGAGCTGTAATTTCAAGTATGGTGCCTTTTACTTTTCAAAGAATTGGCATCATATTAACCCTCAACGGACTCTCAGAGAAGTTAAAAGACTAAAATTATACTAGACATTCATTTTATATCCTATAATTTTAGATTTTAACAGCTTAAGAGATTAATTAAACAATATCAGTACTTTTTTCCTCACTTACACCTTTTTCTTTTGCCCTTTCAAATTTTGTATCAGAAGACAATTGACTTTCTCTGGAAACATACAAAGAAAGTACTAAAATTTCATTTCTAAATAAGCAAAGCAATACTTCACTCTATGTGAAAGGCATTTTCTTTACTCTTCTCTCATGATTAACATTGGTTACAGAATATGTCCCATAATTTGTATCTTTTATGGATATTTTAAATTTTTTATACAAAACTATGTCATTTTATAACTTGACCTATTTTATACTTTCTGTGATGAGTCCATTTCAGCTCTGGTGTATTAAGAGATTTGCAGGCTTTTCATGTCCTTTGTTTTTGGCAAATATTCATTTACTGCATTCATTTGATCTTTAACACCAGAAGATAATGATGTAGCAAGGTTTTCAATGGGATACCAGAACATCAGCTAAACCCATACACTGTCCCTTACTGCCTAGCATTCATTTTCTCTATTTTTATTTATATGTAATTTATATTTATGTTATTTCTGGCTTTTTCCATAGATAAATTCAAGGTGACTTGTATAAGAACATAAATTGTCAAGGAGAATAAAAACATTAAAAATGTGACAAATGAGAGAAAATAAAGTTGAGAAGAATAATAGAGCCAGAATGACCTTAGATCAAAAAGCTTTTTCTTAGGTAAGCTTCAGGTTTGAGTATGAGCTCCAGCAGCCAACCTAGAAAAGACCAATAAATTATAATATATAAAAGCACACATTAAATCTTCAGGAAAGTGTTGTATGGTTTAAGCTAATATTGGAGAAAATTTTTCTGTATGCAGTATCAACCCCAGGGCCTGCTCTATAACTGTTCAAAGACTTGAAAGGAGTGAATGCATAGATAAGTGAATTATTAATTATAGTCATATTTATATAATACTTATGATAAATGCAACAATGAGTTTTAAAGACCACTTATCATAAAACATTTCAACATTGCTTCATACCATCACCCCAAACTCTAAACGTTTAAGAGTAATTCTATAATGACCCCAGATAACTTTATTCTTTGTAGTTGCTTTCTAAGGGGCAAATGTTATAACAGCTGAGGAGGCAAAGCATATCTTTCAGATTCACTTTCTTAACTGCTGAGACAGGGAGTTTAAGATTGCTGTTCACTTGCAGCCAAGTATGGACCATGTGTTAAAGAACCAGATATTGGAAAAAATTGACCTGCTCCTGAAAAAAAAGGAGCAAGGAACCTGATATAGGTAAGAATGCAAAGAAAGATCACCTCACTCAAAATGACCATGAATCACTGTCTTAATCAGCTCAGGCTGCCATAACTTAGTACCACAGAATAGGTAGCTTAAACAACAGACACTTACTTCTTACAGTTCTGGAGACAAGAAGATTAAGGTCAAGGTGCCAGACAATTTGTTTCCTGGTCAGGCCTCTCTTGCTGGCTTGTAAATGTCTACCTTCTCACTGTCTTCACATGGCAGCTAGAGAGAAAGTCCCTGTCTCCCTACCTCTTATTGTAACAAATGATATGAACATGGAATCCCCACTCCCATGACCTCATTGAAATGGAATTACCTCCCAAAAGTCCCATCTCAGAATACCAACACACGGTGGGTGAGAGCTTCAGCATATGAATTGAGGCAGGGAAACAAATATTCAATGCATAATGCATAACAATCTTTTTTCTTTCTCAACACAGTTTAACAAAAGTGACTGAAAACTATTTCCTCTAAGTATCATTCAGTGGATATTTTCTCTTCTTATTTTACCTCCCAAGTTACCAACCTTCATCTTGCTACCCCATAGTAAAAAAGGTAGACATTCAACTAATATGCACTGCTAAAATATTGAAACACTTAAATTTTATTGTTCAAAATACTAAAATTTTATGATTCCTGCTAATCTGATGCTCTGTAGAGCTTCTCCACATCAAGCCTGCCAGAAATCATTTTTGTGGTATTCCATAATCCAGAGCTCAGTAACAAAGTACTTGAAAATACCAAATGGGAATGTGGAGTAGTCAATTTTTTTCTGTATATAGATAGTAGGTAGGTTTATAGTTGTTCATATAGAAAAATAATATAATAATAAATAGTATAAGAACAAAATCTGTGTTTTGTGTACTCACAACTATAAACCTAATTTTGCCCCACCCTATACATGAGAGTGATAGGTGTAGAAAGCCGCCCCCCCTTTTTTGGCAGATTTTGGAGACAATAGTGGTGTTAGATAGGGTATTTCCAGAAAACATTTTTAGGCTATCAACTAAAGGTAGGAGTTACTGTAAAACTTATATTTTATCTGGTTTTAACAAAATGATTTGGGTACCAGGGCTATAAATCTTGTCCTTGTCAAGCACAATAAATTTACCTGCAAATATCATTTCCACAGGAAAAATAATTAGCCTATGGAGCAATGATATTAAATGTAAAATCTTTATCTTAAAAGAGGATAAATTGAGAATCACCACTGAAAATACTTGTCTTGGAAATAGGCGTATATTTTAGAAAAGTTTCATAAGTTAAAACGTAGACCCTGCAATAGCATTTTGTGACTCTCACATATTTTGTGATAGCAAATTTTAACCCACATATCCAGGATTTTATGACCATTACAAATCTCTGACTTTCTATTTTCTTGGTTAAGGTTTTTAGGGTGTCAACTTCCTATCTTTCATCTACTGCGAAAGATTTTACTTTTGAGTACGTTTGAGTAATAGACATTTGAACCAGATGTTGCTGGCACAAAGAAGAATGTTTCGGTAGCCTACGTTGTAATTCAGAATAATTCATTCTTTCATTCATCATGAAACAATATTTATTGACTATCTAAAGCTTCAATTATTCCTTGTAAGGGCTCTGTAAATTTAAAAAAAATTAATCTATAACCTCTTTTTATATTCTATTTGAATACTTTCTCTTTTGATTCTATTCATTGGAGTTCAGGCAACTATTAGTTTTATGTGACCCAACATATTTATTTCTTCATTTTTAAAAAAAATTCTAATAAACATATAACATCATCCAATGATATTTATTTCCAACAGGAAACAATTCTGTTGATGAAATTATTTACCAAATTTTCAAGAGTGAGACAGTGAAAAGAAAATAGGGTAGTTCAAATATAAATTAGATAAATATCTTTTAGGAATGCCTTCCTTATACCCTGTATATTCATAAAATATCTCTGAAATGATACTGTAAAAATAATCAAGAAATTTTAGTTACCTCTGGGTAGGGACAATTAGGGGTTAAGTTTCAGGAGTTGGAAAGAGACTTCTTTATTATATTTAAACTCTTTATCCTTATCTTAAATTATTATTCTTAAGCATATATTTTCTATCTAAATCAGTTTTTTCATAATCCAAAGGCAAAGTTACATAAATTTTAACAGTATGAGTGAATGGTCAAAATGAGATAATTAATAACCCTAACACACACACAAAAATAAAGATCCTTTAAAATGTCATTTATTACCCAAAATAATTACTCATTTAAAGTTTTCAAATATGGATTCTATTTAGAAAATTTGATATTATTTTTCTTTTATAAAAAGTATGTCCTCTGTTTGTGGTAAAGGTATTGAACATATTACAGAAAAGTATGATACAGCTTGATAACAAATAAAATTGATGTGCCCATGTAAAGATTTAGAAAGTAATCGATATCTCTCAAAATTGTCTTAAATGTTTACATAACAGACAAATAATTTAAAGATAATTAAAAATCTTTACCCATCCTGAAAGTCAAAATAAGTAAATGACTTAAATGTTACCAATTCTTTATAAATAAATTTGAAATCATTTTTACATGCTACATGTAAATTATTAATAAAATTATGTTGACATACATTTTAGATAATTTAATTACTTCACTCCAGACTTCTAATCTGAGAAATACATCTAGCATTCAAACAACACACTAGAAATTATTTCCCAGTTTCTCAATTGTTATACAAAGAAGAACTAATAGTCACAAGTTTTCAAGTGTCAACAGCAAGCTGATATGTAGTAATATGTTTTTTTGCTCAGATAACAAGACTGGTGTTTTTGTTTGTTTGTTTGTTCATTTGTTTGGTCTAAATTCACCAAATCACACATGTCAATATATATATGGAGAACTTGAGCACATGAATATTTTTTATGAAAAAAATAAATAAAGACTTCTCATAAAGATTTTTAGGGGATTCTATATGAAAGGGATTGTGTATTCTCTATCAAGTTTTTGTACTGCTTTTTGTAAATGATACTATGCATTATTATTATTACTATAACTGGAATAATGTGTTATGCTTCCCCCTTTCCCTTCAGGAATGCTTTAAAAATTTCTGGGGTCATGTTTCTCAGTCACCTTAACTGAGAAGACATCACTGATATCCAGGGGATGAGGACCTTAGAGGCCTACAGTGTCTAAAACAGGCCCATACAATAAAAAGCAACACTCAGGTGGTTTACCTGGTTCTGCTGTGCCAGTCCTGATAATACTGAAATTCTCGGTTGTAGATGGGTGGATGAAGCTTCTCTGAGCCTCCACCTGGTCCACCAGTATTTAACAATCTAGCTATTTAATGGTTAATATTTGGCATAATAGGGATCTCTTGTATCCAGGCCCAGCAATAAGACTAGTGTCGATTCCCATTGCCTAAAATGTCAAAGAATTTGAATATTCATCAATGATAAAAAAAAGGGGGTGAATATTTTTACCCCTTGTGATGACTTTCAAATGTCCTTTCAGGTATTTAAAGACCAGATTTATGCTTTATATTGGGTTCTTTGTGTGATAATTTCACTACTGCAACCACTTTATAACAGAGCATAATTTATAAATGATACTACATATAAAAATATCATCCAGGTCACTTGCATAAATATGGTACCTCATTTTTCTCCATTTTATGTAATGTGGGCTGGCATATAAGCTCTACTTCATCTAGAGTTATATTTATCTATTTTTTTGTGTTTTCATCAATTTTTTTTATTTTTAAGGATATTTTATTGATTATGCTATTACAATTGTTCCAATTTTTCTCCCTTTGCTCCCTCCAATAGGTATCCCCATTCCCTCCCCCCTTAGTTCATGTTCATGGGTCATGTATATAAGATCTTTGGCTTCTCCATTTCCTACACTATTTTTAACACCCTACCTATTTATTTTGTACCTACCAGCTATGCTTCTTAATCCCTGTGCCTTTTCCTCCATTCTGCCCTTTCGCCCTCACACCTGATAACCCTCCAAATGACCTTCATATCTACGATTCTGTTCCTGTTCTGGTAGTTCACTTAGGTTTGTTTGTTTTGTTTTGTTTTTAGATTCAGCTGTTTATAGTTGTGAGTTTATTGTCATTTTAATGTTCATTGTTTTGATCTTCTTTTTCTTAAATAAGTTCTTTTAGTATTTCATGCAATAATGGCTTGGTGGTGATGAACTCCTTTAGGTATACCTTGTCTGGGAAGCACTTTATCTGCCCTTCCAACAATAACTTTGCTGGATAGAGTAATCTTGGTTGTAGGTCCTGGATTTTTATCACTTTCAATACATCTTGCCAGTCCCTTCCTGCTTGCAAAATTTCTTTCAAGAAATCTGCTGATAGTCTTATGGGAACTCCTTTGTAAATAAGTCTCTGCTTTTTTCTTGCTACTTTTAAGATTGTCTCTTTAACTTTTGGCATTTCAATTATGATGTGTCTTGATGTGGTCCTTTTGGGTCCAACTTGTTTGAGATTTTCTGTGCTTCCTGGATTTGTATATCTATTTCCTTCACCAAGTTAGGAATGTTTTCTTTCATTATTTTTTCAAATAAGTTTTCAATTTCTTGCTCTTCCTGTTCTCCTTCTGGCATCCCTATAATTAAGACTTTGGAATGTTTGGAGATGTCCCAGATGTTCTTATACCATCCTTGTTTTTTTGAAGTCATGTTTCTTCTTTCTATTCTGGTTGAATAGTTATTCTTCCTTATGTTTCAAGTCGTTGATTTGAATTCTGGCTTCCTTCCCTACACTGTTGGTTCCCTGTGGATTTTTCTTTATTGCATTTAGTTTAACCTTCATGTCTTCCTTTATGTTGTTGCTGTACTCAGTCAGTTCTCTGAGCATCCTGATTAACAGTGTTTTGAACTCTATATCTAAGGGGTTGACTATTTCCATTTAATTTAGTCCCTTTTCTGGGGTTTTGTTCTGTTCTTTCATTTGGGCCATATTTTTGTGTATCCTCAATTTGGCAGCCTCCTTGTGTTTGTTTATGTATACTAGGTAGAGCTACTTTTTCTCCCTATCTTAGCACACCTGCTAAGTTGTAGGGGACAGAGCCTTAGAAATTCACCACAGCTGGACAACCCGCATCACCACTTTGTGGCTCTGTGTGAGGGGAGGGTTTGGAGAGGAGACAATGCTGCTGCCTGGCTTCTGGAGGTTTGCCTGGTACTCTCCCCATTTCCAGTCACTTCACCCACTTCTATATGTGACTGGTACCCTCCACCTGTTGTCCTTGTTAATCTCAGTGTGGGTGAGTTTGGTAGTGTTCTAAATCCATGCTAGCCCTTTAAATTAACTCTCCCGAAAAACTAGCAATTTATTCTCCCTCCTCAACCCTTTCTGCTTTTTACAGCCAGAAGTTTATGGGGCTTTATCTTCCTGGCCCTGGAACCCTGGGCTGTGCAGTCTGGCCTAAGATCACTCACTCCCAAAGTATCCCTCCTGATTTTTGTCTACCATATGTGAATGTGGGACTGCCCATTCCACCACTGCCACCGCCTCTCTGCACCACACCATGTCTCCTCACCTCTTCACTCTGACTCCACTTCTCTGCCCCTCCTACCCATTTGGATGAATGTGGTTTCTTTAAACCCTTGGTTGTTGGACCTCCATATAGTTCAATTTTCTGACAGTTCTAGATGCTATTTATTTTAAGGTTTAATTGTAATTCTTCTTATGGTTGCGTGCAGGGGTGAAGTGTGTCTACCTATGCTTCCATCTTGACTGGAATCTTCTATCTCTTATAAATGTAGTACATTATTACTTATAGTGCAAGTCGTATTCTAGTATTGTGTACCACTGAACTTGTACTTCCTCTGGGGTGTTTAAAGAAAAAGGTTCTAATCTTGTAAATCCAAACTTATTAGTTGTAAGTGGATCAAAACATCTAACTACATTTTCTCATATATTCATGCCTGAATATGTTTATATTAAAAGTCATATTAATGTATTATAAATCACTTTCTTTTTATTTTATATTTATATTTTATTTAGAACACAATCAATTTTTCTATAATTGTGTTTAAATGCAGATTATATCATTTATGTATTTCATTTAGGAGTAAAATGTCACCAGAAATTGTTTTAAATGGGTGGAGGGGACACTGTATCTAATAGGGTTAATAACTACTAGTATAACTTAATTTATTCTAAGTCAAGTGCTTCCAAATTAGTGAATAAAATAAAAAGATTATCTTGAATGCACAAAAAGAATCTGCCTTTCTGTCTTCTGGAGTCATCTTCAGCATTAATAGCTGATGCTTATCTCTTCATTCCCTTTGTGCCAAGCACCATTGTAAGCACTTCACATATATATCAACTCAATAAATGCTCTCAGCAGTTTTTTGAGACAGCTATTCTAATTAGCCTTACTTGATAGATATGAAAATGAAGCATAGAGAAGATCACAGAACTGGAAAGGACTTAGCTAAAATATATTTCTGGAGATGAAAATAAAATAAAATTTAATGGGTTGCTTAAAGTAAGTCATGGTAGGCAAACCTCTGCATGAGAAAACTAGAGCAGCCTGATAAATTTAGATATAGAGAGCAGCAAAAGCTGTGGAAACAAATACTAAAGGGAGTAAAATTTCTGAGAAAGGAGTTGACAATGTTTAGTTTTTCCAGGGAATATTTTCTTATTCTACATAAGTCTAGAGGTTGAAAATCTGGACTCTAGATAGACACAGAAGGATCTAGAAAACAACAGTTTTTATCAGCACTATCTGGCTGGTGACACAAGTGCAAAACTGGAGGAACTCCATCCAATGCATGGGTGCATCCCTCCCAGACTTTTGGTACATTCTGGGAGTGCACAGGGCAGGAGACTACAAAGCGAAGGCAAAACTTCGGAGAAGCAGAACGGAACTTCTGAAAGTACTGGGACCCAAAGGCATGCCCCGGCAGCCAGGGAAGGCCAGCTGGGGCAGACAGCCCTCAGGACCTGGTGAATGCTAGGGAAGATCTGTGCTGACTTTTCACCTGGACACACATGCCCATCAGGCCACGGCTAGAAACTGAGAATTGAGATTTCAATTGTGGTAGAAAGCCACTACTGGCAGACAAGAACATTTCAAAACATAACCACTTGAACTAGTCTACGGCTTTGTGATCCCATTGAATTATTGCATTTCTGCTTAAGCTATATGTCTACCTTCTTTTCAATTTCCATCCTTTTCTTCCCCCACATATGCTATATACAGTCAAAAACTGTATTCTGTTATTTTTGATGAAGAAAAACAGATTTGTTAAATATTTGTCTATGTCCTGGAATTATTCTAAGACTTTAAATAGATATGTAAAAACTAAATTAAATTAACATAGCAAAACCACACCATAATATAGGTGCTATTATTTTCCTTACATAAATGTGGAGATTGAGACTCAGAGAGGTAAAAATTTGTAAATATAAAAACTGACATTCAAGCCAGGAAATCTCTCTTCATGGTCTCTGCTCATAACTAGTAACCATTACATTAAAATGTCACGAAAGTCTGAACAGAGATAAGAGGAAAAGGACAATTTAAATGTGCATAATAAATAAGAAAATACATACACAGTGCTATAATAACATAAGTAACTAAATCAGAGCCTTTGTCTTGTATGATTAAAATAAAAATCTTCACTCTGTAAATGTGGTATATTAATCAATGTCCCTTTTAAGTTACAGTATGTGCTGGACAATCAGCTGATAATGTTTTTAGTCAAATAGAGAATCTTCTTTTAAAGGGGCATTTGAATCAGACATGCGGCATTAAGAATTCTTATTGTAATATGTGTATTTGTCCATGTGACATTGGACAACAGTTCCTTATCTATAAAATGAAAAAAAATGCAGTACTATCTTATAGATTTGTTGTGGCAATTTAAAGTAATATAAAGACCCACTTAGCCCAGTGTCTATCATAAGTACAGAATACAGACCAGCTTTTTGATGAGATGTATATATCATCAAATATATATGTATACATATAAAAGTCTATATGTATACATAAAAATATATGTATAAACACATTTATACATGCATGTATACACACATATACATACATGCATACACACATAGGTATTTAGATAAGAAACAGTGATTTGTTAAAGAAGAAACACCAGTACAACTTTTTTTTAATGAAATGTATTTTAACATGCTTTTCCTCTGGAGAAATAAAGAAAAATCTCTGGGTTTATGAGTTATAACAAGTCTCATCTGAACAGTAATATTTAGAATTGTGATGTTCTTGTATTATTACAATCATACTTTTCAAGAATGTGTAAGGATTCTTTTATGTAGTCTAATCAAGCTGCAACTAACAAATTAGTGAGTTTTAATGAAGGAAAATTGCTCTATAGAAATATGACCAGGAAATATAATTTCTTAAATAATAAATTTGTAACTCTCTTTTAAACATGCTTGCTTTGTTTTAATAAATTCTCTTTTTCACCTTTTTATTTTTCTGAAGAAGCTGAAAAAAATAAAATACAAGGTGTTACATGAATATTTTGAGAGATTTCCAATGACCAAAAATGAAAGTTATTCCATGCTTAATGTACTTCAGTATTACTTTTATATATTTGCTGTGTCTATTTTGTCAGATGGAGAGCCTGAGGGTTAGCGTTCTTACTCCATAAAATTCAGTACTGGAAACCCAGAAGAAACAAACTTGAATTAGCCATAACTTCAGCTCTCAAGGAGCTCTTGATTTAACAATGAAGAAAAACACACACGTCAGATAACACAAAATGGGACGGGAATGTGACTGCAATAGAAAAGACAGTAGGGTGGGCCTTGGGCTTTCCAAAGAAAAGAAACCAGAGTCATCATGGAGGCATCAGAAAGGTGAGCTAGCAGAAAGACCAGTCTTTATTTTAAACCCTCCCCTGTCAAAGAAGTTAGCAATGCACTTACTCCGTTTACTTGTCTGAAGTGTTCTCTTTATTGCGTTCTATGAAATACACAGGTTTGGTTACAATTCTAGGCTCTGTGGTATGCACAAAAAACAGTTCCTGTCTGGGCATATTTTGTGTATCACACCAGTTCTTGGTTCCAAGCTGTTTATTTTCTAACTAGGGAATTTGTCTGAATATAGTAAACAAGAAAAAAACAATTTTATTTCTGTTAGAATGTCTTATTAAATTTAATGATTAAGTGCGCAGATGGAAATTCTCTCATAATAGCTGTCACCATATAAGATATTAAAACTTTCATATCCAACTTAAAAGTATAAATAAAATAAAACTGAAAATTAAGTCCACTGCTTCACCTGATGAACTATCAAATTGTGGAAAATAGAGGAAGGCCAAGAATGAAGAGGTGGAGCACAGAGATTTTTAGGGCAGTGAAACTACAGTCATACCTCAGTACTCGTCAGCTTCAGAACTCATGAAACCTTCTATTTGTCGCATGTTGACAAGAAAAATTGTTTAAGCACTTGGTGTTTGCTTGGGACTCATTGCACTTGCTGAAACTTGTATGAGTCACGATGCCACCCTACAAGAGAAAATGCTTCATCACTCCTTGAGTTCGGTACCTGTGGGTTTTGGCACTAGTAACCAGTTTCAGAATGAGTTAATGATAAGTACTGAGGGATCTCTGTATTCTCTATGGCACTATAATAGTGGATGTATATCATTACACCTTTAGTAAAATTCATAGACCCCTATTTAAACTACAAGCTTTGGTTAATCATAATGTATAGACATCAGCTCATCAGTTACAGCAAATGTGCCACACTAATGCACGATGTTAAAACAGTGGAAACCGAGGAGTGAGAGACTGGTGTACATATGAACTACCTGAACTTTCTGGTTTTTTTCCTAAGGTAAAACCACTCTAAAAACTAAAATCTTTTAAATGAAAACAACAAAGAAATTTTTGCAAGAAATTGATAACGAATTATTAATATCCTTAAAAAATACAATCAAATAAACAGATGACTAAAATAATTAAAATTTTGAACATATATAAACTGATTAATAATAAATGTGAAAATATTGACATCATTAATTATCAATGAAACAGAGAAATTATATATTTTTTATTCATCTAATAAACATTTTAATAATGCTAGCATTCATTAGGTAGTTAAGGGTACAGGTAATGGGCATTTTCAAATCTGTAAGGAAAGTATAAATTGAGTTACAAAAAGTTTAGAAAGCATTGAGTAATATAAATTAAGAATATTTCACTCATTCATCTATAAATCCATTTCTTCCTTCATTCATCTACCAAATATTCTTACGCAGAGTTTATAGAAGTAGCGAATGCAGTAGTAAGTATGGTAAACATTTTTTTAACACCATGAAGCTTAAGGTTTAATGGAGAAAACAGGTGATCACATTTTTAAAAATAATTGTTTTTGTTATGATTGCTAAGAAGAAGGAATACAGAAAGTTTTAAATGTGTCTGGACTGTCAAAAGAGAAGTGAAATTCAAGCTGAAACTATGCAGATGAAGGGAGGTGACTCTTTCAATCAAAATTCAGAGCATAATTGAAATCTTATAGCATGGAAGGGCCTGACAGGCTCAGGGGAATGAAATACAACTGAAGCAAAGAAAGCTGAAGTGGAGAGGGGTCACAGTGAAAACCTTTGACAGATGCCAAGATGGCACCTGTTGGTGCCAAACAGGGCTTGTGGAGATTCCAAGGCTTGTGGCAAATGGGCCCCAGAGCCTTGAGAGGGAAAATGAATAAGGTTGGTGAGTCTGAGGGCATGTGAATGAGGCTATAAGGGCTCCATATTGGATATGGAAGCATAAAGTATACTTTCTAACTTGATCTCCATTGTCTGGAAGCTCAGCGTGTCTTAGTTGAAACACTCTGGTGCAACTGTGTGCCTACAGCAGAGTAGAAATTAGATAATCCTGCAACACAAAAAAGATAGGCCATAGCCCCATAGAGAGTATATCTAAGACATTGGGATGTGAACATATGCGGATAAACAAACTGTGGAGCATGGTATTTACCATGGGCTATGTATAAAATATTATTAAAGGGGATGGCTTACTAAATAGGCGGGACTTGGAGGCCTCTCAGAAGTGACTTTCTTGAGCCTGGAGGGAAGACTCTGCCACTGAACACATACTGCTGGAGGATTTTTTTTTCTTTATCCCATATTAGAGTCTGCATTTTGGTTCTTTAATGATTCAGTGAAAAAACTTTATTCTATATAAGATGTTTGATACCTGCTATTAACAAAGTAAGATTTAACTGCATCAAGAGCTTCTAAAAATGGGAAACGAGAGAGGGTGGTGAAATGTTTATATGTGCCAACTATTTCTATTTAGAGCTTGGGTACTTTACTTTCCCCTAGTATTTTATTTTGCAAATGAAATATTCTGAACTACTTTGCTTACCCTTTTCCATATAGCCCTTCATCTGGCATCTGTCAGCTACAAGCAATGCTGATTTCCAAATGGCCTATTTTTGTTCTATCGGGTAGGTTTTTGTAGATAAGCCCAAATCTAAATTTCCATCTTTAACATTCCCTGACTATCTTTTACCACTACAAATGATAAAAGATTTGGTGGTCCAAAAAAAAGAAAAAAGAATGAAAAAAAGATTAAAAAAAAAGATTTTGACATTCTGTTGTTAGCATGCAAGCAGAGTTTATTAGTAATACGTTCTGAGGGAAGAGAATGGGCCTTGCTGAGGTGGGGGAGAGAAACATAGGCATACGCGGAGGCGAAGGCACCTTAGTTTTGAGGACTTACATAGTTGGTGGGGTGAGGTGAGGGAGTTCACTATCGATTGGTGGTTAAAGGTGTTGCCTGCCCTCCCCCGAGGATGTGACCACTAAACATAGGCATGCATGGGGGTCTATTTCCCAGGGTCTTTATAGTTAACATCTGGTCATCTGTTGTAAAACAGATATGTGACCAGAGGCAGTTAATCAAAGTTAAGGCAGTTAATCAAAGTTATGTATGGGCTCTTTTTTTAAATACTATGGACTCCCTCCCTCTCCTCTTCCTTTTGAATTCTCTAACTTGTGCCTAACATTTTCAATGCACAGGCTCTAAATAAATTTTTTAAAAAGAAAAGGATAGAGAAGAATAAGTCAAAGTAGTACAGAAAAACTACATTTAAAGAGCACACATCAAGGAAATATAGACAAATAACATTTTAAAATAGAAAAATTTAACTTTACAGTCCACTTGCCATTTCAAAAATATAGCTGCATTGCTGTCACAGAAGTCTTGCATCTTTTTAGGGGTTGGTTTCCAAATTCTCCAAAAGAAGAGTGTGCCATACACTTCCAAAAGTAGCTCAGTTTGATTATATATATATATGTGCAAGCTCTGGGAGCCTTTATCTTTTCAATGTAAGAAATAAAAGTTTGGATATTTCCTTACAGTGATTGCCCAACACACTTGAATTTGGACTTGGTCTTATATTTTTCCTCTCAATGTATGTTTATACACACTATAGTATGTATTTGTCAACGTATTCTCTCTGTAATTATACAAAGAAATCTAGAACTGTGAAAGTTTAAGACTAAGGGAAATCCAATATTTATTTTTTAGGCAAGTTCAGTCTCAATTGCCACAGAACAATTAACTGCCTCCTTCCATCCTTGACTATTTTTATGTGCAGAAGTGGCTCCCCACAGAGGAACACCAAGATGGATGTAAGGCTATTGCTACTTTCAAACAAAGTCAATTTCCGAGACCCTGCTGAACTGAAATCACAAATACATCTTAAATTTCTGGACCCAGTCCCTACTGTTTTGCTTAGGGACACATCTGAGTTCCCTGACCCTTTTATTCAGGATTCTAATTTGTATTCAGACTGAGGAAATGGGAGATCTGGAAGAAAACAATCCATTCATTTAAAGCATTGCCATGAAAGTACCCTTTTCCACAAATAATAAGACATTGCCTTAAGAAGTTACTGAAAAGACAAACCAGTAAAGGCTTTAAGAGTAACAGTACCATCTAAATAGGAGTTGGTACTGAATATGTGAGCTTTTACTTGAAAGGAATTGATGGCTCAGAAATATGATCCTCATTCCTGCTAAGTGACAACTTAAACAAAGAGAGCTGCTATGCTTAATTTGAACGGATTCCATGAATGTGTTGTGGTATTATGAACTTGTTTATAGTAATAACCCTGATGCATCTGCTCCATCATTGTGCAGTTACCTAGACGACATTGTTTGACATCACCATTCTGCATTAACTTCCATCTGCTGGGCAATGTCTGTCATTCTTTCACTATAACATAATGTGACAGAGGCTTCATTTACCTAAACTTATCTTGGCTACTTGTACTTCATTAAAGAGAATTCTGAAAGCATCACTTAAAAGCTTCTTAGCTGGTCATGCATAGCCAAACTTCATAAATCATTCTTTCACTTTCCATTTTGCTGCTTCTAGACAGGTAACATTACTGAATTCAGATCCCCGGCAACAAGCAGTACTAAAATGTTTATCGACCAGCTTTTAGGCACTGAGCTCTGTTGAATGCAGACAGTAATATTAACCATAGCTTTTGAATCTGAAACTCAAGTCAGTAAGTAATACGGTTTATACTGTGCTATAAATAGCTCTTGATAACAACCACTTTTGCAAGTTGGTCTTAACTTAGTGAAGAAAAGAATATTGTTATCCCTTGGTTTCCTATTTTCCTACAGCTTAACTTTCCTGACTTTATTTGTGCTAATTTAAGGGCATGTATATGTGTATTATCATTTACCTGTCACTGCCAACTCTAAACGCTATAATGGGTAGGTAATAAAACCACATACTAAGTGTCCTTGTGTTCATTCATTGGTATACTTTGCACTCCACAGAAGTTAGTGTGTCCGCTTTTTTCATCTGAGGGTCTATAGCTGTAAATTCATCAGCAACACATTCTGGCTCAAATTAGCTTTTTGCTAAAAGGCACCAAGGACTAATCTCTTATCCAATAGGCTTGCACATATATTTGTGGGAAACTTATCATGTTTATGCTTGCAAACTTAAAGTCTTTTTTGAGAACATTGAAGATTTGCCCTCACAGAATAAAGGACCTTGAAAGCCAGAAGTTGTTTGAGATTTCTTCATGTGGGAAAAATAAATATTTTAATGTATTTAATACATTACTTGGGCCAAACAAGTAGTAGTTTAATGTGTCTTTACTCCCTGCCCTGGAACACTTAAAATCAAGTATTTTAGATGAGCATACTGCATGTTATTAGACTTTATTTACTTTGGGTCATTTCATTGAAAGTATTTTATGCTGTATGTGTGTCACATTATCTGCAATGTATCTGTATTTTTATTGACAAAATGAATGGAAATATTATTTTCACTCAGTTCATTTTTAAAGCAATTATAATATAATTTTATAGGGAGTCCCTAAAATGATAAATTTGAATCAGTTAACATTTTTACCAAAAGAGTGTAATTTTAAAATCAAAGTACTTTAGAGCTAGTTGACTCATTTTACCTATACCTAGTAAGAAGCAGGCTCTTAGTTTTAAATGATTTGCCTAAGCTCACAGAGCAAGAGAATGGCAAAGATAGAACTAAAAAAATTCTGACAATTACAGTGTGTTTGAGCAGCTTATTTTTGATGCTGAGATATAGATCAGTACAGAGAATAACTTTTATGCCTTAAAATGAGCCTTTGAAAAGGAACATTAACTGTATACATATATATTTATAATAGAACATTTATTTTTACTGATGGATCCTCAATTATCACAGCAAAAGGAAGGCAGAATTGCATGCAGAAAATTACTTTATTCCCTATACTATATCTGTAGACATTTTACATTTATCATAATAGAGAAGATATGAGTTTTCATGTTGTTCAACAAAATTAAAATAGAAAAAATACATAAATATAGCAAAAGGTCTCAGTTGATTTCTATGTATGCTTCCTACTGACAGTGAAACCATAGCACATGGAAGCATCAGGCAATGAATTTAGATGTGACATTGGAAGTTACCTAGCTCAACGGTCTCAATGTACAGAAGAAAAAAATAGAGGTCCAATTAAGAGACACACAGTTGCACCGTTCTCCCATTACAATGTACTATCCCTTTAATACAAATAAACCAGAGTTATTATTACTCTTTTATTAACAATTAGCAACAATTGTGAAGAGCATGGAGGAGTTCCTCAAGGAACTCACAATCCAGTTGGGAATATTAACATTTAATAGCAAACAATAAAGCAACCCTTTTCTAAAAGATACAATCTACAAAGAGAACATAATAGAAGCAATGAATTATGCAAAGGATTAAAAGAAAACGTGAAAAACCAGAAAAGAAGAGTGGGAGTTTATCAGGCAGAGAAGTGGGGAAAGGTGGTTCGGATGAGAAACCGTACCAAGGAGGGCACCGTCTGGGAGACCCTGACAGTATTACCAAATAACCAGTGATCCCAAGAGGTACTTCAGACTGCTGAGCTCTTATCTTTAAACAGCCTGATTCTCTAACCTGAATAAATAAAACCACGACTTGTTAAGTTGCAACTTCCTCTGCTGTTTCTCATAACTTAAATTAGGGGTAAAAAAATTTTTATGTGGTAGATTGGGGAAAAAAGTGGGGTTAGTCAGACCTCGGATTCTAGTACTGCTTTAGTTAATACTTATGTGGAGCTGAGTAATTACCTTTTTAGTTCCTCATACTTAGATTTAAAGTCAAACCAAATAGTACTTAATCACTAAGGTATTTGTGCTTAGTTATTGGTACAGCGCTTATCTAAGAGGGTGTGCGTACCAACATTCACTTTAGTGAATTTTAATTTACCATGAAAGACAGGCAATTTTAACTTGCACACACATTCACATACTAGAACATCCACCCACTCTTAAAAATTGACATTCAAGGGTACAGAATAAAAAGAATATCCAGATGCCTGAGATAATCTTTATGCCTTTATGCCTCAGTGTTCCTTACAGAGTAACTATTCTATAATTGATTAATATTAGCAAACACTTTGAATATCTCAGATAAAATATGAGTAGAATTTCATTTCATCTAACTACAATCAAAACATTATCGCTAGTGTTTCTAATCATAGCAGTCTGGAGCTATATTACTAAAATTAGAAGAACCATTTCCCATTGCCATTTAGCCTAAAGCAGATATGCATGAGGTGAGCTTTCCTGAATGGAACTACATACAATATCTAAAATTAACATGGACCCTAGGTGCAGAGCAATTCACAGAGAAATACCCTCACATTTTCTTATAAGCATTCCTGAATTCTTCACAGTAACCTGAAGATATATTTTAGTGCACTGAGTGAAAATTGAAGTCCTGCTCATTCTGAGGCAAAGTCTGTTATAATCACAAGATAGCACATACTAGAGAATGTTCATTTTCTTATCACATCTCCTACAGCAAGATGGTTCTCACACTGCCTTTGAGACCAGACAAAATTTGCCATATGGAATTATTCAAACAACATTTATTATATACAATGTTCCCATAGTCTCATACCCATTTAATAAAAATGAATTTCCTTCCTTCCTGCTTTGCTAAGATTACAGTAGTCTAGAAAACTATGAAAACTATGCCTTCCCATTCATCTGTTTTCTGACCCTCTGCACCAGAGAACACGTATTAATTTATCCCTTAAATTAGTATTCTCTTCCTGAGTCAAAAGGTTCTTTGTAATAGACAATGGGTTTTTCTTAAAATAAAAATGGAATTGCTTTAACAAATAAGAAGTTTTTTCCCCTTCACATTCTTAAGTTATCAGGAAGGTTTATAGTTGAAAAAGAGAGAAAGAGAAGACTATTTCTCTGGATTTAAAAGCAATAAGCCAATAATTCACCTTTTGTTAATTTATTTTGGCTTTTTAAACACAACGTTAAGAGGTTCTGTTGATTTTTCTAGAGTAAATAACCAATAACCTCTTTGTCTCTATTAAAGGACCTACTTTCTAAGAAGTCAGAATGAAGTAGCTGTTAGATGTTTTGCTTAGAGACTTGGAGTCCATCCAGTCTGCAAATGTTTACCAAAAATCTGTTCAGATTTTCTTCTTGAGAACAGTGAGAGGAGTTTCCTAGCTTCTTCTACATTTAGAGGTGGCTGAATCACTGCATTTTGGTCAAAAGAATGTAAATAGAAAAGATGTCACTACTTCCAGCCCTGGGCCATAGAAGTTTTCTACATGCAGTCATCACTTTTTCACCCAGTCCAATACTTGAGTGACAACTCTGAAACAGCGTGGAGCCGAAAAGTACAAGAGGCCCAGGTCTGGCCCTGGCTGGCATAGCTCAGTGGATTGAGCGCGGGCTGTGAACCAAAGCATCGCAGGCTCAATTCCTAGTCAGGGCTCATGCCTGGGTTGCAAGCCAGGTCCCCAATGGAGACCACATGAGAGGCAGCCACACATCGATGTTTCTCTCTCTCTCCTTCTCCCTCCCTTTCCCTCTCTAAAAATAAATAAATAAAATCTTTTAAAAAAAGATTAAAAAAAAAGAGGTTCAGGTCTCTAAATTACAAGGAGCAATTCACTTGAGAAACACAGGCACACACAGGAGCACACACACCAACACATGGCCACATGTGTGGACACACACACACTAGCACTGCTACAGCAATCTGTATAAATGTGACAGAGTGGCAGGAGAACATTTTTTTGGTGTAAGTCACTAAAATATTTGGTTTGTTTCTGTGGGAGACCTTGTTGCTGCTCACAAGTGTTTCTCTTCTTTTCCAAGGTACATGAAGAAAATGTCCTCTCCTTCCTCATTAAAGTCAATTGTGACTGTATGAGTTGCTTTGGTTAATGACCTTGGAGTAGAACGACTGTGGTGCCCTTCATCACAATGTATTTAGCTGCCTGTGAACAGTCTCCAGAGAGATAAACAATACTCCCTTAAGTCCCTGAGATTTGTGGGTGGTGTGTTATTTCTGAATAACCAGTGTATCTGATTGCTGAAGTTTGTTTCAAAAGGCAGCCTATCTGGACTGGTACAAGGCCCATGACTAACCCCTGAGATTAGAAATGGCTGAATACATCTTGTAAAATGAAGTATTTTACTCTGAGAAAGGTAGTATTCAGAATGTGAAATTGATCAGCTATGTAAATAAACATAAACTTCTTAACCATTGTAAATGCACTTCCACATTTCTAGAACAGTCTGCTTTTCCAGACACATAGCAATTAATTTGTCAATACAGTCATCACTTAAGTACAGCAATAACAATGGAACTTCTAGTTCATTTCCCACATTAACTTTGCATTCTCATCAAATTCAATGCCCAGGTCGTCACAAAAGAAATTTTCCTCTTGTTATAATATCTTGTTCTTACCTACTTTCCATCCTTCACTTGAAACCTTCAGCAGGACCTACTCAGTGTTCTCATGTTTCCAAAGACTTTTTGGAATATATACATTTTTTCACTATGAAAAGGTTTTAATGGTGCTGTCTGTACAGCAGTGACACTGAGAAGAAGTAGAGCTGGTGCCCACGGTGTGACAGAGTTATCAGAGGACAGGCTGTGATTGAATAAAGAGTTCTGATGGCTTCCACGCTTTCCTGTGTACCAGATAGCTCCAGGCCCCCTCCTCCTCAGCCTCCTCCTGCTTCATATAACCTGCTTAGAAGGTTCAAGAGGAGCTGCAGTGCCCTTTACCACCTTGCTTTTGCTCACGGAATTCAGCCTGTCCAGACTGTAGTCCATCTTCTGTTCTCTATCCTTATTAGCACTCTGATTTTCCAGACTCAGCTCAGGGGTCCTGACTTGCCTGGTCACTGTGGCTGAGCTGGAGTCTCCCCTTCTGTGGACCTATGATGTCCTGTGCATTCCTCTGATCAGCAGCTATCACAATGATAATGTTTGTGTGTTGTCTCTCTTCTCTTCCTTACTAGAAACTTCTTTTAGAGAATCACATTATTTCTCTTTTGGCTTCTTCAACACTTAAAATATTATTTGTCACACAGCAGCAGGTGTCTGTATTCATTTTCTAGGGCTGCCTGAACAAAGCGCCACAAAGTGAGTGGGCTAGCCAAGAGAAATGTGTTGTGTTTCATCGCTCTAGGCTGGAATCATGAAATCCAGGCATCAGAAATGTTGGATCCATCTGAGAGTCGTGAGGATAGGATGGGCCCTAGGCCGCTCCTGATGGCTTAGAGATGGCCACCTTCATGTTCACATGGCGTTCTCACTGTGTGCATATCTGTAGTCAACTTTCCATTTTAAAATAAGGAACCAATTATATTTGATTAGAACCCTTTTAAATGACACCATTTTACCTAATTACCTCTGTAAAGATCTATTTCCAAACAGGATCCCATTCTGAGGTACTGTGGTTTAGGGTGAAAAATGTACATTTAACGAGTGCACAGAAAGGAGTAGAGTGGCATCACTAAATTTGTTACAATCCATTACCTAGATCAGGCAGGTAGGAATTATGCATGTTCTATATCACAACTGATAACATTTGGTACTTTGGTACCAAAATATAAACCCTGAGACAAAATAAAAATCTTCAGCTGGTGTCTTACGCCTAGATGTGACCTCTTAGGCTGCACAATTCAAAGTTTATGGAGCAATTTATTTCTCCCTCAGCTGAGGCTTCTCTGCTCTGTTAATTTTTATACTGTTCTTCATCTATTCAACTTTTTAATATTTAGATCTGCACTAGAGTTTGAATGTATCACAGGGGGAGAAATACAATACTCTGTTCACTCAGCAAGGCCATCTCTATGGAATAATACCATTCATATAAGAAAATAACACTTAAACAAATTATGCTTTGATACAGGTTTGCAAAACCCATAAAGCCTCTGGGAATCAAGATATATTGAAAAATCCATTCTACCAGCTACATAAAAACACTTAAAAGCATCAAGATTCTTTGTGCCAAGTAGAAAAATTACAAGGAAAAGTGAAAGAATATTAGTATATGCTAAGGTATTTGCCTTTAACAGGTTTTCCTTTATTTTTATTAAATGCCCATGGTTCTGGCATAGTGATTTCACTTTGTATAAAAGCTTAATGTGTCACAGCATAATATTTTTAAATCGTTACTGCATTTTTGCAGAAGACCCGGTTTTGCTGCACATTTCCCTTCTCATCTAATGTTCACAAATAATTTGAAATAAATGATTGAATTAAAATGTATGTAAAGAAGAGTGATGCCTATAGTTACATGCAGTATATGATGGCACTTCAAGAGTTCAGAAAACATATTTTAGTAGTGTGATAATCATTTATATCCTTTGTTGTAGATTAGAAGAAAAATATCAATAATTTCAGTTTTATGTACATGACAATGTTATCATTCATCTCCTAAAAATGCAAGTTGTACGATGGATCTTATTATTTACTGTATGAGCACATATATGATACAAAAATACATGTTTTCAGATACAAGTTGATAAACATGGGCACAAACATACACAGAGCTTTCATGTGCTAGGGACATGAGCAATCACCACAGCCTCGTTTTAAGAGTGTTCCTCAGGAAGGTAAATCTCCCTAACTCTTCTAGGTAGGAAACCCACCGAGGCCAGGGGACAGTAAGTCTCAGGCGAAAAGTGAGCGTGTATGCCAGCTCCTGGGCTCTTCTTGCCATCTCAGAGTCACTGTGACAGAACAAAAATAACTCCTTTGTTAAAAATAGATTTTTAGGTTTATAGATTTATTGAACAGAAAGTACAGAGAGTTCCCATGTATCACCTCTCCCTATAAAAGCATAACCTCCACGATCCACATCCCTCACCAGAGCAGTGAATTTGTTACCTTTGAAGAGCCTACACTGACACGTCGTTATTACCCAAGTTCACTTTTCACTTCATTGTTCACTCTTGGCAGTGTATGTTCTGTTGAGTTTAAATTCAAAATGTTGTGTATCTACCATTATAGCAACATACAAACTAGTTTCACCACCTTAAAACCCTCTGTGCTCTTGTCTGTTTACCTCCCCGTCCACCACCAACTCAAACCCCTCGCAACCACTGATCTTTCTATTTCCTCCATAGTTTTGCCTGTTCTAGAATGTCATGAGTGTAGTTGGAATCATACAGCATGCAGGCTTTCTTCACTTATCAATATGTGTTTAAGTTTCCTCCATAATCTTCCATGGCTTGATAGCTCATGTCTTTTTAACACGGATGATATTCCATTTTCTGGATGGACCACAGTTTCTCTACCCATCCACCTACTGAAGAGCAATGTAGTTGCTTTCAAGTGCTGGCAATTATGAACACAGCTGCTAGGAACAGCCATGTGCCAGTTTTTGTGTGAACATAAGGTTTTAACTCCTTTGGGTAAACACCAAGGAGCACGATTATTGGATCGCGTTGTAAGACTATGTTTAATTTTGCGTGAAAATGCCAAACTGTCTCACAGAGTGTCTGCACCATTTTGTGTTTCTACCAGCAATGGCTGAGACTTACTGTTGTCTCACATTCTCACCAGCATTTGGTGTTATTTGTTCTGGATTTTGGCCATTCTAATAGGTGTGTAGTGAGTGGTATCTCATCGCTATTTTAATTTGCATTTCCCTGATGACGTACAATGTGGAACATCTTTTTATATGTTTATCTTTTGTATATCTTTGGCGAGGTGGTTGCTAAGGTCCTTGGCTCATTTTCAAACAGGCTGTTTGATTTCTTATTGTTGAAATGTAAGAGTTCTTTGTATATTTTTTATAACAATCCTTAATCAGATACAAATATTTTCTCCAAATTGGTGGCCTGTCCTTTGATTTTCTTCACAAAGTCTTTTGCATAGAATAATTATTTTTTATTTTTTATTTTTATTTTTATGTAGATTTTATTGATTATGCTATTACAGTTTTCCCAATTTTTTCCTTTTTATCCCTCTTCTACCCAACATTCCCAGCCCTTCAGCATCCCCCCCTTAGTTCATGTCCATGGGTTGTACATATAAGTTCTTTGAGTTCTCCGTTTCCTATACCATTTTTTACCTCTCTCCATCTATTTAATGCCTGCCAATTATGCTTCTTCTTCCCTGTACCTTCCCCCTCCCCCGTTCCTCCCTTCCCCCTCCTCAATGAAAACCCTCCATGTGATATCCGTTTCTTGGATTCTGTTCCTATTCTAGTTATTTGCTTGTTTTTGTTTTCATTGTTTTTCTTTCTTTTACTGTTTTAGGTTCATTTGTTGATAGTTGTGAGTTTGTTGTCATTTTATTGTCCGTATTTTTATCTTCTTTTCCTTAGATAAGTCCCTTTAACCTTTCATATAATAAGAGCTTGGTGATGATGAACTCCTTTAACTTGACCTTATCTGGGAAGCACTTTATCTGCCCTTCCATTCTAAATGAAAGCTTTGCTGGATAAAGTATTCTTGGATGTAGGTCCTTGCCTTTCATGACTTCAAATGCTTCTTTCCAGCCCCTTCTTGCCTGTGAGGTTTCTTTTGAGAAATCAGCTGATAGTCTAATGAGAACTCCTTTGTAGGTAACTCTCTCCTTCCCCCTTGCTTCTTTTAAGATTTTCTCTTTATCTTTAATCTTGGATAACTTAATGATGATGTGCATTGGTGTGTTCCTCTTAGGGTTCAACTTCTTTGGGACTCTCTGGGCTTCCTGGACTTCCTGAAAGTCTATTTTCTTTACCAGATTGGGGAAGTTTTCCTTCATTATTTGTTCAAATAAGTTTTTAATTTCTTGCTGTTCTTTTCCTTCTGGCACCCTTATAATTCAGATATTGGAACATTTCAAGTTGTCAAAGAGGTTCAAAAGTCTCTCTTCCTTTTTTTTTGAATCCTTGCTTCTTCATTCTGCTCCTGTTAGATGTTTATTTCTTCCTTTTGTTCCAAATGGTTGATTTGAGTCCTGGTTTTCTTCCTGTCACTGTTGGTTCTCTGAATATCTTGCTTTATTTCATTTTGGGTATCTTTCATTTGTTTTTTTCATTTTTCAACCAAGCTTAATCAGTTCTGGGAGCATTTTGATTACCAGGGCTTTAAATTCTCCATCAGATAGGTTGGCAATCTCCTCATTGTTTAGCTCTCTTCCTGAGGCTTTGCTCTGTTCTTTCATTTGGGCCATATTTCTTTGCCTTTGCACAGCTGATAGATTGTAAGAGGGCAGGGCCTTAGGTATTGCCCTGAGCAGGGCAACCCTCCTTGCTGTGCTGCAGGACACCCTGTGCGTGAGGGGCAGAGAGGGAACAATGCAGCTCACCTGCTTTTCTCTAGTGGACTTTCCAAGGGACTCTCATGTGAGACTGGGAGTTTCTCTCACTGAAGCAACCGTGGTAGTCTACAGTCAGCTCTGAATCTCAGTTTCTCCTTAAGTGAACCCGCCCACACGGTCTGCCACCTCACTGGTCTGGTTGTTCTGTTTGACTGTTTCTTTAGTTACATGGTTGTCGGAGTTCCATGTTTGATTATCTGGCACTTCTGGTTGTTTATTGATTTTAGATTGGTTGTTATCCTCTTTTTGGTTGTGCGAGGAAGTGAAGGATTTCTACCTATGCCTCCATCTTGACCAGAACTCTATGTATTTTGAAAAGAAATTTTTAATGTTAATGAAATATAACTTATCAGTTCTTAATTTCAAGGATTACGCTTTTGTTGCCTTATCTAAAAAGTTATCATCACATGCAAGTTTGCCTAGATTATCTCCTGGATTATTTTCTCGGTATTTTAAAGTTGTTCAATTTGTATTGTGATCCATTCTGAGTTAATTTCTAAAGGATGTAAGATCTGTGTCTAGATTCAAGTCTGTTTGCAGATGTCCAGTTGTTCCAGCACCATTTGTTGAAAAGACTATCTTTGCTCCATGGCATCACCCTTGCGAAGATCAGTTGATTATATTTATGTGAATATATTTCTGGGAAGATCTGTCTTTTGAGAGCCTTACTGAAGTTTGACCATCCTCAGCAAGCCTGTGCACACACTGTGTAGCAGCAAGTAGCTACGATATGACAAATCAGACTGCAGTTTTCCCAGCATTTGATTTGGAAGCCTAGAAAACCCCTTATTCAACTGGGTAAGCACTTGCAAGGAGAGGGGCTCCTCAATAAGAAAATAATAAACTTCCTATTAATGATTAGTAAGGGAGCTCCAGTAATTATATAGAAATGCAGAAAAGATGTGAATGCATTTTTAGACTGAGCTTGTGGAGTGCACTACAGTTATAGCTCATGCATGCACATTCACATATATATATTTATACACATTTTCTGTAATCTGTATTTTGTCCCCAAAATTCATCATTCAAGTCTAAAGTGATACAAAATTCCAGTCTAAACAAGAATTAGAAACATTAACAATATAATTAGCATCAGATGGTGAAATCCAATGTAAAAGATTAAAGACAAACCAGTATCAGCAGAATAGTCTCTGCTTGCACTTTAGTCAGAGAGACAGGTGGATATTTTGAGCTCTGTTAAGCAGTAAAGTTTTTATGTGTCTCTCTGGAAATGAATTTGGACTGATGGCTGGTCTGTCATCAGCTGCTTGGAAGCACTGTACCATTTGGTAAATAATGTGGACATATTCCAACATCAAGCTTTTCTTCTACACTGTTGTCATTGTGGCTTATCGAATACAAAGATTTGTTTCTAATTAAAATGGAGTTTTGAAAGAAGACAATTAGAAGGGAGAATATAAATTATTTGATCATAGAATGGAAATACAGAACAAATATAAAAGCTCCCCATGTCAGAAGACAAAGAAGAGAGCATGTGCAATAGTAGGGAGGATTACCCTTGTTGTGCTGTGAGTGATTCAGAAGGAAAAAAAAAAAGTATATTCTGTGGACATTTCTAGAGCAAAGTGGAATATAACCTAGTATTTAAAAGTGGCTTAACTTCTGCATAGTCCAGTTTGGCCAAACCAGATGGGATCATTTGAGTCTAAACTGGCCAAATAGTTACAATTAATTTAATAATTGCTTTTAGCAAAGTTCAGCATTTTGCAAGCTAAGGGGTTGAACTTACCAGAGTAATGTATTGCCATTAGTGCACTGACCTTGAAATAGAGGACAAGCCTTGGTAAAAGTGGGCTCTCTGAGGAAACAAAAATATATTGATACCAGTTACAGTGTGATTTACTTTAGGGGACACTGGGGAATAATAGAGGCTGGGGATATCACGATTGAAATTGTAGACAAATGTAACTTCATTCTGACCATAATCTGATGACTTAACCTAAATATTAACAAAAGTTCACATACCTATGTTTGTTTATTAGAAAAAATAAAGATGTTGATAACATTTGTTTGATTTAATTATTTCTACCAATGTTCCAGGAAGTTTTCTCAAGCTGAGAAAAACTAATGATGCTGGTCCAGTACTATTTATTATCAGCATAGTAAGTTTCTTATAGTTATAAAGGATAATAAAGAGAGCACCATTTTAAAATGCATTTTGTTCCTAAAGTTCACAATAAGCTATAGCATAGTTTTGACAACCAGTAACAGTCCAATTTTTTCAGTGCCCATGTAAAGTAATGTGTGTATTTATTACTTAAAGTCTTTTTCATATTTTTGTAGTGTAGTGATCACTAAAAATGTACATGGAGGAGGAGCTATAGATTATGTCTAAATTGACATAGTTTATTGCTTTGGGAAAATTCTGAGACTTCCAGTGCCACTGAATCTTGAGGTTTAAAATAAGGGGACCCAACATCATTGACCCTTGAGTGTCCCAGTGTCCCCGCTGGTATTCCTTTCCCTTGACCATCACCCATAGCCCCTGCGAAGAGGAAGATAAAGTCCGATACTGCAGGAAATATGCCAATCTACTGAATTTCTTTAAGGATTGGACATTTCTCATGCCTTCCTTATGAAAATGAAGAAAACCTTCACCCAAAGGTCAAGAGATCTTATTTAGCACAGTGGCTTCCAATATTTGAAAGCATAAACTTATTTTAGTAACAAATGTTATAGGTTCCCTCTAATATGGTATTCTTTTAGAACTGATTATTTAAGACAATTCATAACAATACAATACTCTTTATAAAATCAGCATGCATTTAAATAATGTAGATTTTATTAATATCCATGAATCCTTATTCATTATACATGCTGCATATTTTAGAAGAGCTAAATTAACACCAGAGTGACAATGCTTTGTGTGCACATGAACTGTCAGATGCTCTTTCTCTGGGACTTGTACCCCACTGATTAGTAACTCTTGCTCTAGACTGTCCAGTGTACCATAATATTTGTTTTGACTCAAAATTGTCCTCCACCACCTACCCTATTCTCTGTTCTCCATGGTCTATTCTCAAGGAAGGTGATTCCTTAAAATGTGAGTTAGATCACGACACTCTTCTTGTAACCCTCCAATGCCTTCTGTCTCACTCAGAGTAGAAGTCATAATCCTTGGCATGGCCCATTAGGCCTGCAAATATGATGTGCTACCTCCTTGGCATCATCATCACCTCCCCCACCCGTCTCTCTCTCTCTCTGTCTCTTTCTGTCTCCCAGGTCCAGATACACTTTCTTCTTCACTCTTCTTTGGACAATTGAGTCCAGATGCTCCTGTCCTGAAGGTGTTGGGATTGATATTACATTTGTCTGGAATACACTGTCACTAGGACTCACTTTCTCATAATTAAGGATTTGCTTATATCACAACTTCGGTTCCCCACCACTCTATTTTAAATTGTCATTTCTGACTCTTTGTATTTCCAACCCTCCTTAACTTTTAAAAAATTTTCCTCCACAGTACTTATCACTATCTAACATAATATAAAGATTATACATGCTCCATTATCCGAGTTTCTCCTTTTCAATTAAGCAGGAAAGCATATATTTATGCATTTTTATTGGCTACTCTATCTTCACTGGTTGGAACAGAAGTAGATACATAGAAGGCACCCAATAAATATTTGTGAATAAATTAAATAGTTATTTGTCATGTTTACCTTAAAATAAAAAGACCCTAAAATATTTTCTTGGTAAAGCATACATTCTGGTACTCAGTCTCATTCTATATCAAAATTGTTTTCCTTAAAGCTTCCTGAATGAATTTTGCTCATCCTAAAAATCACTAGTGGGTTAAATTCAGGATCCCCTTTCTGTTCTTCAGTTGCTTCTGACAGAGTGCCAAACTTGTAATAGATTTTAAGAAATAAACAAACAAAAACAATAAAATACTGCCTGGTTTAAAATGAGTTGCTTCAACAATGTTGTAAAAAATGAATTGTTGTGTCCAGCCTCACTGTGGCACTCCTTTGTTTCATGAAGCACAGATTAAAGAGAGAAGTAACTTCTGAACACACACACATACACACACACACACACTGAGCAGAGGGAAAGAAGGAGGGCAGGGGTGCACTTAAAGAAAAGTGCAGGACTGTACAAGTATGACAGTGAAGAAAGAACCAGAGAGATAATCCTTAAAGTCTGGTTACACCTTTCTCCCTCCTATTGCTGACCCCTGCACTGTTCCACCATGCACACTAGCCACTCTGAGTGGCATGCACCAGTGGTCCCCTTCTCATATCTACAAAGGTCTTCTTTGCTCATCTTATTTCCCCAGATGTTTCTACTAATAACTTTTATTTTTCCATGGGACATATATAAGGGTATTTCCTCCATTAAAATTTCCCTTATTCTCCCATTAGAAAGGAGTTTATATTTCTTGGTAATTTCATGGTGCCCAATCTTTACATTTATTATATTGCTTAACAAATGTTACCTGCCCTTATGATTGATTATATATGCATTTTACCTCATCTATCAAAGGATAAGTTTTTTGAGAACAAAAGCTATGTTGATTTATCACACCGTCTTCAGCAATGACTCACCAATTTCACACAGTAGATACCCAGTACATGTTTGTAGGATAGGTGGAGTTGATGTATAGACAGGGAAATAATTGGACAGATAAATGCTTGTTAAGATTGATAATTGATGGATTGATACTATATACATATATATATATATACACACACACACATACAAACATGTATATACATGATGCAGACTCTGGTCTGCAGTGTCCACGTCATTATGGATGAAATGAGACATTCACAGGGAATACCAAGTCCGATGGAGGAAAAGGGACAGCATGGCTTTTCTCTCAAGGGGAGCAAAACCCTGGGCCCTTGCCATGACCGGCCTTCATTAGGTTTCTGGGCACATTACATGATGGTCCTCATTTACTATGCACAGGTTCGCTTTAGGTGGTTACCTTTTTACAGAAAACAAAGGAGCCAATGCCGCTAATCACATCACAGAAAAGGGATATTTGCAAATGAAAAGGCAAAAGTGGTTGAACCGGTTACACTCATCCTTGAAAGGTTTAACATGGATTTTAGGAAGTTACTTTGCAGTAAATGTCCTCACTTCAGGGTGAGGGAGACTCAAAAGAGCAAGACTCAAAGAGGCCTAGGCACATT
>CM052538.1:83492574-83510305 GCA_028533065.1 Trachops cirrhosus
CTAGATCAAAAATATTTTTAAGTGTTTGTTTTCCTATGTGATGAAGATAGGAAAAATACAAAATACAGTTCTTTAATAATTTAATACTAACATATATATGAAACACTAGGTGCCAGGCATTGTTGGAAACTATTATTTTTATTAAGTTAATATTGAATTTATAATTCTCAGTCACTTACAAGTTTAATTCTAAAACCAAGTCTGATAAGAAAAATAATTTAACTATCCAGGGCAGATCTTTGATAATCAGTTTGTTCCACTGAAAGTACTGATAACTAATACTTCTTAAATTTCCTTTTATGGTAACATATAACACTACTTAAATGTAGATGAAACTGTGTAGATGTTTTCATTTGAGTGACAACCCCACTTAATCCGGTATTGACCCATAAATAGTGTTACACTTCCTAAGTACATCAAACAAGTTAAATATTAAATCTTATCATCTTTGCCATCTGTTAAGCCAAACAAAAAAATGCTTATGAAAAATAAGAATGCAGCACCTAGTAAAATTGAAATGAAAAGTAAAACTTTTTTTTGTCATAAGAGAAGAGAGAGTACCAAAAATTCAAATGAGCTAGAACTAAGACAAACCTGAGAGAGCACTTAAGGAAGTGCTTTGTACAATGGTCAAATCCATCCGACTCAGAACATCTTGAATAGTGAGACTTTCGATCCTAATTATTACAGGAAAGTACCATAGAATATGAGAAGAAGGGAATTCACTTAGCTAAGTGAGCAATAAGCAGATGAGCATCTTAATATACGACTCACAGAATGGTACAACTCAAAGGAGGCAGCATAATGTTTTAAAAATCATAGTCTACTGAGCATTTAATAACTATTGTTCTGCCATTCTTCATGGTTTCGATTCACTTACATTTGCCTGTCTCTAACATGTACATCACATTTTTTCTATAAATTGTCTTATTTATTCCACTCATAACTCTTGTTTCATTGTGAAGACAGAAATGTGGATAATATACCACATTTTTCTTCTAGAACTCACAGAGTGGTTGCTATAAGTATTTGTGTGTATTGAGTAATAAATTTAAATAGAAAGGGTAGAAAAACATTCTGGAAAGAGGTAGCAAATACTGCAAAAGCATGAAATTAGAAAATGAATAAAACAGATAGGAAACTTGAAGAAATAAGATTTTCTGAAGCATGAAACAAAGTATGAAGCATTGGGCCTGTGGAATGCAGTTTTGGTATCCAGAGGTTAAATCACCAAAAAAGCTTCATCTGCCAGGCTGGCAGGAGTTGATGCTTTCCCCAGCAATGAGGAGGTAAAGACTCCACTTCAGTTTCAGAGGTTTCTTGACAGTGGAATGAATTATGGATGATTTCTCAGTAAGGAAGTGACAGTGAGGATACAAAGTAAAAGAAAACAATAAAATAGAGATTTGTTGAATAGTTAGCTGTGGGGTAGGAAGGATTCATATAAGATGGTTCTCAGTTTTCTTGTTTGGGAACTAGAATGAATCAACATGTCATCTACCCAGAGAGGTAACATGGGATAAGAAGACACTGGAAGACAAAAGGCATTTCTTTATTTTGGATATTTTCGATTTGTGGGACATCCAGGCAACAATCCACTTGGATATGCAGTTTTTTTATTTTTATATTAAAATCCTCTACTTTCAAGGGTGAAAGAGTAATTAAAGCTAAAAATCTTTAGTATCCAAAGCAACATTACCTTTTAAGTCATAATTTTAAATATGAAAACTCTTGTTTACTTTTTCATAACTGTTATTTTTGAAGATTGTAAGTGCACAGCTATGGAATGCACACCGCCTTGTGCAAGCCCATTTGGGACCTCCAGCGGCACCATACTTTTCTTCTGCTGTCACCGCCGGGACCATCACCAACAGCATCATTTGCTTCAGGTTCTTCACTGTTTTTGATGATCACACAAATTCAAACAATTCAGTTGCACGTCAGCACAAACACAGTTTCCTTTTAAGAAGGTATACTAGTTGACAACAATAACAAAAAGCAAAGTCATTTGATGACATTTCAGAAGACTTAATTTATCCACGTGAATGGCTCTGTAAGAGAAATGTGTGAATGGATCTGAAACCTGGGAAGAAGGTACGGATTTGTGATACAGATTAAATTAAGATCAGATTCATAAACATATTTGCAGGCAGGAGAGAGGAGAATTAGTCAAAGGAAAGTCAGCAGGAAAAACCTGGGACATGACAAGAAAAGTCCAGAAAAATAAAATACTGGTATTGTTACATTTTTCTGAAGTTAATTTCTTAAAATGACAAAAAAAACCCACAAAATATTAAACAACCCACTATGTGAACCTCTAGATTTTATGAATATAAACATTGTTTTGTGAATAAAATAAGAAATTTGCTTTTATTGAACTCTCTTGGCATAGTTTGCTATTTTTTATAAGTTTGGGTTCCATTTTCTTTTGTATTTTAATATCCTCCTTCCCTGTGGATATATGATTCTGAGTTTGATATGTTGTAGGAAGAATCATGCAGATGTCTGGAATTCTTATCTCTTCTCCCAGTAGGTTTGTTTTTAATTCACTCTCCCACACTTGTATTTCTACCCTTCTTAATAAGAATGAAATCCCTTTTTATTCATTAGCATTTTAATAGAAAAAGAAGACTATAATGATAGTATATGTTATGTCCATATGCTATGTTAAATAGGACAGAACATTCTGTAATTCCCAGAGGAAAAGTTTCATGAAAACTAAATAAAGCATTTTGATTATATCAGTATTAGATACAGCAGAGTAATTATGGTAAAGAGCACCTAAATGCCTATAATTAACATTTCGTAATTTTGCCTAAGTCCTGAGAGTATATGGCTTTCCAAAACTCTTGTTTTATTATTTTTTAACCAAAACTCTTTTAACTACTTTAAGGCACATCTGAAAAAAAATGTGTTTTAACTGTAATGGAAACTTAAAGTAACGCAGCCATTTCAGTTCTCTCTCAGCCTGCGCAGGGCTGAGCCACCTACCCCGTGGACACTGCACACTTATTGCCTTAGAAATGCTGATATGTTAACAGTGTTCTAAAATCTGCACTTCTCTCTGAAAAATTTATGTATTGGAAGCTTCTTGTCAAACATACTACACTATACAATGGTCACCATGAGTCATAGAAATTGCTTAGCTGATGTTCAAAACTGTGCTTTAGGTTCTAGACTGACATGTACGCTCAGTCGGGTTTGGGATGGATAAATCCTCAGGAAAAAGAGCTAAAGAACTAATGAATAACTGGTGATAATGTACAAGCTTTATTAACATATAAAATGAATAAATAGGAAAGGCAAAACTTATATATAACAAACCATTTTTGATATTTTAACTTACTATTTTAAAGTATGATTGGGACTGCAACACTGTTCAATTAATTCTATAACTGCCTTTGATTCACATTTGAAGCAGCTACAATGTATTCCCAACTCAGAATACAGCTGCGCCTCTAGCTTTTAAGTTTCATCAATTTATATTTTCAGTGTGCTTCCACAGACCAGCTTCGAAAAGCGAAGGGCAGTGACTGCATGCAAAGAGCAGACCTCTGATCAATTTTTGTTGAGGTTCTTGTTTCTATATGTGATAAACATTTTTAATCTTTTCTCTTTCTTTATTTTTAAACAACATTCAACCCTTTTAAAGATTCTTTTCCTTCTTGAAACATTTTTTTTCCTAAACCCACTTTTAGTTTTCTCCCTAATCCTTTCCTGCCATTCTGTCTGAAACTCAGGTTGGCTTTGCCATTGCCCAGGTGCTTTTCAGCAGCTGTACTGAGATGTAATTTACTATAATAAATTTCACATTTTTAAAGTGTACTATCTGATATGCTTTGACTACACACCCACCAGTAACACATCTCTACATTTAAGATAATGCACAAATCCATTTCTCTCTAAAGTTTATTAACACCACTTTGTAATTCTTTGCTTCAGCCCCTTTTTGCCTCCCTCTCATTCCCTGGCAATCAGTAATCTGTATACAGTCACTACAGCTTAGTTTTACTTTCTAAAATGTTATATAAATGGTATAATATAGTATGTTCCTTTGCCATCTGATTATATTCAAACAACATAATTATCTTGAAATTCATCTCCATTGTTACATGTATCAACAATTCATTCTTTCTTACTTAAAGTGCCACAGTTTTTTATACTTTTGAATCTGTTGAATGACATTTCAGTTGTTTCCAGTTTTTGGTTATTGCAAATAAAGCTGCTAAGAACATTGTATACAAGACTCTATATGGATATACACTTTCATTTCTCTTGTGTAAATACCAAGAATTGAAATGACTGAGTCACATGTAAGTTGTATGTTTAACTTTTTTAAAAAGTTGTCAAACTTCTTAGGTCCTGGCCAGGTAGCTCAGTTGGTTAGAACATTATCCCAATATGCCAAGGTTGCAGGTTCAATTCTCAGTCAGGGCACATACAAAAATCAACCAATGAATGCACAAATAAGTGGAAGAATAACTCTCTCTCTCTCCCTGCCCCACCTCCAGCCCTCTCTCAAATCAATAATAATAAAAAAGTTGCCAAGCTTCTTTTCAGAATTGTTAGACCATTTAAAATCTACCATGAGTGTAGCCATACTCTTCTGTTCCACATCCATGCCAACACTTAGTATGGTCTACTTTTTCATTTCAGACGTTCTAACAAGTGTTTAGGGCTCTCTTAATGCATTTAGTTTGCGTTTCCTTAATGACTAATGATGTTAAATACCTTTTCATGTACTTACTCTCATCTGCATATCATGTTTGGTGAAATATCTGTTCAAATCTCTACCCTATTTTTTAACGGATTGTTTTCTTATTAATGATTATTGAGAAATCTCTATATATTTAGAAACTGTTTCTTTATCAGACATTTAATTTGCAAATATTTTCTCCCACCAGTTACTTTCTGTTTCTATTCTTTAATCAGTGTCTTTATAAGAGCAAATTTTTTAAATTTTGATAAAATCCAATTTGTTAATCCTTTGTCACATGATCATGCCTTTGTCATGCCTTTGGTGCTATCTATAAAAAATCTTGGTCTGACACAAGTCACCTACATTTTGATCTAGAACTTTTATGTTATGTTTTACTTTGAATTATTTTTTTCTTTATGGTTTTTGGTGGGATTATTGAGTTAAGGTGTTCTCTATTTTGATAGTTTCTTATATAATATTCTTATAAAATTGCATTCTCTAACTGTCCTTGCTACTATATGGACATAACATTGCCTTTCATACATTGATCTTGTCTTCTACAACTTTGTTCAACTCACTTACTGGTTTTTATAGGTTTTTAATAAATTCCATATAATTTTCCACAAAAATTATTGTATCATCTGTAAATAAAGACAGTTTCATTTCTATCCAACCTAAATTTATTTTTTATTTATTTATTTTGCTTTATTCCACTGACTAGGACTTGCAGTACAATTTTGAATAAAAGCAATGAAAGCAGAGATGCATTCCTTGGTTTGCTATTATGAGGAAAACCATTTAGTCTCACAACACTAAGTAGAATTTTTTTTTTTTGTAGAATGAGCTCTTTGGTTGGAGACAATATTAATTAGTCTCTAAATTTAGTCAAGGCCCCTTTGAAGATTTTATGATCTACAGACTAAATCATACAGTTAAGCTTTCATAACTCATGCAGAGAATACACTTTCTAAAAAGAAATAGGAAGAAAAGAGAAGAATAGAAAGACTGATATATACAAATATGAACATTTTTTATGAAAAGCATAAGAAAATATGCAAAGCAGTGGTGGTCCCCATTTCTCTCATTTGCCCCAAGATCATAATTGATCTCTATGACTTTCTTTAACCATCCATTCAATATTTTCCTTGCTTTCAGCCAGAAACTCAGTTTCTCTGTTTTCTTTAGCTGGAGAAGTGACCTCTATGGTCATTTCTAAATGACCAGAATTCCAAGTCATCCCGCCTTCTCTGGTTACTGTAGTCTCCCATTAACATTTACTATTAGGAACAGCAGTCTGAGAGGCACCCGAGAGAACCTCTTGGTTCCAGACATAGTCCTCTTTACCTCCATGTGTAGGAAGTAGCAAGCCTCATTTCTTCTTGATAATTAAAATCAATAATTCCAGTCAGTAAATTATCTCTTGTTTTATCCTTTTGGTTTAATGCCAAAAGAAGCCCAAAATGGCCAGATGAAAGCCTCAGCTTCTGATCCAATAAAATACTTGTTTTGCATATTGGAAGCATTCTCCTCTTAGAGACTAAAATCTTCAAGCCAGGAGAGCTCAATGGTGTCAGAGCAAAAAGCAAAAACTGCAAATGTAATTAGTTGTACTGGCAAGAACAGCCATTCCCACTTCCAAGCTTGATTCCTGAACCTGTGTTTTGTAGCTATGGGGGAAAAAAACATAAAATGACCTATGATTCAAGGCATAAAATTATCCTATAAGATAGCACCCCATACTTTCAGAATATTGTTTCTAAATAGAGCCATAACTATATCTTTAATAGTAGTACATTTCCTCTTACAGTTTGCATTTTATTGAACTTCACACCAATTATTTTCTCCCACCAACTTTTTTGTGTTTCTATTCTCTAATCAGTGTCTTTATAAAAGCAAATATTTTAAATTTTGATAAAATCCAATTTGTAAAGATACTGAATTCTTTACAAATTAAATGTTTGTAGAAACCCTGCACTGAGCAAGCTGGTGTGTGCCATTTTTCCCACAGGTTTAAATGATGGAATACTCTAGTTTTTCTTCAGATAGTATAAATTTTTCACCTTTTTAAATGATGGTTAGCATTTTTAAACAATACTGTATTTGTTTAATATACTTTGCCTCCTCACACAACCAAAAGAAGGACAACAAAAAATTTAAAAACAAAAAACAACCAGAAATCCCAGAAAACTGAACTGTATAGAAGTCCAACAACCAAGGAATTAAAGGAGATACATTCATTCAGACTGGTAAGAGGTGCTGAGACAGGCAGTCAAGGCAGAAAGGATGCTTGGCAATGCCATGGCTGTCAGACCAGGCGGTTGCACATTTGTATGAGGGTAAACCAGGAGGAACAACTAGGGGGTGAGACAGACTGTGAAACCCAGTGTTCCAGTGCAGGAAAAGAAAGCTTCAAACCCCCTGGCTGAATAAACCTACAGGGGTTGTGGCCCTGGAAGGAACTCCCAGCCTCACAGGACAGTTTGTTGAAGAGACTCACAGGGTCCTAGAACATACACAAACCCATCCATCCAGGAAAAACCACCAGAAGGGTCCAATTTGCTTGTGAGTAGTGGGGGGAGGGACGGAAAGGTGGCCAACAGCCAAGCAAGTGGCATTGGTCCCTCTCAGACCCTCCCCCACATACAGTGACACAACATGGGGATGTGGGTTGCCCTGCTCTGTCAAATACCTAAGGCTCCACTCCTTACTCCATAAAAGGCACACAGAAACAAAAAAATATGGTCCAAATGAGAGAACACATCAAAGCTCCATAAATAGAACTAAGCAATGAAGAGATAACCAACCTATCTGATGCAGAGTTCAAAACACTGCTAATCAGGATGCTCACAGAAATAGTGGAGTATGATCAAAAAGTAGAAGAAAAAGTGAAGGCTATGGAAAGTGAAATAAAAGAAAATGTACAGGAAGCCAACAGTGAAGGGAAGGAAATTGGAACTCAAATCAGTGGTTTGGACCAGAAGGAAAAATAAACATTTGGCCAGAACAGAATGAAGAAACAAGAATTCACAGAAATGAGGAGTGGCTTAGGAACCTCTGGGACAACTTTAAGTATTCCAACATCTGAATCATAGGGGTGCCAGAAGGAGAAGAGGAAGAACAAGAAATTGAAAACTTATTTGAACAAATAATGAAGGAAAACTTCCCCAATCTGGTGAAGAAATATCCTTCCAGGAAGTCCAGGAAGTTCAGAGAGGTTGGACCCAAGGAAGCACACACTAAGGCAAATGATTACTCAAGATTAAAGATAAGGAGAGAATCTTAAAAGCAGTAAGAGAAAAGGAGACAGTTACCTACGAAGGAGTTCCCATAAGACTGTCAGCTGATTTCCCAAAAGAAACCTTGCAGGCAAGAAGGGGCTGGGAAGAAGTATTTGAAGTCATGAAAGGCAAGGACCTACATCCAAGATTATGCTATCCAGAAAAGTTATCATTTAAAATGGGAGGGCAAATAAAGTGTTTCCCAGATAAAGTTAAAGGAGTTCATCATCAACAAGCCCTTATCATATGAAATATTAGGGAATGGACTTATCTAAGAAAAAGAAGAAGATCAAAACTATGAAAAGTAAAATGACAACAAACTCACCACTATCAGCAACTGAACCTAAACAAAAACAAAAATAAACTAAGCAAACAACTAGAACAGGAACAGAATCACAGAAATGGAGATTACATGGAAGTTTATCAGCAGGGAAGGGGCAGGGGGAGAATAGAGAAAAAGATACAGGGAATAAGGAGCATAAATGGTAGGTACAAAATATACAAGGCAAGGTTAAGAATAGTATGGGAAACTGAGAAGCCAAAGAACTTACATGTATGACCCAGGGACATGAACCAAGAGGATGGAATGCTGGTGGGAGGGGTGGTACAGGGTAGAGGGGGATACAAGTGAGAAAAAATGGGACAACTATAATAGCATAATCAATGAAATATACTTAAAATGCATACCATATTTCTAAATTAAAATATGTAAATTTTTATTTTTTAATGTTTTAAAAGACTTTATTTATTTATTTTTAGAGAGGGGGAAGAGATGGAGAAAAAGAGGGAACATCAATGTGTGGTTGCCTCTACAGTGTTCCCTAGTGGGGGTGAGGAGACCTGACCCACAACCCAGGCATTTGCCCTCACAAGGAATTGAACTTGTGACCTTTTTGTCTTTCGCACACACCCAAATGGGAGAACATGGTCCACAACCCAGGCATGTGCCCTAACTGGGAATTGAACCTGCAACCTTTTGGTTTGCAGGTCAGCATTCAACCCACTAAGCCACACCAGCCAGGGTGCAATAATCACTTTTTTGTAGTAGTCTTAAATTGAACTTACAATATCTCCAAGTATGTCTATAAACCATTGTACCAGTCAGTAAGGGCAGCTACTTCTGAATGCTGCAGTATGGGATGAGACAGTTGATTCATGGACATGAGCCTATTACAACATTTCCTCAAAATGAAATGACTTTCTTGATTTGACACTAGTATGCACTATCACTGGCTGTGAAGTCACTCTGTGACTATATGGATAGTGGTGCTTGCAGAAGCATTATGAGAAGGGATGGGAAACCCATATCCAGAATATGTAGCTACTCCATTATTATCAAATCTTTGCCCTCTCCATTTTGGAAAAAAATCAAATATAATTAATCTACCACCAAATGGTAGGCTTCTCTGCCTCATCCCCACTGAAAGGTGCCACATCAGGGATCCAATATTGCAGTGGCCAGGCCAGCCTTGCTAAGGGGAAGACCATATTGTTGAGTATGTGTTTATACCATCATGGCGACTTTGTTCATGGGCCCATTGAGCCTGAAACCAAGTGGCTGGGCAAAAAGCTGGCTGAAGGTTACAGGTGATGTCATTTTGCCTGCTGATGATTATTTTGTCCACTTTAATTCAACTAAAGTTTCCTTTGTAATGGATGTCCTTTGATGAACACTCCCATGAGATGCATATCATTTTACAATTTGAATCTACTCTAAAATGTCCATCCACATACTTCCTTCCCAAACTTACTTTCACCAATCTTCCAATCTTGTTCCTTACAAGACCATGGCTGTGCACCCAAACCATTACCAATGGTCCTTATGTTATTATACGTCTGTCCTTTTGCCTAATTCTGCCTGAATACATAGTGGACAACAAAATCTACTTCTCATGCTTTCACTCATTAGGAAGATTTTTCTTCATCATTGATCTTTAGTAGTGTCATCCCTGAATGGGTTAACAGTGTTTCAGTATGCATTTTGGAGTTGTAGCAGCTTATTTATCGGACTGTCCAAGCAGGGTCAGTTTTATTCTTCCTTAGTTGTTTGATCCTGAGAAACCCTGCAGAAGTCCCAAGGTTTGGACTGAGGGAGAGGAGCCAATGCAACAGAAGTTGTTGTCAAAGGAATCAGAACCATGTATTCATGCAACTTACTTGTGTTTTGTTCATGGGTGCAATTAGAATGATGGCATCAATGTTTTAGATCAGTATGATGGTTCATGGACTGTACAGATAATAAAGATGTCAGTAGACAACACTATGGCAGAAAGCAGTGGAATTGTTTAACTCTGGTTTAATACAGTCGACCCTTGAACAATGCAGGAATCAGGGACAATGACCCCAGCACAGTCAAAAATCCATGTACAACTTGTGACTGCCCCAAAACTTAAGTTAACCCTCAGTATCTGTTGACAATTGGTTTCAGATCCCCTACAGACACCAAAATTCACAAATGTTCGAGTTCCTTATATAAATGGCATAGAACAATGCAGAATCATCCCTCCACTCTGTGAATTCTCAACCAGGGATAGAAAATACTACTTTCAGTTTGCAATTGGTTGGATTCACAATATGAAACCAAGGGTCTCATATATGGGGAGTCCACTGTATATTTATTGAGAAATGTCTGCATTTAAGTGGACCTAAAGAGTTAAAACCTGTGCTATTCAAGGATCAGCTGTACTGTGAAATTATACTGTTGGTCATGATAGATAAAAGTAAAGTACTTTTGGTCATGCTTAAAAACTTTTATGGAAAAAAGTCATAAGCCAAGTCAATAGTGGCATACCAAATACCAAGGTTCATGTGGTTTGCTCAGTAAAGATTCTCTGCCTGGTACAGCAGCTGTACTTGGAGTCACCACACGGTTAATTTTACAACAGTCCACAGTCATTCTCCACTTGAATGCAGCACAGGTAAAACTGGTAAGTTAAATGGAGATGTGATAAATATTACCACTCCTGCCTCTTTCAAATCCGCATGATAGCATTAATTTCTTCAATTCCTCCAGAAATATGATATTACTTCTGGTTTACTACTATACTCTCCTGGCAGGAAGTACAAAAAGTTTCCACTCAATGTTTTATGCTATAGTGGCTCTCACCACATAGGTTAAGGTGCTAATGAGGGTTTTCTGCCAGTTGTCAACTTCGTCTATTCCAATTACATATTTAGGAGCTGGGGAACTACCCACAGGGTGTTTGCAAACCTACTGGAACCACTGTGATTCAGACTTAAGACTTTACCTGACCAGCATAGGCCTCTATTTTGACTGCTGGGCCGTAGTGGCATTTCAAGTCACCCGGAAAAGCATCCAGTGTCTCATCATCACTGAAATGTCTGGGTATTTTTCCCCCAATACAAAGTCCCTCTAGTAAATGTGTGGTTGGAGATCTCTTTGAGGAAGGCTTGAAGGAAGGTTTACAGTGTGTTCTAGCAGTGATAGTGCAATGTCCTCCTTCAAGAGGACCAGAGTTCCCACAGTCAGGGCTCCTGGGTCTGTGAATGGACTTACATCTGGAAACTGGGTGAGAGGCTTTGATTCTCCACTTTGGCCACCCAAGTAAGGTTTCTTGTTACTAGACTTAGAGTTTTTCCTATTATGTACATCAAGAAATATGCTAGTATACTGTCCATTTATGCCATTCTTGGAGACACTGTGATCAATTAGTCACCACTAACAATCTCCGCAGGTCAATGCATTCTAATTACTGGCATGTCCCTCTTCCTTTTATGGTTGATGTGACCACCTGGCCTTTGATGATTAAGTGCTGCTGTTTGGCCTCTGCTATCCTGAGATTCTATCATTCATTTTTGAAATCAGGGTGCCCATCTGAATGGTGGGATCCCCTACAGGCACAGCTGGCCTACAATGGAGGACATCCACAGAGCCTTTCAGAGATGCCCCTGTCACTAGCATATTTACCAATGCCTGAATGAGGGTATTTCTAGGTCTTGTCACAGAACATAGTTATGGGATGGCTTGTGCCAGTCACACATTACAAATCTAGTCCAGTATTTCTACCTCCTGGAGTCTTTGAAGTCTCTTCTCATTTCATGTCAGGAAAGCTCTTGCATCTCAGTCTTATTAAATGAATTTTGCAATTGAGTTTATATTCACTCAAACAACCAAGTGCACAAGTTAATACATTAAAATGGGAAACTTTGTTAGGTGCACTCACGTCAATGAATTCAACCCAGTCTAGAGTTATAGTATGCTTGCCCTCTTTGGTTTAACACCCTTAAAATCTATCTCCACATATTTCTGGTGATATATATTAGCAAGCTCTTGCAACCTTTCAAGCTTAAGCTATTTTTATTCCCTCCTAGAGTATAAAGGAAGGGAGTAGCTGTACTACTTGAGTATGCTGAGATTTAACCTTAGTTATGGCTGTGGTTGCAAAAGGAGGGCTGCAATATGTCTCCAGGAAAAGAGTTATTGTCCTTCACAGTTATGGGTTATCACAGAGATTTAATATGAAGATGTCTAATCTCTAGTAGAAGAAGGAAAGCTTCTTCTACTTCTAAGGGATTCTCAGCATGACTAGGGGTTTCATGAACGTCATCTTCACCTGAGTTCAATAAGATGTCCTCATTTTGAATCTCAGGATTTAATTCTTTCCTGATTAATGCCCAAATTTTCAAATGAGAAACTAGGAGAAACTGAATTCAACTGCCATTGTAATAATAGCAACTCCCATGATTGAAAATAGTGTTTGATTTTCAGCAATGTCAGCCCTGTAGCTACTAGAAATAAGAGATTCTTTTAGAGCTGACATGGAAGCTGTCTGGTTTTCACACTTAAAATTCAGGTGATATTATACCACTTCAAATATAACATATCAATCTCCCAACAGGATGCTTTGATTTCTCCTCTTCTGGTCTCTGTGCTATTTTTTCCATAAACTTTATTTCTACATGGATTATAGAGTAGGAGTTATTTTTTTACAATATAGTTATTTTTTTACTTTAAATAATATCTTACCTTTTAAAGAGGTATTAATAAAAATAAGTCTTTATATTTATGCAAATAGCTACTATTTCCAATAATCTTCTCTCTCAATGTATACGCACATTGACCACTGATATCCTTTTTCTTTGTCCTTGAAGGACTTCATTCAATATATTTGGTAGTACTGTTTGGCTCTTGATGAATTCTGTAAGATTTTGTATGTCTGAAAGTGTCTATGTTTTTCTTTATATTTTGAAAAGTATTTTCCCTGGGTATAGATATATAGGTTGTCAGGTTATTTTTGTTTTGTATTATTTTGTTTTTATTTTCTTTTAGCACAGATGATGTCTAACCAGAAACAATGCAATGTGTAATGTATTTGTCTTTTGTCCTGCATTATTTCTGATTTAAAATCTGTGATGATTCTTTTCTTTGTCTCTAAGCATGCAATCTTTCTTTTTTCCCCAGATGCTTTTAAAATATTATTTTTATCACTGGTTTTAAGCACTTTGATTATAATGTCCCTTCATGATTCTTGTGCCTAGGTTTTGTTGAGACTCTTTATATCTGTGGGTTAATAGTTTTAATCAAATTTGAAGTGTTCATCTACTCTTTCTTCTCCTTTATTAATTTTATTGCTCTCCTTTCCTTAGAGGTTACATGCCTTATCTACTATTAGTCCCATCTAGTGTATTTTTCATCTTAGACAGTTTAGTTTTTACATCTAAAATTCCAACTTGATTTTGTATATCCTCTTACAACTCATCTTGTTTAATATTCCCTCTAACTCTTTATTACTGACACAAGATCATAACATCATCTGCTCACTATATGACCTCACCTTTAATTATATTCCTCTTTGTTTGCCAGGTAGTATTTGGAATATATTGACAGTATAATAGCTATTTGTCCTTTTTTAAATGGAAATTCAAATTTAATTGAGCATTCTCTATTTTACCTGGTACTCCTAATAGCAAACCTTGCCTCCTAACATTTCCTAATTTCTTTACAGTATTTATTTACCTACTTAGCACTGATCACTAATAGGCCTCCAATGTACTTCAGTTATGTGTTAATAAGCTGTCTTCTCCCACCAGAAGGTCAGCTCTGTGAGGGTAAGTACCAGTATTTGTGCCTGTTTTTCCCACTGCTGTACTAAAGTGCCCCCAATACCAACACATATTGTCATTTTTGAAATATTTGCTGAATAAATGAACAAATGTTTAAATAATCCATTGATTGATTAATTAATTTTGGAGCAAGTTCTTCTCCAAAGATAAAATGGAGGATGAGAGGAGATAGGAAAAGGTAAAACAGAGACTGTTGTATAAATCACAGTACTTTCTTTCATCATCTTGCACTTTCTTGATTACATTTCAGAAAATATTATTTAGAAGTGGACAGTGATATATTTTGTGGTTTCTGAGCACTTAGTTTTAGGCTGAATGTCCTACTAGAAACAGTCACTTAATGAAATGAACCATTCACTCCACATTTAGTTTATTTTTGTTCTTTAAAATATACTTTTTTTCTGTTTTTGTGAACCACTTTTTCTTTACTCATAACAGACGAACTTTAACAAACTTGACTCAATTGTCCTGATTCAAATTGAAGGGTGGTTGGAAGGACTGTTTTGTACATAAAGGCAAGGGTGATGTTTTAATTTTCTTTCCCTTGTTTCTTTGAAAGTCAGCTCTGTAAATCCTGCATTCTATGTAATGAGACTTGTGAGCTTAGGTTACACTTAAGGAGTTCACAAAGAGAATATTATATTACAGTTTCTTGCTCTAGTTTCTAAATGTCGGTATTGATATTACCAGGCAGCATAAAGATATCAATCATCAGAAAGATTATCGACTGTTCAAAATAGTTCTATCAATATCTAATTTACTGTCTGATCTAATGCACAGTCAGCCAGTGCAATGCCAATGTACTGGCTTGTGTCTTTCAGGATATCTTGTCTTCCCTCCACAGACAATGAGAAAAACCTTAATTTTATCCTTTGATCCTAGACACAGAGATTCTCTTTATGTGTTACAATAAAGGGAATAAAATAAAATGTTGAAGAAAAACACCAACTTCTTTGTTCTTGCTTCTCTACAGTTAAGAGTTTAAAATGATTGTGTGCCTGCCACCAGTTTAATATTTTAAAAGAACAAGGGGTTTTTAAAACATTCTATAAAATTTTTATTTTTGAACTCATAAATAACAAACCCTTGCTCATCACCAATAATGAATTCTTGCCCATTTGCAACTACATACCTAACTTTTTGCAGCTGCGACATTCAATTTGATATGGTTTCTCAAAGGGACAATTTGGACAAAGGTTAAAAGTAGCTTATACACTTCCCATGGTTCATATCTGATTCCAAGTCCTTCTTTTTTATACACTTCAGTTTTTCCATTTATACAACCACTTTTTTTTCTTCTTGAATGAAAAGAGGGAACTGAATTCATAGTCATAAAATTATCTGTTTTGGTGGAAATAGTCTTGTGTCACACATAAAAAGGTCATCATACCTAAAGGACAACTCTGTCATTCATTAACACTAATTCACCAAAAAAGCTACTCATCACTGATAGATGTTTTAAGCCCTGAGGCATCACTGTGGACAAAACAACCGATCAACATACCTGAAGTTTATGGTCTAGTGGAAGAGAAGCACAGAAGTTCAAAACCTCATAGTTTATTTGAGCTTCCACAGCTCTTTTTATATCCATGCTATTTTCTACAGGTGCTGTATATAATTTAGAAAGTGTTTAGTAGTTTAAGAAGCCCTTTTTTAGAGGATGTGAAATCTTTAAAAACTATTTAATATATTAGCACAATTTAAAAATGTAGAAACTTTGATTCCATTTTGCCCAACCTGCTGGCTTACTTTTCATTCATTCCATCTCTCTCAAATGAAAGAGCGGGGCACAGGCACCGCAGTTACACCGCAGGAGGTGAGGGTGCAGCTGCATCTTAGCAATCTTCATGTAAAATGTCCAGTAGCTGATTGAGAGCTGAACAAAATATTGGAGGGAAGAGAAACTGATGGTAACTGACTTTTCTTTCCTCCCCGTTAAAAAGAAAATTTGCAATGGTTTAAAATGTTCCTTAACTCCCAGGTCCTACGTCAGTGATGGCAAAAGCATTTGCTCCTCTCTGGCATGGATTCATTTCAGAAACCGTATCAGAAGGAATGTGTATCACATAGGCAGACATTCAGGATGGCAGCAGAGAGGACTATAGAACAAACATGACATTTCAATACTGACTAAAATTAGTACACTTTCTGCCAAAACTCAGCAAGTATAAATCTAAGATCCTCAGAGTATGTTGAAGGGTCATTAAATATAACTACATTTAATGAAAATTCAAACTTTCTAGAGTAGGAAAATGAGAAGACCCAGTAAACTTCCAGTTCAGAGGAAGGATTCTTGGTGAGTAGAACTGAGCTTCAGCAGCGTCCACATTTTGGCCTACAAGTAAAAAGCTGACCACTAAAGCATGGAAGGTGCTACGATGTTTCATCATTCAAAAACGGAAAAGTTTTCCATTGAAGTTGTGTGGCTGCAACTGCAGCATAAAAAAGTACTGTGAAATTTAATGGTTTAAAACAACACTCATTTCTTTTTTTATCACAGTTTCTAGGGTCAGCTTGGCTTGCTTTATTTGCCTCTTACCTTTGTGGTGCTTGTCCTCCTCTAGGGAGCAGCAGGCTAGCTGGGCGCACCTTTCTCATAGTGATGTCACCATGAAAAGGAGAACTCCCTGGTTCTTTAAGATGCACGTGAGCAAGCATCGCCTCATTTCTGCTCTGTTGTATTGGCGGGGGCAATTATGACAACTCCCAAGTCAAAGGTTAATAAAATATACTGAGTTAAATGTTAATAATGTACACTCTGATTCTTACACAGAGGTGTCCAACCTGAGACCATATATGGCTCGGGATGGCTGTGAATGAGGCCCAACACAAAATTGTAAATTTACTTAAAATATTAAGAGGTCTTTTTTGTGATTACATGTTGCAGTGTATTAATGTATGTCCCAAGGCAACTCTTCTTTCACTGTGGCTGAGACACCAACAGGTTGGAAACCTCCATTAGGGGAAGGAGCTGCACCAGATAAAGGGAGGAGAGAAAAAGTGCCAATTAGTACAATCTCACTGGGCCAGTTAAATCCATGGGTTCTATCTCCTCTGAAGGGGCCTTCAAACTGTTCTAAACTCACCTCTGATTTCTACACACAGCATGTGCAGATGGAGTTAGTTTTCTATTGCTGCTGTGAAAAATTATGACAAACATAGGGGCTTACAAAAACAGAACTTTGTTTTATTTTATTTTTCAATTACAGTTACCATTTCATATTATGTTACATTAATTTAAGGTTCGGACAGTTATATGATTTACAAAGCGGTTCCCCCAATAAGCCTAGTACCCTTCTGACACCATGCAGAGTTATTACAATGTTATTGACTATATTCCCTATGCCACACTTTACATCCTCTCACTATTTTGTCACTACCAATCTGTACTTCCTAACCCCCCAAACCAGCATTTTTATGGGTGGAAAGGTCAAAAGGAAAAAAGAAAATACTAAAATAATTTAAAAATTAAAAGTAAGATTAATTTTTTTTGTGGAGTCCACCTAGAGACCAATGAAAATGTTTAGCTTCTAAATAGAGTCTTTGTTAAAAAATTTTATTTTAATTGTTGTTCAAGTACAGTTTTCTTTCTTTTACTCTCATCCCTCCCCACCTCCCTCCCATTTCTACCCTCCCCTAGTTTTTGTCCATGTGTCCTTTATATTTGTTC
>CM052538.1:83510405-83540707 GCA_028533065.1 Trachops cirrhosus
GTTTGTTTGTTTTGTTGTTTAGGTTCCTGTTAAAGGCGAGATCATATGGTATTTGTCTTCCACCGCCTGGCTTATTTCACCTAGCATAATGCTTTCCAGCTTCATCCATGCTGTTGCAAAGGGTAGGAGCTCCTTCTTTCTTTCCGCTGCATAGAATTCCATTGTGTAAATGTACCATAGTTTTTTGATCCATTCATTTACTGATGGGCACCTATAAACCATGACACCATTAAAGTTCTAGAGGAGAACATAGGCAGGAAAATCTCAGATATTCCATGCAGCAACATTTTTACTGATATGTCCCTTAGAACAAGGGACATAAAGGAAAGAATAAACAAGTGGGATCTTATCAAAATAAAAAGCTTCTGCATGGCTAAAGAAAACAGTATTAAAATAAAAAGAGAACCAACTGTATGGGAAAACATATTTGCCAATGATACTTCAGACAAGGGTTTAATCTCCAAAATATATAAAGAACTTACACAACTCCACTCTAAGAAGACAAGCAACCCAATTAAAAATGGGCAAAAGACTTGAACAGACACTTCTCCAAGGAGGATATACAGAGAATCCAGAGACACATGAAAATATGCTCAATATCGCTAGCCATCAGAGAGATGCAAATTAAAACCATAGTGAGATACCAACTCACACCAGTCAGAATAGCCACCATAAACAAAGCAACAAACAACAAGTGTTGGAAAGGTTGTGGAGAAAAGGGGACCTTAGTGCACTGTTGGTGGGATTGCAGACTGGTACAGCCACTGTGGAAAACAGTATGGAATTTCCTCAGAAAACTGAAAATGGTTCTGCCTTTTGACCCAGCAATTCCACTGCTGGGATCATATCCTAAGAACCCTGAAACACAAATACAAAAGAACCTATGCACCCCAATGTTCATAGCAACACAATTTACAATAACCAAGTAATATTAATTTTTTAAAAACAGTATTATACTTCATCATATTAACAAATTCAAAAATAAACATGAGTGTTATTTTACATTTAACAAAAGATTTAATTCATTATTGATTAAAAAAACTTTTTGTATGCTTAAATCATATAAAGTACTTTTCGATGTATCAAAGGCAGGATAGCAAGAAGCTGGAAAATTCCTGGGTAAGTGGACTGGAGAAACTGAGACAAGAAAACTAAACAAAAGCCAAACATTTTGAGCAACTTACAGCCAGCTGGTGAATCACAAGACCTTATCTCCCCTAACCAAGGACACTGGAGAACAAATGGTTTACACCTCTCCTCCCTAACCTGTGAATACATAGCTTAAATCTCCCTAGTCTGGGAAACAGAGAACAGAGACACAGTTAATGTCATTTGTGCCAGCTAAACCAAGGACAGATGAAGTTGTGGTAAAAATAACAAAAATTCTATTAAAAGCCAAATATACTCAAGATAAAAGTAGAATAGAATAGCAGACCAATGAATATTCCCAATCCCCCACCCCCATATGCACTCATTTTGACACATCAGCATATTACAAATAAACCTGAAAAGTTGATGAATATTCTGCTGAAACCCTCCCCTAAGAGTCTCACCAACAGGAAAAAGATAAAAGTCCTCAGGACAAAGATTTAGTGCTGGCTCACCCTAGCGCATGCACATATACCTTCTTGGGCACTAACTTTTATTTCCTGCTAAATTCTAAGGGTCCCAAGGAGACTTTTGGCCAACGGAGCAGTGAGCAGTGACAGCTTGACTTGGGCTTACCCCTGATCCTGTCTCCAGGGACCCCTGGTCTCTGACTTCCCAGTCAGCTAACAGCAGCCCCCCTTGGCTCGCTCCTTTACCTATCATGTTTCTAGAGAGCCAAAGCAACCCTGCCTAGACTGTCTCTTGTTACTTCTTCTACCCTAAGTCCTTCCTTTGTTTCACTGTCCCCAGCCTCAATAAACATAGTCTCAAAATCACCTGGATGCGTGTTGTGGAATCTTTGCTACACAAATTCCAGAACTCACACACTACAGGCAGGCCTGAGGCAGACCTGCTCCAGGCCTGTGCCTGTTTGCTATCAAATGGATGAACTAATGAAGAGCACAGTAGTCAGAGTTTAATATTAGTACCACATTTTGAATGTGTATTTCTAACTTTTAAAAGGTAAAACAATGCATATGTGCATAGTCCATGAATATAGACAAGTTGTGTGGTGAAGGCCAAGGGTGGGGTAGGGTCCGGGTGGAGGGTGGTAGGGGGGGGACAGGAATGCAAGATATCTGTAATGGAGTCAACAATAAAAATAAGGTATAAAGTTAATTTTAAGTACAGTGTCAACAGTTTAACTTATATGAAAATGACTTTAGTAAATTCAATTGCTGAGAATAGATATATGAATTGATGCTAATTATAAATCTATAGTGCTTCAGGAACTGTTTAGAAAAAAGTAGAACCTATAATATATCTTGATAGAATATAGTACTTAAAAGTGAATTGAGCCTCTTACATTTTTCCTCATGCTTATTACCTGATAATGTAGGGCTTTATATGATCAAAGTTCTTAAACAACCATTTTTACTTGTTATTTGTCACAACATTATCTAAATATTCACAACAAGTATAATGTAACTTGCTCAAGGCATCACAGTATACCTGTGTTGGCATACATAGTACATATCACTTAAAGTAAGCAGGTATTCAAAGACCTTTTCCCCTCCCAAATATTGTAGTTCATGGTCATCTTCTATGACTTATTTCATTAGTAAGTTAGTGGAAATTTATTATTTAAAAGCAAAATTTCCTTCCAAATTTCCATTTAAAGCTCAACTTATTCTATGTATTTAGTTGTAGTTTGTATATATGCATATTTACTATTAAACAGGAAAGTTGAAAAGTAAAATGAAAATAGACTATTTAGGCAAATGCACACATAATACTGGGAAAAGGACAAAATGAACTATTACATCAAAAATGTAATTTTACATAATGTGCTTTGCTAGGCAGATGAATTCAGATATTTGAAAGCACACTATTTATGTAGCGATCTAAAATATTCTTCTAATCTATACCCACAAATTATATGTTTAATGTTACCATGCCAAGTGACTAAGTAAAATAAATAACCTGATTTAAAATGGGCAATGGATTTGAGTAGACATGTTTAAAAGAAAGGAGAATTCTTGTACATTGCCGATGGCAAAGTAAACTGGTACAACCATTATGGGAAAGTTTTGAAGTTCTTTAAAAAATTAACAAGTGAACTGCTATGTTATTGAACCACTTTAGTCTGGGTATGTACCCAGAGGAAATAAAATCAGGATCTTCGAGAGACGTGTGCACTCTCGCGTTTGCTACAGCAATGTTCCCAACAGCCCAGACATGGAAACGACCTACATGTCCTTTGACAGATTCAAAACCTGCGATATACACATACACACATAAATATTTGCAACAAAATTCATGACCCTGGAGGACATCATACTAAGTGAAATAAGCCAGACATAGAGAGACAATTGCTGCATGCTCTCACGTGTAGAATTGACATAGTGAAATGCAGAGAAGCAGAAAATACAATGGTGGTTTTCAGGGGCTGGAGGGAAAGGGGAGATACTGGGCAAAGGTACAAAGTTTCAGTCATGCAAGATGAACAAGTTCTGGACATCCAATGTAGACGAATGAGACTATGATTAACAATACGGTATTGTATTAAAATTTGCCAATAAGGTAGATCTTAGGTGTTCTTACCACACAAATAAGAAAATGCTAACTATGTAAGGTAATGGATAGTTAATTAGCTTGATTGTGGAATATATTTCACAATGTGTACATATATAAAAATAACAAGTTATATGCCATAAGTATATATAATTTTGTCAATTATACCTAAATAAAAATAAAAATAAAAATTATACAACAAACAAAAATAACCTAAACATCAGTGAATACATTTCAAAGCAAGCTCAAAACATTTGTACACAGTATGTGTATATTCTCCCCCATAGGCAGAGAACTACTGTTATAGGTATAAGCTGCTATATTGAGTCAGGCAGCAATTAATTTATTTGACATTATTTATAGTTGATCAAAGAACATAAATATATTTAAGTGCTTGGTGTGTATTTCTTTTTGGAAATGAGTCATAATCCAACTTCAAAGTATGAGAGACTATCACTCAATATTCACACTATTATACCTGTTTAAGTATTTACTTTTTTTAAATGTTAAGTTACTTGATCAATAAATGATGCTTTATAATGTAGTTTTTGTATTGTTCATTAAAAGTTGTTCATTTCATGCCTACTGTGAGTTAAGTATTATTATGGCTTTTTCATACACTCCAGTGAGAAAGACAGATTAGGCCCCTGCTCCCAACAGATGGTCTTACAGTAGAGAGAGATAGATCTTACTGTAATAAAACAATAAAAGATGTATAAAATTCTGTCGAATGCTAACAAGTAAAACCAACAGGAAAATGTGGTTGAAAATGAGGAATCTTATAGATTAGTGGTTGAAGAAGTCATTCCAGATGATATTTTAAATTTGATCCAAATTATTTGAAAAAATCATTATTTGAAGGTCTGGGAAAAAAAGATAAGCAGGCAAGGGGAAGAGCTAGTGCACAATCCCTGAGGATGACCAGACCTTGGCATTTCTGAGAAACCAAAACAACAGCATGTGGTTAGGGCGAACAATGTGGCTGCCAGCACAGTGGAGAGGGGCCTGTGATAGAGTTGATTCGCAGCAAGAGTTGTACTCAGCCATTACCATGGTTTAGGACTGTGCCCTGCAGCAGGACAGTATTTAGAAAATGAGCGGAGGAGAGGAGTCCGAAAACAGACAGAGATAAAATGACTAGTGAGGCTGGAGAAAAACCAAGGGAAAAAAATCAATGAAGCTAAGAAGAGAAATGTTGAAGGAAAAGAATACGGTGATTAGCTATGCCAAATGCTTGTGAGATAAAAACAGACATGGAATGCCAGGGAGTTTATAAGAGAAGATCCAAGTTGGAAAAAAAATGGGGGGCAGGATAGTGAAAGAATAATGGAACTAACAGATCAGAACTTTCAATGACATTTTCAAAAGCTGATGTAATAAGAGACCTTAGTAATAGAGGGAAGAAAATTGAGATTTTAGAAATGTCACAACAATTATAAGTAACTATTTTGAGAATGTTTATTCTAAAAGGGCAAAAAGATGGTAGGTAAAGATGAATGAGAAATCACTAAATTTTTATTGTTTGAATTTAGCCTTTGTTTTTTAATGGAAGAGATTATAATACATCTGAAGGCATATGAAGATCCATTCTATGAGCTATGCACACCTCCTCAAAGTTCCTTTACAACTGCTGTTTCCTGCTTGGTCCCCCCTCACTATTCCTGTCGTTGAGCTCTCCCACTTAGGTCCATGAAGCCTTAACTGCCAGAGCACAGATAGGCTAATCAGCCATTCACCCTGTTTTAGGTTCCTTCTTTCTGAACTTGAATAATGTAACTCATTCTAGACCAACAGGTCCACTTGGTTCCCCAAGCAACTACCAAAAGCTCTTAATAATGCAACCTGAAAGAGTATGTATGTGTGTTTGAGAAGGGGTGTAAATGTAACTTCCTGTGGGTGAAAATTTGATGACTGAGAACCGGAAGCCCTGTTCTTGCCTCCGCCAATGAACATAATATGAAATCTGTGTACATGTGTCCAGCAGACAAAACTGCCAAGTGATAGGCTTTGTCTTAAGAGGTAATGGTGAAGTAGTAGCCAGCACATTAAAGCATCACCTTTCATGATTTCCCTTCCTTCCCTGACTTAGTTCCTTTGTCCCTTACTCCTATAAACCTGACATTGCACTTCCTACAGATTAATCCCAATCTTCACCTCAGGATGTTTTATTTGAAACACAGACTATGAAAGTTATATATAGTAAACATTAGAAGTATGTACTATTTACGGATTCCATCAGTGTTCTTTCTCTTTTACAGGTTATGGAAAATAAATTTTTCTAGTTTTATAATTTATTAATCTATTATTGACATTATTACAGATGTCCCCCATTTCCCCCCTTTTGGCTCCCTCTACTCAGCCCTCACCCCGCTTCCCAACCCTGGCCTTCACCACATGGTTGTCTGTGTCCATGAGTTATGCACATATGCATATATGTTCTTTGGCTAATCTCTTTTAGTCCCACCACCCTCTCCACTCTGAGATCTGTCAGTCTGTTCCACGTATCTATGTCTTTGGCTTTATTTTGTTCATTAGATTTCACATATGAGATAATTATGTTTTAATATGCAATAGAATTTCATCTAAAATGTTGAAAATATTCATATTTTCATCTGTAGAGTCATATAAGTGACATTCAGAACTACATTTTAGTCAGAAATGAAAAATTTATAATCAATGAAACTAATTAATAAAGGGTTGAAAACAAATTTATTCAATACAAGAAATTGTTTCTTGTTTTTATTAAAACAAATAAAATGAATTTATAAAAAATTGAAAATGTGTATTTATTATTCTTATCTGTAAAATATATATTCATGGTATTTATATTTGAATTAAATAAGCCATTTGCATTCTTCTATTCATTTTGGTTTTACATTTTGCCATTGTCACAGGCTTATATGCTTATTATTGAACATCTAGAGAAGACACATGTACAGATATAAGAAAATTAATGCTTAAATATCATTTTATTTCTGTTTTGTTTGCTTTTGATGTATATTTTACATAACTGAGACAAGCTATATGTGATATCTGAGTGTTTTCCTTTAATACAGTATGAACATTTATTATTGAAATCTATATAAATGTAATTTCAATTGTTAAACATCTTAAACATTTCTTGATATTACTTTCAAAATTAGCTATTGTAGGTAATTTGTAAAAACACTTTTATACATAAATGTATTTTTAATTTAGTCATTTTCTTAGAGAGCATTCCTAGACTGCAGTACTTAAGCATTAGTACTGTAATGACTCTTGATAAATATAATAAAATTTTACTCTAAATATCTGCCCCAATTTACATCCCAAAATCAATATAATAAAACATCTCCTTTACTACATCCTCTTCAATATTTTATAATCGTTTACAAACAGCTACTCCACTGTACAAAATATAAATTTTGTCATATAAATTTTTATGTGTTTAACTTCTAGTACAAATATACAGAATTTGTTGAATTTTCTAACCATATAGCTTATTATTTTTAAATTATTTCATTTTCTTTTAAATATGTTATAGATACATTAGTATAATTTTTCAATTATAAAAATCTTAACTACCTAATACTTTTAGTTATTATTAATAATCTTTGCTATTTACCTTTCTTTTAGTTCACCATAATAAAGGCTCTGAAATGATCATGTAATCTAACATACCTGTATTTCTTTTGTGTCTTCAACTACTAATTTCAAACTAAGAATAATTTCCCTCTGACCAAAGGGCATATTTGTTTCTAAGCTTTTAGAGTTCCTATCATTCATTAAGCACTTCAATCCAGCTAAATCAATTTGATAATGTTTAATGTGATCTGAATTTGCTCAAAATGGAGTTAATAAATTATTCCAATGATTTTTTATTATAAATCTATTGATCAATGATTATCTTTTTGGTTCTTTTAAATTATATATAATTAAGTTTGTTTTATTGTTTTGTTTCATTTTATACTCTATTCTGCTCAGTCTTGGAACAAAACTTCATTACAACATTTTAATATCTAATGGAAATTGTTCTGGATTTTTATTCTACTTTTAAATTTTTCTCCCATTTTTCATAATTTTTCTTACTCAATAAGAGCTTAAGAACAATTTCAACACATTTTAAAGAAAAGTTTTTACTCTATAAATTCATTTTAGTAAAACAAATTTCTTTAAAATATTCTGCTTTCTTGTCCAGGAACCATGTTACACTTCATTATTTGAGTCTTCTTTTATATATCTCAGAAATGTTCTAATATTCTATCTACTATATTTTTACCTCTAAGTTACTCTGTGTTCCATCCATTTTGATAGTTAGAGCTTGAAATTCAAACATCCTTGAAAAGTTGATACGAGTGCCTGCAGGCTAAAGCTGATGTTGCCCCAGATGACAGCAGGAGTTTTCGAATTGATCAAAGACATGAACTCAAGCTTATTCCAACACTGAAAGAAAATTGGAATTGATTATTTTAGATCATAATAGCATTGCACACAGGATATCATTGCCCCCTCTTTTTAAAAAAAGGAAAGAAAACACGATGATTGTTTCTTAACAACAAAGTTGCAATGTGTTTTTTTGTTCTAATCAAAAGGAGACTTCCTGAGGGAGTCAGCTATTTTGAAGCAAGCATGACTTTATAAGTCACATGTATAATGCTTCTTCATGATTCAATCATTGTGAATTGGTGGTGGTTTACTTTTATCAGTTTTGGCATCTGGTAGGAATAAACAGTACAATATGTGTGAAGAAATGTCGCTTTAGAATTTCATATTCCCTCCTTTCACCACAGCTAAATTAGCCATGACTGAGTTTTAGAGGACATAAAGGGAAGTGATGCCCTCCTGATCCTGTCAGCACTTCTGGAAGTTTTAACCCAACAGCTGAAGTGAAGATGATGAATCACATCATCATTCCTGACCAATCAAGCAGAGGAAAGGGCCAGAACAGGAAGGAACGCTTTTAAACATTTGTGTTTATCTTTTTTCCTTTATTCACATTGTATTTGTTTTTAAAAACGTTACAGGGCTTCTCTTGGGTTTCTACCTCTAAGGACAGCTTGGTTTCTGGTTCCTTTGTCAAATTTATCTTGATGCTAAAATAAGCAGTAAACACACAAGTAATCAAAAAACAAAAACAAAATCCCCTTTTTACCTTCCTAATAATGCTGAAAATTTTCTAAAGTTTAAGAGTTAATGTTAAAGTTAAGAGGCAATGCTTTGCGTGTGTTCCTTTTCTTTTCTATAAAGTTGACATTTTACTAAAAAAATAAATTAGAAAATCAGCACTTGAAAACCAACATCAGATCTACTATAAGTGAATTGATGTCAGACAAAAGGATTTTCTATTCAATGGTGTTAGATGGGCTTAATAAATATAATGTTCTCACTGCTCTTCTTTTAAAGAGACCTTCCTGATTAGAAAAAAATAAAAGTTTCCTTAGGCAAATTTTTAAATCTTAAACATATTATTACAAAAGATGTTTGAGTGAAGTATTGCTTGATGAACATGAATAAGTTCCCACCACACAGGTGATGGAGCTGGGAAAGACTTCCTTCCCTAGGGGAGTTGTTAGGGCTCAATTGATGGCAAGCTGGCCCTGAGCAAGCAAGGAGGCTCTCAAGGCTCCTCAGCTATAAGTAAAAGATGGTGTCCTAGCAACAGGTAACAAGGCAGGCACAGGAACAGCTTGGCTTCTGAAGAGTCTTCCATTTGGCACCGAGTTGAGGTTCACATTGAAGCATCTATCATCAAGCAAGACTGAAAGCAGTCTTGAATAGGTGTCTCCATTTGACATTATTTGTAAAAGGAAGCCTTTGTCCCTTTATTCAACATCTATCGAGTATCTATGTCACACAAAGAAAAGAAAGAAAAAAATTGTGTAAGGTGCTATGATTTCTGCCATCAGATAATTCACAATGAATCAGAAGAGAAGACTATGATGGTTTTCTCCATATAACTTTCAAATTGATTTCCCATATTGCAGGTTTGAATATGTTCTCTGTAGTACCCAACACCAACCCAGGCTAAAAGCTTTTCATCTTTCCCTTTTACGTACTTCAGTACTCATTTCCAACCTAATCAGGACCCTCTACAATGTAGTCAAATGATTCCTTTCCCAACAATATTCTGGACAAATGTTGAAATTCTATGTCTTGCTCTTTCCTACTTTCCAAAATTCTATTTCCTGTAATAGAATACCCTGACTTAATTTCTATCATTTCAATATTCCCCTTTAACATACTCCACCTAAACGATTTTATGTGCTTTTATTACTTTTTAATACTCTATAATAAAGTCAAATATATTCATTTTAGTTTTGTTTAAACTTTTCATTCTATTAAACCATGATCTACTAAGAAACAAGACCTCTATTTCAAAGTTCAGGGGAAAAAAGCCTTGGTATCTAAGAGTAAAAGGTCTGGTTAATTTAATTTATAGGTGATGATGTTAAGCTAAGAAAGTTTTTAAATATATGAGCTAGCTAAGTCAAAAATTTTAGTTCAAGGGGGAATATTTAGGAGATAGTGGAAATATGAGAGAGACAGCGTGCTGTAGGACACAAAGCAGAGAATTTGTAACCTAAAGACTTTATTAAAGTGTAGACTCTAATGTTTAACTGATTGTCCATGCAAATTTAAACAAGATGCTTTGGTGAGCTTGAGATTGTTAGTGAAAAAAATTGTCTCAGAAAACAAACAGATCAAGTTACTGAGGACGACATACAGTAATGTAAGCACTAGACAAAATTAACAAAGGTTTTGTCCTGTTTGCCCCTCTCAAGAAAAGTAAAATAATACATGAAGCTGAAGTCCTGTGTGTCCTCCTTTCTAGTCTCAGCTCCTTTGCCTCTCTTTCCCAGAGGCAGCCCTAATCGTGAGCATGTTTGAACTTCCCATTCATAAGTTTATAATAATGACGACATGTATTCATCTATAAATAGTATATAAAACTGTCAATTTTTTATTTTTTTTCCTGAACCATCCTTCAAATGTATTTTTCCACTCAACATTTTATGATGGATCTGCATATAGAAGACTTTTGTTCATTTATGTGAATATGCAACATTCCATTCTGTGAATGTACCGCCATACATGGATCCAATCTATTGTTTACATCTAAGATTCCTAAATTTTTCCTATTCACACAATGCTGTCATACCTCTTTTATCTTTTCTGGGTACACACACGCATGAGCTTCTCTAAAACACATACCTGTAAGTGGAAGTGCTCATCTCAGCCTGATTCACAGTATGAGTACAGGGTGTGGACATTCTCACTTTATCAAACGTTACCGATTGCTCTTCAGGCCATGTCTGGGGAGCTCCCGTTGTGCAACTTCATCAAATTGAGAAATGTCATACTTTTCAAAATGACTTTTGACCACCACATGTTTTTTAATGGACAGTCTGTTGGCAGGTTGGGGTAGACAGTTCTCTGTTACAGGGAACTGACCAGAGACTTGCAGGACACATGTGCCCCTGGCCCATTGGCACTAAACCCAACAGCATATTACAAACAACAATGACAACAACTCCACAATTTTTGAATTTCCTGTACAATTCTTACTGAAGATTGAATGAAGGTGAAATATTTTGTGCTATTTTAATTTGTATCATCCTAGCTTTGCAAATTGAATAATTACCTTGTTTTATCCTTTCTTGTTAGTGAATCCTCTGAAGCCATAACTGTTGCTCTAAGTAATAATTTCCTTGAATACCACATGTGTTTATTAAAAAAATCAAGTTATAATGCATCCAGTGACATCATCTTAAATATCCCTTAATTTGCTCTGCAACTCATAACTTTTTAAAAAGTGTTTTCCCCAATAACATGTGGATCTATAGTTGCTCTTTAATTTAACTGATTGATCTCTCTTTTTTAATCTCTTTGCCTCTCCGCTCTTCATTCTGAATGATTTCTTCACATATATGTAGATCAATAATTCACCCTTCAGGCATGTATTATCTACTTCACAACCTCTCCATTTCAATTTCTTTAAAAATATGCTTATTACTTTAATACAGTATATTGTTTTTAAGTTTTTCTTCATCTTACTTTATAACATTCAGTGTTTGACAACCACCTTCAGCTTTATTATATAAGCTTTCCAGTTGGTTGGAACAACTGCCACTTGCTCTCACTGCTTAGTTCTTTTGCGTGGGTTCGATATTCCTGTGACATGGTCTCCACTGGTAGTTGTTTAAAAAGCACATTTTCAAGATCTGGATTGTAGACCTGTTATTACAAGATTATGCCCTGCATTCCTTTCAGTATATACAGACTTTTTAAAATTTTTTCACCTTTTCTGTGTTTAAAATTTAAAAAACTTAGAATACCTGAAGCAGAATTCTATAGGTTTGGGGATTATGTTTTTTAAGCTTGAGGTCCCCAGGACCATATGAGTAGGATATATTTTGATCCAACATTAATGCATAGAGTAAGCACTGAGTTCTATTTTCTTAAGACTGACTATCTACCCATGGCTTTTAGGAAATATACAAGTGTTTCTAGTTCTATTTCATAGATGCTATGTAATTTTATGATGGCTAGTTTTATTCAAGCATTTTAGTTGTTATATCTCATAGGAATAAAGGGATAAGATTCAGATTTTCCTTCTTTAAGAAGCTGAAAGACTTCAGCAACCATCTCTTAAGGTCTATATTTTATTACTTATTTCCTTGGGTCATTTCATCTTTAAATCTATTTTTTATTTTATTTTTATTTTTCACAATTTAGAGGTCTCTATGTCTTGGATTTGAGCTTAGCGAGGCACAATGTTTGTTGTATGGTTAATATACCCAATATTTCGAGGTGTTGAGGTGGAAGGGTGGTTCTTCAATATTACTACAGTTCTCGCATATTGACTAAACTTCAGTGTGTATATCACACTGAGAGAACAACCTTGTTATACTCCCTCATTAGAGGTTCGATGAAACCTCTACTCAAAATTTGGTTTGTATGTCTCAGCTGCCAATCACACACACATCAAGGAAGTATGAGAAAGAAATATCACTAAAAAAAAGGTTTTGGGGGAGAGTTGGGTAAGCCTCCAAGCAGGTCCAAAAATAATTTAAGAGAGCAGGAGATTAGCAGAGGATTTATGATCCTTAAGGAGCGGGGCTGGGTGTGGGTTCCTCTGGGTAGGGCAGGGATTGCCTGAGTTGAACTTCTCAGCAGCACCAGAAGGGAAGTATCTGGGTTTTTTAAGTAACTTTCCCAGATGTAGGGTGAGACGCGAAATGAAAGTGGTGAGACTTAAAAGTTGTCAGTAGTCGTGATAAAAATGGGTGGGGTAAAGTGGTGGTAGGAAAATGGAGACGACTGTATTTGAAGATTAATAAAAATGATAAAAAAATAAAACTATAGTGAGCTTATTATGATTATTTACCTACATTTACTTTATGTATTTGCTTTAAATTAAAGAACATTTTAATCTCCCAAGGACACAAAAGCAAACTTAAGTTTTACAATACAAGATCCATAATTAAGAATGATTATCAATTTTATTTGTTTGAATTTTTACTAAAATATCTATGTACCTTTCTGAAGTTACTTCTGTGCCATCATTTTAGCTCAGGCCATGCAGCAATAAGTAGAAGCATTGTGAAAGCACCTCAGAGTATTCTCTAGTTTCAGTTACCTAATTCAGTAGAGATGTGAACACTGGCATATATACTGCACTTGAAAAGCTTAGAACATTCTCCTTTTCTGACATCAACATCCTTTTAAGGACAAAACCACTTTCTGTAATAACCATGCAATAATCAGTAATAATCATCTTCTTGAGCTAATATTTAGTTTTAAAATATTCAAATTTAGCAGTGTTTTATATATGAACTAAAATTTTCCCTTATGAAACAAAACAAAATATTACACCTCACAGTTTACACTCTAAATTTTAAGTACAAATTAAAAATTTCAAGTGATTATATTGAATGATAGGACTGAAGTAACTCAACTTTATTTTCTTAGTCTTTATAATTACTGTTGTTACTATTAAGGAGTATTACTGTTATTACTGTAATACTGTCAAGAAGTATATTTTGAATATACTGCTTAAGTTCAGTAGTGTATAGGACTCAATATCACATAGATGAACACAGACTACACCTGAAGTGATTTTTAAAGTTATCAATTTTTTTAAAAATCTTACTGTTGAATTGAATATTTGTGTCTAGATCCTATGTCTAATGGCCAAACTTTACAAAAAAATTATTTTAATTGAATTCCATTTAGAATACAATGTGTATTAGCAAATCAAGAATGAACACTATTGATTTGACTCATTTTAAGTATGTGATGAGATAGAGTAGTTGGGGAGAGATGATCAATAATAATTCTGCAATTGTTTAGAATTGAGAAATACAAAAGATTTTTGGGGGGTAGATGAATGCATTTTGTCACTGAAATTATTAAAAAACACTAGCACTTTATGTAAATAAAAGGCAGAGCTATTTAATGAGTTTTAGAAATTTATTTGAATTCCCTACTAACACATCCTCTTACTGTATGCATTAGGAGTTAGCCACTTCACATCCTTATACTTAATTTAATCTCATTTAACTGTAAAAATAACTTTTCCTTCTGAAACTCTGGAGATATTTATTTCATAATAAATATAATATCTTCCCGTATCTCCAAGAAAAACTATTTTAGCTGACATATATACTACCTATGCATACATTCTCTGAATAATGATTTCAAGATGTTATGGATATATAAGAAAGATGAACATTGAAATAAATAGAACACATATTTCTATTGCAAATTATACAGAAAATAGTAAATGTTATCATTTCTTTTAAAACTCAGATCTCTAAAATACTGTGTGGATGGTTGAGTTAATTTTTTTCCTGTGTGTATCACATAGGTGCACTTTATGTTTTACAACTACTTTTGATGAAACATCTTTAATTTAATAATTTAGGTGAATGTGTTTAACATCAGTGTAGAAATATAGGAAAATTTATACCATGTTGTCAGAAATCATATGTGGTTAACCAAGTGTGAAAAAAACAAAGGAAATAATTAAATTATCTGTGTATACATTCTTAATCTAGAGGGAATCTAAATTTTTGAAGCACATCATAGACTGAATTGAAGTAAATTAAAAGTAAGAACAAAGAATACAAACTACCTTAAAGATATTAATATCTCCTAAGTTGGAGTCCCATATTAGTAATTGCTTATTTCCAATACTTAGAATAATTTATTTTTAGCTAATAATCACTTCAGACTTTTTTTAAAAGTATGCATTATTTTCAAATAAATATTTAATTGTATTTTCCTGTTGATTCTTTATTGAAACAATATAACGATAGTTGTTGACAATAATGATTCTATCTAAAATTTCCAGAACACCATGAAAGACTTTCAAAGCCAAGTAAGAGACATTTCTAAATTAACAGACTTCTGTTTATTATCAATTCAAACTTTTCTTTAAATCTAAATTTCAACATATAAAGAAATTGTTTATATTTAATATGATTGCTTTCTGGAGATGTCTCTCAAACTGAGCATGTATTTAACAGAGTAAATAATTGAAAAAATCACAATCTGTTTTACAAATTCTGTTATTTTGAATTCCTTTTATCATTCATTTTAGAAAATTATTTTTAACAATTAAGTAATACTTTAAAGTAATTTTTATATTTTTCATATATTTCCATGTGCTCCAAGTCTGATTTATGTAGGGTTTCCCTATAAATTTATTTACCTTATGCTATCAGTTAAAGTTTACAAAATGTATACAAGACAAATTTCATAAACTCTACAACAAAATCTTAACAGTAGTAAAATTAATTCATAAAAAGCAATTCCAATTTTTTAAATTTACATATGCTTTAAAATATTTAAATGAATTTATTTCAAGATGAACATTCAAATCTTCATTACATAAAATTTTACAGAATAAGCTTGGCTTTCCACATTAAGAAATTTATTATATTAAACTTAACACTTACAAATTTAAAAGATTTTCTTGCTTCAAATAATTTATTCAGTTACAAAGCAAATATTTTTTTCCATTAGTATATTTAATGGGTGATGTGTCAATTCATATAAATTACTAACTACTTTGGAATAATAGAAACTTAAAGTGATAGAAAAAATAACTTTCAGAAATTAAGGAAATTCTTAATGGCTGATTTGTTTTGAAAATTTAATTCAGCTATAACTTTCCACAGACACAGAATATAAAATGATGTATACCCATTTTATAGGGAAAATAAAGTATGTTAAGTATTTCAGTGTAGTATTAATGATTTTTAAATAATTTTAACTTTCTAATTTAAAAATACTTAGTGTCTTGAATTAAGACCCTTATAAACAACCAGTGACAAGATAGGTGTAGTCATTTTATTTGAAGCAAGGAAAAAAGGGAAATGAAAGAAGCAAGGAGGAAAGCCAATGAGAGAGGGCATTACCAAGTTTGCAGGGGTGAATAGTGCCCTGGCAGCTGGGATGAATGGTTCACCTGTAGAACAGAAGCCTTTTTCCATTGACTCCCTCTCCCATTTTGGGTTGCCACTGGGGGCATAAATTTTTCCACATTTTAGGTTGAGCTTGAGCCCTGGTTCAGTGAGGACAGCACTGAAGGAAACTCTGGGTGCAAAACAGGAAAAAAAACAGTAGAAAGAAACTTGATGGATCAAGATCAGCACACAATGAGTCTTAGATCCTCCAGACCTGAGTCCACAACAGTGATCAAAATCAAAGACAATTTCCCTTTCTGTTTGTCCATTATTAGCATATAAAAATGCAACCGATCTCTGGTTATTAATTTTTTATCCTGCTACTTTGATGAATTTATTCATCATATCACAAGTTTTGGGTGGAATCTTTGGGGTTGTTCATGTAAACTACCATGCCATCTGAAAATAAATACACTTTTACTTCTTCCTTTCCAGTATGGATGACTTTTATTTCTTCTGCTGTCTGATAGCTGTGGCTAGGATTTCCAGTACTATGTTGAATAAGAGAGGTGAAAGTGGAAATCTCTATCTTAATCCCAATCTTAAGGGGAACACTTGTAGTTTTTGCCCATTGAGTATGATGCTGGTAGTAAATTTTCTATATATGGCCTTTATTATGCTTATGTATGTTCCCTCTAATCCCACTTTGCTGGGAGTTTTTCTCATAAATAGGTGCTGGATTTTATCAAATGCTCTTGCTGCATCCATTAGTTGATCATGTGGTTTTTATACTACATATTGTTTATGTGGTGAATCACAATTATCGATTTCTGAATGTTGTACCAAACTTTTATTGCTGGAATAAATCTCACTTGATATGGTATGTGATCTTATTGATGCATTCCTATATTTGGTTTGCTAATACCTTGTTGAGGATTTTAGAGGCTATGTTCACCAGGGATATTGACCTATAATTTTCTTTCTTTGTAGTGTATTTATCTGGTTTTGGAATTAGGAAAATCTGGCCTCATAACATGTGTTTAGGAGTCTTCCTTACTCTTCAATTTTCAGAAATAGTTTGAGAAAGAGAGGTGTTAGTTCTTCTCAGAATGTTTGTTAAAATTCACCCATGAAGTCCTCTGGTCCAGGGCTTTTGTTTGTTGAGAGATTTTTTTTAATTACTGCTTCAATTTCTCTAGGTGAAATCTGTCTATTCAGATTCTCTGATTCTTCCTGATTTAATTTTGGAAGATTCTATGTTTCTAGGAGTTTATGTATTTCATCCAGGTTGTCCAGATTGTTCATAATATTTTCTTACAATCCTTTGTATTTCTTTGGTGTTAGTTGTTATTTCTCCTCTTTCATTTCTGATTTTATTTATTTTGGTCCTTTCTCTTTTTTCTTGATGAGTTGGTAAAAGGTTCATCAATATTATTAATTTTTAAAGAACCAGCTCTTGGATTTATTGACTTTTTGTATTGTTTTTTAGACTCTAACAGAAAGGGAAATTTAAAAAAAAAAGTCTATTTGCAGTGGCTTCAAAAAGAATAAAATACTTAAGAATAAACCTAACCAAGAATGTAAAAGATCTGTACTCAGAAAATTATGATACTGAAGAAGGACATTGAAAAAGATACACTTAAGTGGAAGCACATACCATATTCATGGATAGGAAAAACTAGCATCATTAAAATGCCCATATTACCTAAAGCAATCTGTAGAGTCAATGCAATTCCTACCAAGTTTCCAATGATATATTTCACAGAGCTAGAACAAATGTGTCAAAAATATATATGGAGCCCTGGCCAGCATGGCTTAGTGGATTGAGTGCATGTCTACAAAGCAAGGGGTCACTGGTTTAATTCCCAGTCAGAGCACATACTTGGATTGCTGGCCAGGTCCCAAATAGAGGGGCAAGCGAGAAGCAACCACACATTGATGTTTCTCTCCCTCTTTTTCTCCCTCTCTTTCCCTCTAAAATAAATAAATAAATAAATAAATAAATAAATAAATAAATAAATAATAAAATCTTAAATATATATAGCCACAAAAGTCTTTTTATAGCAAAAGTGATTCTGAAAAAGAAGAACAAAGTTGGAGGAATCACACTACATAATATAAAACTATACTACAAGATCATAGTAATCAAAACAGCCTAGTACTGGCATAAAAACAACACATAGATCAATGAAACAGAATAGAGAGTCCAGAAATAAACCCACACCTTTATAGTCAATTAATATTTGACAGAAGTAGCAAGCACATACAATGGGCTAAAGATACTTTATTCAATAAATAGTGTTGGGAAAATTGGACAGATAATGTGCAAAAAACAAAACTAAACCACCTTCTTCCACCACACACAAGAATGAATTTAAAATGGACCAAAGACTTAAATATTAGACTGGAAACCATAAAAATCCTAGAAGAAAACATAAGCAGCAAAATCTTGAATATAAAATTGCTTGTAGCAATTTTTTACCAGATCTCTTCAGGAATGGGAAACAAAAGAAGAGATAAATAAATGGGACTATATCAAACTAAAAAGTTTTTGCACAGCAAAGGAAATCATCAACAAAATAAGACAACCCACAGAATGGGAGAACATATTCACCAATACATCTGATAAGGGGTTAATATCCAAAAGTTATAAAGGACTTATAAAACTCAACACCAAAAAACAAACAATCCAATTTAAAAATAGGCAAAGGACCTGAATAGACACTTCTCCAAGGAGGACCAGGTGGCCAATAGACATATGAAAAGGTGCTCAACAATACTGTCATCATAGAAGTGCAATTTAAAACCATGATGAGATATTGCCTTATACCTATCAGAATGGCCATCATCAATAAATCAACAAACAACAAGTGTGGTGAGGATGTGGTAAAAGGGGAACCGTTTTGCACTGTTGGTGGGAAAACAGATTGGTTCAGCCACCGTGGAAAGCAGTAGGGAGATAACTCAAAAAATTAAAAATGAATCTTTCTTTCAACCCAGCAATCTCACTTCTGGGAATATATCCAAAGGAACACAAAACAACAAATTGAGAGAATATAAGCACTCCTATGTTCATTGGAGTATTATTCACAATCACCAAGATATGGAAGCAGCCCAAAGTCCATTATAGATGAGTACATAAAACAACTACAGGGCATTCACACAATGGAATACTACTCAACCATAAAAAAGGAAAATTTTACCCTTCATGACAGCATGGATGGAGCTAGAGAACCATATTCAAAATGAAATAAGACAGTCAGAGAAAGACAAATACCATATGATCTCACTCATATGTGGAATCTAATGAAAAACCTTACCTAGCAAGCAAAGTAGAGACAAACTCATAGATAGAGAGCAGACTGACAACTCTGGGGGTGGGTTAGAGGGTGGAAGGATTGAGCAAAAAGGATAAAGGATTCATGGACATGGACAACAGTGTGGTGATTGCTGGGGGTAAGGGATTATCAGGGGACTAAACGGCAGTGGAAAAATACAATGATGATTAAAAGTAAAAAAAAAAACAAAACACAGAAAAGGCTAGCTACTGGGATGCAGGGCCCTGGTGCATCTTACACTAGAGACATCAACTCAGAAACAAGTTGGGAAGAGATTTCTTCTTTTATTTACTTACTATAAGTGACTTACTTGTGCAGAGACTGTGTTAATTCCTTCTGACATATTTTCTCTCTCAGTTTTTTTATTATGGAGCTATATTTATGCTTTGTGATCATCAAGAAATATGTTAATATACCATTCTAGTAATGTAGAAAATATTCAATAATATTACAGAGTTAATTAACTTCCCCAGGTGCCTGCAATTTTTTCAGCTGTACAATTCACTATTTATTGAACTTCCAAGGACATACATACATTTTTTCTTATTATTCAAAATGATGTTACTAATGGGGAGTGCTCTCTCAGTGACTAAAAAGATAGATGTGTGACTAATGATCCTTTCCATGCTACATAAATGCATACACTGTCCTTCAGCTATGACTTGTCTTGTCTGAGGCTATTTACAACTAAGTCTCTTACACTCAGTTTTCCCAACACCTTCACTGAAATAGAAACAGCCCACTTTCAACGGCATTGTGTAGGGCTAAATTGATGTGCATTAAATAATAAAAAAATTCTCTTCTAAAGAAAGCACTCTTTAGCTACCCTTTTTAATACCTAAAAACAATAATCTGTGTCCACAAAGCAAATAATAGAAAAGGTTAAGTGGAGATGCTTTTCTCATCAAATGCATAAAAAGACCAATATTTTAAAGTTGCAAATGGTGATTTGAGGAGGAGGGGTTCAGTGGGGGTGGAAGAGGGTATAGAGGGATAAACAGTAATGAAAAAATACAATTAAAAATCAAAATTAATAAAGTTACAAATGCTTTATATATTACTTACATTACTGTTTATTTTGGTCTGTGCTTTTCCATTTATTACTTAGATTTCTTAAAAGATTATTTTGAAAGAAAAAAAAGGTGACATACCTCCTACCTGTAGAGTCAGTCCTCTCTAGCCTGAGTCCTCATCACAGCCATTAGTCCCCTCTTTTATATCTTAGCCTTTGCCACCTCCTTGGGGTTTCCTTTTATGACAAATCTCTGGTTTCCATCCTGTCTCATTGCCACCATCCAGCCAGACTGTCTTTCTGTATTTAGTCTGTATCGTCCAGAGAATAAGCATTGTACTAGATGCAATATGTTCCTAACAATTGCAGATGTCTACCAGTTAACACCTACTGCTGCCTTATCTAGACGTTTTTATCTTGAAGTAACACTTATGAATTCATAAAAAACTCTGGAATTTACTACTTTTGTGTCATGGATATCTCTCAACTCTGCTTCTCTTTCTGGAACTATGTGTTCTCTGAACTTCTTATACAGTAGTTGACTTCACCCCTTTAAGTGCTCATATTTAAACATGGACAGCCAACTCCTCCCAAGTTTATGTGTTGTAACTAAATGACTGCTGCAATAGATGACTCACACTTTGATGTGAAGTCCTCACACCCACACTTCCTCATTGAGACTTAGCAGCCCTGCATCCCAGCCATGCTGTGACTTTTAAAAAGGCAAGTAAGTAGTTAAGAATGTACATATTAGTACTGCCTGCTGTAAAGCTAAAACAAAGCTTCAGGATCTTCCTCCCTCCTCAGTTAACATATCTGGATTGTAATGATATTCTGAATACAAACTCCTAGAAGTGGTTGTCTAACTCAAAGCATTGATTTAATCAGGAATATCACAATAAATCAAAAGGAAAGATAGCATATAAGGCTTAGGCCAAAACGTTCTTGGGAAAGACAAGCTTCACAGTGCTCTCCAACATTCACTTCCTCAATATCAGCTCGCATTTGTTTGGCTTGATAAGTGCTAATGAATACGGGTTCAGAGAGATGCCAGCACAGCCTCGCAAGGCATGAGAGTCAAAAGCTTTTCAGAGAAATCTCTAGTATCAAGATGAGACCTTTACACTTAAAAAAATTCTTCCCCTGTCATTTTAGGTGAAACTTCTTGTTCAGAGGGAGACAAATGATGCCAACTGATCTCAAACTCTGCACAAAGACAGAAAGAGTGGTTAGTGCACTTAGTGTATCACATCTAAGGGGGTTCTGTTCAGATGATTGTGTTCAAATGAAAAAATGGGGAAGGGTTTTCAGGAACATCTATAACGGACACATGGACAAAACCAAAGAGGGGTAGGATCATGGGTGGAGAGTGGGGATGGCTGGGGTGGGAGGAATTGGTGGCGGGGGAATGGAGACAACTATACTTGAACAACAATAAAAAATCTGAGATTTTCAAACCACATCTTCTCGTTCCTCTCTCTCTCTGTCCCCTTCTCCCCTCCCCACCATCCTCATTCACAGAAACACAGGACATGATGAGAACTGCTGAATCTGAGTCACCTCAGTTCTCTGGAAAGGCACACACCTGCGGACTATGATAATACCATAAGAATCCCCAGTGGATACAGGATTAGTATCATTGCGGGAAGAGGTAAAGATTGGAAATAAAACAGCATATTATTTTGGCAAAAAGCTTCTCTGTCTTTGGAACTCTGCAGGCAAAACAGACCTGCAGAGCTCTGGCCACCTGGGAACTGGATCTAGTCAACCACGTTTTCCCAGAGAGCATTCTTTTCAGATCTGTCAGCAAGGAGGTGCTGCCCCTGGAACGGAGTGGTTTGTGCTTCTGTGCATGAAGGGCGGTGTACCCTCAGCCTCTGTTCTCCGTGGAAGTCTCAAAGGAAGGACCTACTGTCTGAATTCCATTACTAAAAGTGTCAGGAGAACCTAAAGACTGCAACTGGAAAGACAGACATTTAAGACCAGTCAGAAAACCTCATGCATGCCCTGCGCTAGACAGAATGGTCTGAAGTAGGGTTGTGTTTTCCTGCTTAAAACACTGGCTCTAATGAAAAGAACATAGTACAGCTATAGTTCTTTAAGGAATAAGTATATATTATATTTCATTGCTGGTGAACTCAAGTGATCAATTTATATCACACTTCCTAGCTATGCAAATAATTTGTTTAATTATGTTTAACACTAAATTATTGTACCTTGGAACATGGTAAAATGATTTCTTAGGGGAATTTCCAAACTGACATAGTATTTGCATATTCTTTATTCCATAATGCAAGCCCTGCATTAATTACCTTCTCTAAAGAGCATTTTGACACTTTTGTAAGCATAGTGATTCCTCATAAAAACTAATATGGGCAGGTTTCACCACTCTGCTCCTGAAATAAGGTCACTTTATCGATATCCTACATGACAATCGTTAATTAACATACAGAAATTTGAACAGGTCTTTTCTTCACAGCACCAAAACCTCCTAGTGAGTGTTTCTCATAAACGCTCTCCTGCTTTTCACTACTTGTAACTTCTCCCATGGGAAGTCAGAGGTGCCTCTCAAGGTCAAACTCAGAGTTCACTAGTTCCCCTGATTTGATCCACTCCTACTCAACACAAAAATCTCCTTGTTTGAACTGCATCAAAACACTGCTCTAAACTGTCCTTGGAGGAATCAAGTACAACTGAATCCCCAACCATCTAGAGAAGCTAGAATACCAACGCCAATTCGGTTACAGATATTTGAATCTCTCCAACTCTGTCCTCATCCAGATAAGAAATGTTCCACAAAGTTGAGAAAGAAATATTTCCTCCTTCTATGTTAATGCTTGGTCATCACTCTTCCACAGAAAAATAGGCTGGGCCCCAAGTATTATAGTTCCTTCATTGTCCAGCTTTTCTAAATTTACAAATGTTCACACATTACCTTCATGCATAAGCATCACTGACTCTGGGCAGAGATGAATCCTACCAGCTGCACATTGTGTCTAAAAAGACCAGGCAGGCTCTGTTGTTCTACCCAGCAATCAGGTCTCAGTCAGATGCACCCCAGTCAGAGCCGCACATCATTTCCAAAAAGAGATATGCCCAGTTCTATTCAGAAACCGTGTCTCAGTCAGATCTACCTCAGTCGGTCATACATCTTATTGCATCGTTGAATTTGGTGATGAAGGGCACAAAGGTGAGGAAAGAGGAGTCACAAACTTCTGGAGTCAAATAGGTATTTGAAGATGAAGGGCACTATCCCAAAATGTATAGCAGTAAATATCAAATACTTAGAAATATTTGGAGCAGAGAGTGACAACAAGCCCTCCTAGTAGCAATAGATTCTGAGCAAAAGGGCTAAAATCCAGACCAAAGGTCATTATACATGTTTTAACATGTGAATTTTTTCTAAATGTCTATTCCTAAATATTAGAACTAAAATTGAACAGATAGCATGCAATTTCCACAATAAAGGAGTCCCTTCATTGTAAAATTATAAATTAGTTTTATTTATGTTACCTGCTTGCCCAGGTAGATCATTATGTATCTATCTGAAGAATGAATGGAATAACATAGTTTTATGTTTATTCTATAATAGTGTGAACAAAACCTTTAATTTCTTCTAAATGCGATAGCAATTAAATACACTTCCTATTGTTCTTCATCTCTTTGTTTTTATATAATGTAGAATACACTCAAAATGCCTGTGTGCCCTTTTGTTGCATCCAGAGTTATTCATAATGTGATTTCTTTGTTCATCCTTCTGCACTGCCCATTAAAGAGTGGTGTATATTGTCTGAGATTACTGAATTGTCGAGAAAGAAAAGCTTTGTTATTTCTGAAGCTCTGTGAGAGTAACTTATGCCCTTTAGATCAGTGCTTCCCAAACCTGATGATCAACAGAATTTCCTGTAGGGGTTTATTTATTTATTTTTTTTAATTTAGCCATCTGGACTTCATTTAGAGAGACTCTGATTTCGTGGACACAAGGTTTTTTTCACTGAGTTAATTCTGATGTTCACGATCACTGCTCTATCAGAGGGCAGTCTCAGAACAGTGAAGCACCACTCAGGCTCCGCTGCAGAAACTGAGGATCCGTGTCCCCAGGTGCTGTCAGTGCTGCTGGCATAGAGGCCTAACACTGCCCGTTGAAGGGGGCTCTCTCACCCAAGGGCCTGCTGTATCTCAAGCACCAAGGCTCAGCCTCTTATTCCATGTGGGGGCAACGAAGAAGAGTTATCTCCTCTTCAGACATCTGTGGGCTAGTTAAGACCTGCAATGAATCTGCTTAGCAGCTCAAATCTCTCTGAACCTGGCTACTTTCAGGAGCTTACCCTGAAGACACTCCCTAAAACACCTGCACGCTCTTCTCCCTTTCCCAGGCAGCTTCCTGCCCGCCTTCCCCTAAAAGGTGCTGTATTTCATTAGAGTTAGAATGTCAAAGGGAGCTCTCCCTAAGGATTCTAAATAAATTTCTCCTCAACCGGAATATAAACCCGATCCCAAGAAGGAAATAATCTTTTATCTTCTCCCACCCACCCTCCCCCAAAGAAGTCCAGCTGTCCTAGCTGCTGCTTTTTGGCCATCATTTGCTCACAGCTCCCCGCTTATCCCTCTGCATGCTTTTCTACAATGAAATACCTTTTCCTGTATTTCTCTAGGTTAAACCCCTATGTCTGTTACTGCTACTTGAGATTGTACTCTTTCTTGAAGCTTTGCCACTTAATTTTCTCAGTACTTATATGTAAAAGTATAAACAAATCTCTAACATAATTATGAATTATATATTAGCTTCTAGTTTTTAGAAAGATAATATGTTCCTGGGGAGAAGGAGCCAAGTATTGTGTTTTGTTTCATGTTTTGTTATTGTTTTGTTTTGTTTTAACCATTATGCTTATTGAGGGAATGGAAGGCAATGAAGAATAATGATTAATTTTCTATCACATGACCTTGTTCTCTCTAGCCACTGATTTTAGACGGCTTTCTAAAAGATCTAATCATGTTCACACACACACTATTGAAAAATAAAATTAAAATTTTAATTATCTTTCTTATAACAAACCTGATACTTTTTTAGAACATGTTTCTCTGACTTATGTATATGTTTGAACCAAAAATGTTTGTATTTAGTGTTTTATTTTGTGCAGTAAATTATGATTTCTATGAAGTGTGATTAGCTGTTCTTTTTCTTAATAGCTGAGTTATAGTTGCAGTTGTGTTTTTCCAGTAATGTGCATTGTTGTTGAGTTGTAATGTTCTTGTTTGGAAGAATGAAGGAACAAAATGTTAAAGATGCTCTGAAGGTAAAAAGGGAAGATTTGAATATGCTCATCATTAACAAGTTTTCAGATGGTTATTTAATCTGTTTTTCGATTCACTTTACTGTAAAATGGGGATGAAAATAATGCTCTCCACTTTGGGTTGTTGAGAGGTATAAATACTTTGAATGCATGTCCTTAACACATGCACATTCTAGTTTTGAAACATTTATTTTTCACTTTTCCTTTAAGTTATTTCCAGAAGATTTTTTTTTACTTTATTTTAAATAAGTTCAAATCAAAACTCGAGAATCTTGGTTCATATACATTATGGTAAGGTAAATGTATAGAAAAATTAAAGTGAATGTAGGTTGTATAGATAGTTCAATCGTTATGGTATAAAATTTAAATCCAAAGGTAAAACTCTTGAAGCTCTTTACTGCAATGTCATATGCTGACCACAGAGACTTGAAAACCTTCATACATGTATAAATGTCAACTCTCAATCTTGAAACCAAAAATATACAAGGCACATTAAAGCTTTGTAGAAAAGAAGGCTTTTTAAAAACTAAGATTTCTAAAACTACAAAAGCACCTATCAAACTCACTGCTACAGCGATTTTTGCTGCAGTGTGAATCTGCATGAGATTAGCTCTGAGCCACAGTGGCCTCAGCTCAACATTGGCTTCCTCCTGGAAATCATCTCCAGCAGAGGATTCTGAAACAACAGGAGAATTTTCTACTCCAGTTCATCATGTTCTCCAGAGCTTTCATTCTCTGTTGTACCTTTATTATTACTGATGGAAATGGCTTCTTCCAGACGTGCATCCTTAACTTCTGGTTATTTTGGCTCTGACTTTGGCAGTTTTGCTGGTGGCTACGTTTGGAACCACTGGCCCAGTTTCAGCACCAACAGTTTCAGCACCAACTGTGATGGTCACCACCTGAGCAAACCATAAAAATCCAGCAGAGAACACAGGCAGTAAAATCTCAGGCATTTCCCATAGAAATTTTTATTCTGATATATCTCCTCAGGCAAAGGAAACCATCAACTAAACAAGAAGACAACCAACTGCATGGGAGAACATATTCACCAATGATACATCTGATAAGGGGGTAATATCCAAAATTTAAAAAGTACATATGCTACTCAACACTCCCCCAAAAATCCAATTTTAAAGATGAGTGAAGGACCTGAATAGACACTTCTCTAAACAGGAAGAAATGCAGTTGGCCAATAGACATATTAAATGATGTTCAATGTCATGAATCATCAGAGAAATGCAAATTAAAGTCACAATGAGATATTACCTCATATCTGTCAGAATGACTCTCATCAATAAATCAACAAATAAGTGTTGGTGAGAATATGGAGAAAAGGGGAAACCTTATGAACTGTTGGTGGAAATGCAGGTTGGTGCAGCCACTTTGGAAAACAGCATAGGATTTCCTCAAAAAATTAAAAATGAAACTGCCTTACAACAACAACCTAGCAATTCCACTTCTCAGACAATATCCAGAGAAACCTGAAACACTAATTTGAAAGAATATATGAGGTCTTCTGGGAAAAAGTCCAGCCATTGTTAATATAATGAGAACAATCTGTGTGTCATTGACATAACCTGGCAGCTAAGGTGAGTGGATAGGAATGCACTTGCATAAACAATGAATGATGACTTCACTGTCAGTGGCAGTGATAGGTGCCATTGAGTGAGCATGTGTGCTGTGTGGCCATCACATTCAAAATGACTGAGTGAATAGAGCAATAAATCTGCATCAAATTTTGTGTTAAACTTGAACAATCCTCTGCAGAAACTATCTGGATGATTCAGAAGGTTTTTGGGACAATGCAGTGAGTTCAGCACAAATAAAAATGTGGCACAAAAGCTTCAAAGATGGTTGAGAATCTCTTGAAAGTGACCCACATTCTGGAAGGCCTGCAACAAGTGAAACACCTGGGAATGTTGAATATGTATGGGCTGCAATCAATAAAGATCAGCAAGTGACAGTGGGAGAACTAGAAGCTCGTCTGGGGATTCCAAAAACTACTGTGTCCAAGATTTTGACGCAGGATTTTGGCATGAAACATGCCATGGCAAAATTTGGTCTGTGGATTCTGCTACCAGAGCAGAAGGAACATCGTGCTGCAGCTGCTAATGGCTTGATTCAAACTGTTACTAGTGAACCAGATTTTCTCAAGAAGGTCATAACTTTGAAGGTGACTGAGGCATCACTGTCCTATGTACAATGTTTCTTGTATCTTGTATCTTCCTCAATAAATGTCTCTATTTTTCCTATTACATGGTTGGGTACTTTATGGACAGACCTTCATATGCACTGCCAGGTTCATAGTAGTGTTACTTACAGTTGCCAAGACATGGAAGCAGCCCAAGTGCCCATCAGTAGGTGAGTGGATAAAAATCCTGCAGTACATTTACACAACAGAATATTAACCAGCTCTAAGAAAAAAAATCTTACATTTTATGACAACATGGGCAGACCTGGAGACCATTATGCTAAGTAAAATAAGCCAATCAGAGAAAGACAAGTACCATATGATTTCACTTATATGTAATATCCAATGAACAAAATAAACTAATAAACAAAATAGAAACAGACTCATAAAGAACAGATTGACAGCTGTCAGAGGGGGAGAGTTTGGGAGACTGGGTGAAAAAAGACAAGGAATTAAGCAAAAAAAAAAAACCCTGATAGACACAGGTAAAAGTAATTTTTTTAAAAATTTTGAATAAATCCTACTATTTGTCATAAGGGGTTTAATTCATGAAGTACAACTAGTTACACACCAATTGCTTAAAACACACCTGCCAGACAAAACAAAAAGAAAATGAATGGAGATGTTCATGAAGGTAAATTACCTGGTAACTGGTATGTGGTAGCTCATGGTAAAGGTGAGCTCTTGTTGATATCCAAAATGATTTCCATCCAGCACCTTTAATGGCTGTTGATATGATGTTTCAGAGCATGATGGAGAAGGAGCCCAATGATGATATTCTCAGAAGTAGAAAGATCTCGGTTTGGCAGAGGAATATATGACATGTAGCAGTTGGTTGAATACTGTAGCAGATTCCACTTATCTTTGCAGAAAATGTTATACCTTGATAGCTGAGTAGTTAAGTGTGTAAGCTAATGGTTTGAAACCATGGACGTTCATCAGAATAACGTATGTAGAGTTTTAAAATATACTTTCCCATTTTACTTTGAGATTCAAATTTAGTTGGAATAGCATGAATCCCAGGTATCCATATTCTTAAATTTCCTAGTTGATTTCCTTGTGTATCTAAGATAACAAACCATATTAACACTAGCAGGTTAAAATTATTGACATTATTAAATGGATCATAGGGAAACAAAAGTATGGCAATGCTCAGAATTTGGAATAAATTACCATCTGAAAGTGAAACTATAAGGAGACACATGCTGTATTGGAGTCAAGAGGTGAGTGTACCTTAATGAAGCCATTACTACACAGGGAAAGAATCCTCATGTTGAACTGATGTGAGTACTTTTTCCACTTGATAAAATCCTCACTGTAAATTAAGACACAGACATTTACAAAGTACATAGTATATCTTCAATGAACTTGGTAAATCTAAGACTCCCTAAATCATATAAAATACCATATGATTTCATTTATATGTGGAATTTAATTAATAGACTGATCTAACAAACTAGAGAGAGACTCATAGATAGAGAGCAGGATGACAGGTATTGGGGGAGAAGTTAGGTGGTAGAGAGTTGGAGCAAAGAGGAAAATGGACTCATGCACATGGACTACAGTATGGTGATTGCAGGGGGAGGAAGTACAAGGGGGTCAAGTGGTAATGGAAAAATACAATAAAATAGATAATAAAACAAACAAGCAAAAAAAATTAGGAAACAGACTTCTGGCCAAGATGGAGGCATAGGTAGACACACTGTGCCCCCTTGCACAACCAAGATAGGAACAACAACAATTTAGAAACAGAATAACAACCATAACTGAAAGAAAATTGAACTGTATGGAAGTCGGACACCCAAGGAGTTAAAATAGACACGTTCATCCAGACCAGTAGGAGGGGCAGAATCAAGTGGAGAGCAGAGAGAGTTGGGACTGGACTCATAAGGCAACCAGGGCATGCGAGACCACAGTGGGCAGACCCTGGGAGTGCAAGACCACAGTGGACAGACCCCCGCCAAGGAGTAGCAACCAGCAGACCCAGCAAGGCGGCAATTGTGAAGCAAGGCACTGCGCAAAACTCAGGGTCTCAGCGCTGGTAAATAGATCCTTGTGGCACTGATTGAAAAGGAAAGTCCCACAGGGTGCACAAGCCCACCCACATGGGAATTGGCACCAGAGGGGCCCAGTTTGCTCGGGAGAAGCAGCGGAAGGATCTGAGGTCCCACGGTGAGCGGAGCAAGCACCATTGTTCCCTCTTGGACCCTGCCCCCACATACAGCCTTACAACCCAGCAACTGGGATGCCCCACCCTGGTGAACACCTAAGGCTCCTCCCTTTATACATAACAGGCACAACAAAACCAAAAAAAAAAAAAGAGAGAGAGAGAGAGATGGCTCAAACAGAAGAACAATTGAAAGCCCAAGAACCCGTCCTTTTTAGCGATCGAGATATAGACAACCTATC
>CM052538.1:83540807-83591593 GCA_028533065.1 Trachops cirrhosus
AATGAAGAAATAAGAATTCAAAAAAATGAGGAGAAGCTTAGGAACCTCCAGGACAACTTTTAACATTCCAACATCCGAATTATAGGGGTACCAGAAGGGGAAGAGGAAGAACAAGTGGAAAACTTATTTGAACAAATAATAAAGGAGAACTTCCCCAATCTGGCAAAGGAAATAGACCTCCAGGAATTCCAGGAAGCTCAGAGAGTCCCGAAGAAGCTGGACCCAAGGAGGAACACACCAAGGCATATCATAATTACATTAGCCAAGGTAAAAATGAAGGAGAGAATCCTAGAAGCAGCAAGAGCTAGGGAGACAGTAACCTACAAAGGAGTTCCCATCAGACTGTCAGCTAATTTCTCAAAAGAAACTTTGCAGGCAAGAAAGAGCTGGAAAGAAATATTCCAAGTCATGAAAGGCAAGGACCTACATCCAAGATTGCTCTATCCAGCAAAGCTTTCATTTAGAATGGAAGGGCAAATCAAGTGCTTCTCAGATAAGGTCAAGTTAAAGGAGTTCATCATCACCCCGTCCTTATTATATGAAATGTTAAAGGGACTTATCTAAGAAAAAGAAGATAAAAAACATGTATAGTAAAAAGACAGCAAACTCACAATTATTAATAACCACATCTAAAACAAAAACAAAAAGAAACTAGCCCTGGCTGGTGTAGCTCAGTGGATTGAGTGCGGGCTGCGAACCAAAGCATTGCAAGTTCGATTCCAAGTCAGGGCACATACCTGGGTTGTGGGCCAGGTCCCCAGTGGGGACCACATGAGAGGCAACCACACATTGATGTTTCTCTCTCTCTCCTTCTCCCTTCCTTCCCCTCTCTAAAAATAAATAAATAAAACCTTTAAAAAAAACCAAAAAGAAACTAAGCAAACAACTAGAACAGGAACAGAACCACAGAAATGGAGATCACATGGAGGGTTAGCAACAGGAGAGTGGGAGGAGGAGAGAGGGGGGAAAGGTACAGAGAATAAGTAGCATAGATGGTAGTTAGAAAATAGACAGGGGAGGGCAAGAATAGAATGGGAAATGTAGAAGTTAAAGAACTTATGACACATGGACATGAACTAAAGGGGGGAATGTGGGTGGAGAGGGTATGCAGGGTGGAGGGGAATGAATGGGGGTAATGGGACAACTGTAATAGCATAATCAATAAAATATATTAATAAAAAATTAGGAAACAGACAAGGTAAGTTCTGATGCCTGAAAAGCTGAGGAACAGGACTGGATGGTGAGAAATCACAAGCTAGGGTCTCAGCACAGAATGAGCTTCTTTGTTTACCAAGAGGCAGACACCCCTCTCCTTTACAACCACAGGACTTTGTAGTAAGGGGTTTAACAGAATTGGCAAATAACTTCTTGAAGTGATAGGAAAGAAAGCCTCACCTCACTGTCTAATCTTTTATGGCAGGGAGTTTTGCAAAACAATTGCATGTTTATAGCTTTTCCTCAGTCTTTAAATTGGTCTGAAAAATGGTTGAAAATATGTTGTTGTTAAACTTCAATAATATTGTATTTGACAGTGACGTGAAGGAAATCACTAACCCTGTCGCCAGTGAACAACAAAAGAAGTGAGGTTTGATCGATCAAAAAAGCATCAGAGCTGACGCTACCCCACTATCGGAAAGCCAATCTGTAAAGTGCTCTCAGTAGAAGAAGTCAAAGAGTGCTGAGTGAGAGTAAAATAAGATTCAAAAGCATTTAGTAATTCTTCAGGTGACAAGTAATCAAAGATATGAAAAGTGGGAAAAGAATGTTTAGCTCCTGAAATATTTGGAGACATTGTTTTTAAGCACATCTCTTCTAATAAATGTTTTAATTGTAATATAAATGCAGGTAAATCAATTAAAATCTACAATTCAAAAACAACTGAGTAAATGCAAACAGAGACATCTGAACTGAGGTTTAAAGACTGCCAATAGGAAATAATATTGTTTCAAATGGCAAAAATAACTAAAAGCATTGGAAGACCAGTAATAGCTAAAGCCTAAAACCAAATGACTACCAGTTTGTGTTGAGAAGATAAAGCTATTTTAATACTTCATTCAGTTAATTCTGTCATTTAAATACCTTCTACCAGAAAAAATATGGAAGGAAATTAAAAAATACATTATGATTTTTATTACTTATTATAAGGAATTGATTTCTTTCTGTTGACTCAAGTTGCCAGAACTGTCCAGAATTCCTACTACCTATGCATCAGCATATATGTGGTAAGCTAAGAGCAAAATAGTCAGTGCTCTGTTTGCTTTCCCATATAATGTGACCCAAGGAACTATGCCATTTTATGGGTAAACTGGTAGATATGTACATACATACATGATATTATTGCATTATGTAATCTTGTAGAAAATGAAAGACATACAGAAAATAAAAGTTTTCATGTTCTGTTTAGCCAGAGGTCTATTTTTTTAGTTATTACTATGAATATTTTAGTGACATTCCCTCCACTTTTACTCATATACATGTAAATTTAAACAAACATATACCTTTGTACCTAGAGATATGTACATACCTGGTACATACATATTGGCAAACATACAGGTATTGGCAAAAATACATATAATCATAAACATAAATAATACATAGGATTATATGTATTTTCATCAATTCAATAGCTCTTCACATCCCACCCATCTCTCTCCTTGTATCTTTCCTCCCAGTAATTTTCATTTAAGAAACATTCAGCCAACTACATTTGGAATTTTTAAAAATTTATTAATATTTTCATTTTATAAATGATAGTTATGAATATATAAGTTACCTTGCACTCAGCAAACTTATTGATATATATAACTTTCTGGCAAGTTTTCCTAAATAGTAGTGCTCCCCAAATAGAAGAAATTATTTGTTACAAATCCAAGACCGATACTAATGTGAACATTTAAAACATTGATGAGAATATCAAGTAGATAAGTATGGATTCTTTTGTTATTAATGTGTTATTTCAGTTCAAATTCATGAATTTGTAAATACCAGTGACTATTATTCTGTACTTGAACCCTTTCACTCAATAAATGGGAAATTTATCACTTATGCTGTTTAGGGTTTCTCTCTAAAAACAAAACTTTCTCACAACTGGAAGAAAATACAACATAAGTAGATATACAATTCTATAACTATATGATATATTATATTAATATCTATTTAATATATCCTCATTTTATATTTTTCCCTTTTATAAGCTTCCCAACTTTCATTCTCCCAATGACTAGATTATCGACAGCTAACAGCTTTCAAGCATTGTCTGAAGAGAGCCACTTTGCCCAAGTTAATGCCCACTTTCCAGGGACAACAGAATCCAATGACTGATCAGCACAAAGGAACAAAGGCCTGACCTCCTTGCACCAACTTGCGATACCTCTGCTGAGACACCCCAGTTCCAGAGCTGCCCATTGGCTTGGCTGGCTCAGGCCTCTGTTGTAACTGCACCATGGTTCAACTGCCTCGGCCCACATCAGCTTCCTCCACTCCCCCACCACACACAGGGGCTGACTCCCTCTTACCTTATTATGCTTGCTGATCTCCCTTTTAGAGTGGGCTTCCTAGTGACCTGGCCTGGGACAACAACTATCAGACAGATTAAAGCACTCCCAACTGGTTCTGTCCTATCGAAGGGAAAGTTTTGCAATCTGATCACAAAGCCAGGAAGTGTTGTTTTCTTGTTTAGGATTTTCTCTTCCAGTGGCTGTACACACCTCTGCTTTGAAGAGCAACATTGGTCTTTAGGGTAGGAGTGTCTGTGGTCACTGATGAATCATCCTGTCGTCCCTATTTGATAAAAATGTAGAGCAAATGTGCTGTAAAAATGGCACATTAGAATAATCTTTTCTCAAAATTGATTTTCTGTAGAAGGATTTTAAAAGTGTGACCCTCCCTCTTTTGACACAAATAAAAGATGTAAAATGCAAGATTATTTTTAACCCATTGCAAATACACAAGTAACTAGTCCATTACTACTACATACATCTGCTTAAAGGCAGCTGCTACAACAAAAAAAACAATGCTGCTACTTAACCCACAACTGTACTTTATCCCCCCCAGGATTGATTCTTTTGCCAGGACTTTTATATAGTTCAACTAAATATCAATTCTCATAAGTACACAGTAGAGTTTTTCACTTACATTAAAAAGTCACAGTAGGAAAAAAAGGTAGAGAGAGGTAAGGGAAACTTTTTTCCTGTAAGAGTGAAAAATAGAGAAGGTCAATGAGACTGTCTCTTAATCTTCTAAATTATTTTTTTAGTATAAAGTAGAACTGAATCATAATTATTACCATAAAGTATTTATTCTGTGGCAGATGTTAAGCACTGAACAACATTCAATTTGATTTAAAAGCATTTTTGATTATGTGCTATGTTATGTGCTATAAGGGATGTAAAGTATCTGAGAAACTCATTTGGGAACATAAAACAAATGCTTTATCAGTCAAATGCCATGTAGTGAAATTACTGAGGGCTGTCCAAGGGCATTCAGTGGATGCGGAGAACGTCAAGAGGCAGGGCTCACATAATGCACCCTGAGGATAGTGCCGTTTAACCGGAGAACAGAAGAATGGCTTAGACTGGGAGAAAGTGGTCATTTCACGCCAGCAGTGTAAGTTGAAGGGCATAAAAGCAGGAGGGGATGAAAGAAGTGTGCATGGAAGGCAGAAAGAGCCATTATCATAATTCCACCTTCTACTCTCTGGGAAGCTTTGATTAGTAAGTGCTGTAAGTCACTGTTTTTCTTACATCACTTTAAACCCAACCTAAGGAGAAACTAGATAGTAATATGAGAGCTACTATATATTAATTCCACCAGTGGCAATGTTTACAAGAGTGAGATATGGAATCATTCTCTTAAACATTTTTAGGCATACCAACAATGAGATTTAAAAACCTGAACCAGAACTACTTAGTTGGAAGTTATAAGATAATAACAAAAAAATCATTTCTCTCTATATCAAAAGGACCCAAACCTGAATGCGCTAATGTAAAATCTATTAATATCTGCTTCTACTGCTTTTGTTGGCTACTTCATAATTACATTTTAAGTATATTTTAATTAGGATAGACACATGTTTATGTTCCAGTGGAGAGTAAAATTAAAATTAGAGTTTCTTTAAGCTATTGTATGATAAAGCTTGTCTCTATGGAAACTATTGCTGTTAAAGTACATATTTTACATTATTTTTTAAGTTAACTTTTTTGGATTTTTTTGGTTACAGATTTTTATTTATATACTTTTTTAGATAGATGATGAGAGGGAGAAAAAGAGGGAGAGAAACATCAATGTGTGGTTGCCTCTCGCATACCTTACTGGGGACCTGGCCAGAACTCAGGCATGTGTCTTGACTGGGGATGGAACCAGTGACCCTTTGGTTCATAGGCCTGTGCTCAATCCACTAAGCCACACCGGCCAGGGCTCATATTTTTTTAATTCTGGAAAAGTGCCTTACAATCATCTTATTAGTCATACCTATCCTGTCACCCACTCCTTTCTGCCCACAGAACAAACCTATACCTCATCATCGTAAATGCATAAATATTTAATACCCATAATACTTGATATTTAATATTTACTTTAATATTCCTCAGAATATTTAATTATCATCAAAGAGATGCCAAATACTATTCTAGACACTTTATGTTAACTTGTTGGGACCCAGCACTTAGCAAATATATAGTTGAAAAGAAGAGACAGGATTTAAGCAACTAAATCAGTAGATGAAGATATAAATTAAAATGTTGGTGAGTTCTTTTAAGAGTAAAGAAGGGGAGAAGAAATATTAGCACAGGCTTTCTACATTAGATTGAATATTTTTGGGAGATATCTCCAAATATAGAATTATATGCAGACAATCACAATACTAATAGTGCTTCTTTCCCTGTATATTAGCTAGATTCCTTCTCTTCCAGTGACCAACCTGTTTCCATTTCTGGAGTTTTCAAGAAAGGAAGTAGATTGTAAGGCTTTGTAATTCCTAACTTTCAACTTCTAGTCTGATAGGCATTATAAATTGCAAGATTAAGAAACTTTCTCCCCAGGACCCCTACATTTGAACATCAAAGATCAGTACTAAGGATTCTTCCAGGTCTTCGGGTAAATGAAGAACTTCTCACTCTCTGCTTCATGTGGCTTTCTTCCTTCTGTTCTTGCCTTCTCCCATTCTCATCACTTTTGTTTATTTACTTGTTTTGTTTTAGTTTTTAATGTCAAATATACTGGGAAAAAATTAAATGAGTTTAGTCATGAGATAGGCAGATAAATAATTAAAGAAAGTCTAACAAACAATAAGAAATAGTGACCAAACTGCAAAAGAAGATCTTTAATTCCTAGCTCTGGATTCCCATGTTGGACCTATTGGCCAAAGAGAGAAAGATCAGAGAAAAAAATTCCCACTATCCTCAAAAACCCCCCAAAATGACGGGAGACTCATGCCAGAGCCAAAGGGTTTGAGTTGGTTTTACATAAATATTCTGACCATTTGGACTAGGCCATAGGCAACATAAAGGCAGAGAAAGTGTTAGATTCAAGAACTACCTGAACTGAAGAAACACCAGGACTGAGTGATGGATAAGTATTGTAAGACAAGAAATCAGTAAAGGACAAAAGGACCTCTTCATTCCATATCTGGCAATGTTTTGGATGGAAATAGAGTTAATAGACAAACACAGAAAGACATTTTTAATTTAAGTGCATATGAAATGTATGTAAAAATTCTCTCTGAAACATACTTGAATGGGACCTTTTTAACTACTTTAAGGTAAGAAATCTATGATAAATAAGAAAAAGTAGGTTCATATTTAATACTGAAAGTGGCTTTTATAATTGAAAGTAATAGGGTCAGAGGATAGCAGCTCAAGGAAAATACCATTTAAAAATGTCCCATCTCAAATGTTTTGAGTATTGTTCTACAAAATTTTGTCTAAGCATGATTATATTGTTTTAACATTCTCACATGTTTGTGTGAAAATTGAATGAGGTAAAGAACTTTATTCACAACACTTTGTAAATTCCCAGTACTCTATAGTCTTAGTTATCTTTGACACTGTTGTTATCATGCTCTCCTTTATACCTTTTTTACCTTTTTGTCCCTTTCATGAAAAATACTGCCTATGTGATTTAGAAAAAACATAAGGGGAAAAGTTTATGGACATATGTTTACTTCTTTACAAATGATAAATTTAACATAATAAAGCATGATTTAATTTACTTCAGCAGACAGAGAAAATTGGTGATTTTTTTAATTGCAAGAAATTTGAAAAATAATATGTTAATTTAACTGTTACCAGTAGACAGTCTATCCATAGTGTGGGGGAGTCTCCCCATAGCGTGGGGGAGTCTCCCCCATTGGCAAAGATGGTAGCAGGGGGAGGTTCTTATTCTGGGGGAGGTAGAAAACTAGAAATATCAACAGGGCCCAAGCGTATGAAGAACTAGCAAGACAATTTAATGGAAAAAAAGTCTCCCCAGCCTTACCAGATTGGGGATGGGACCAGAGGAAGGCAAGCACATGCACTACAGTCAAAGAAACACAGGGGGAGGTTCAGAACCAAGGTGGTCTGTCAGTCTAGCCTAGGGAAAGATGGGATTGGTTGGCTGGTGGACCAACCTGAATCGCACCAAAGTTTGGGAAGTTGATTGGTCATTTTGAGAAAGCACGTAGTTTGTCTCACACCCAAGCTAATACAATCCCAGGAGAGCAAAGAGGTTTGGGGGCTTGTGGCTCATTTTTGCTCCTGGCCTGATCTCCCATGGTGTGCTCACCTGTTCTCTCTTTGGGCCACATGGCCCATGGCCTCCAGGAGGGAGCAGCTCTCTCTCTTGCCTACCTGGTAATGCACTCCCAGGTGGGTTCACAAACTCTCCCAGGAGTATGTGACCTTGGCAGCATGGCCCATGACTGTGTGGGCTTTACATGCAGGCTCTAGGAGGCCTGAAATTAACAGCAGCTGGGAGCAGGCTAAGCTACCTGGGTGGGGACTCAGACTGCTTAGCAGCTCCCTGCAGGCTCCAAAGAACTATACTTTAAATTGGAGGAGGAACTCTTGACGCTGGTTTTTGCCTTGGTCTTGCTGAGGAGATATATTTGAGACAGGAGTCCACCATTCTCCCAAATCATGCAGCACCTGAATAAAACCTCTTTCTTTTTTTGCCATCATCTGCCTCATGAGTTTGGCTTTTGTGCTGACAGGCAGCCAAACCTCCATTTTTTTGTTCAGTTACATGACCAGATAATAAGACATTTAAAAAAAACAACAGAGAACCAACTTGGAAAAATCCTTCAACATTGACAATGTCTAAAAGAAGATTGATACTTTATTTTGCTGTGCCTATTGATCTCATTTCCTCTCTTTTGACTGTCAAATATTTTAAAGTACAGTTCGTACATCAACTACATCATTATCTAACTTGTTATTTCCAAAAAAATAACTGAAATTCATCTTGAGGTAATCCATTAAAACTGGGAATGCCCACTTCACAGTTATGTTTTTCTTCCCAGACAGAGCTGGCAAGTACATTTGATTAGCTTTAGAATGTCTGATAAATCTAAAACAGTCAGTTCTCCATAGTTAATTTGTCAGCTTTTTGCTTCAATAATACTATACAACAAACCATACAAAAACTCTGGCTTAAAACAAACAACAAGCAATTATTCCCGTGCCTGCTGGTCACGGGACAGCAGTTTAACTCACGAAAGAGGTTAGGTGGGCTAGCTCCAGTACAGGCTGATGGACAGCTCCATTTGGCTCCAGACTGCAAGTCTTCTGTGGATGTATCTGGGCTTCATGTGAGGCAACGGTGGCTCCTCGGCTGTCCTCATGAAAGATCATTACAGCACAAGCAATCAAGCCACACTGGGCAAACACATTTGACACCAGTGTCTGTGTCACCTCTGCCAATCATTCTATTGGCCAAAACTGGTCCCAAGGCCAAGCCCAGCATCAATGGGTCAATGAAGAACGCTTTACAGTGGGAGAAGAGGGCAATGAGTCTTTGCCAAACGTAGTCCACACTACATATCTTGGTTACAAAATTGTGTTCATATTGTGTGACAATGACAACTCTTGTAACTTTTATATTAGTCTGTAAAGTATAAAATGAAGTGTCAGTGTAACATAAATATTGTGTTAATGTAAGTTCTATTATGAAAACTGAGGAAACCTGGTCCTAGTCCATGGGTAATAAAGTGATCTTCCTATTAAAAGATATTTCAGGATACAAAGATAATTTTGGTATTCCATCAAGACCGTGAATCCATAAACTATCTGGATAAGTCTAACAGTTTATATTATGTGTATATTATCATTTAATGCATGTGAAATTATTGATATATTAATATAAAATAAATGAAAAATAATTTTTCATTACATGGTACACAGCCAGTGGGGTTGGTGATCACAATAGGTCACTGAATAGGTCACTGAATACTGTGACCAGGATTTTGAAAGCCATTGGGAAATTTTATGGTGACTAATAGCATTCATTATCATTCCTGCCAAGCCCCAAGTAATGAACTCTCCCACCGGAGGCTCTGACTGATCACCCTGGGGGTCAATGGAATGGTCCCCTTTGTGTAGCTAAACAATAGACTATTCATTTGGGAACATCCATAAGCTTAAAACAGAGTTAAAATGAATATTACAGGCCTCCAAAAATCATATTATGCCTGAACATTTTAATGTGGTAGACAATCCTATATATCACTATCAAAACTGATCTTTGTGATTTTATATTTATTCCAATTGGTTTTGATCACTCTGAAGTGAAACAAAATTGAAATTCGATCTATTCCTCAATTACACATAAATAGGTAATTCATTTTTAATACAGAATTTCAAGCAAAATTTTAATCTCAAAGAAAAAGAGACATTTTAGTTTTCCTCAAAGATTTATATTAGTCTTATTTGAAGACAGAATTGCTGTCCCACAAAGCACAAAATGGGAGGAAATGAAGAGACTACTATTTCATTTTCTCCCATTTTGTCTTGTCAGTAAATTCCCCACTCCCTCAGGAAATGTACAAAAATGCAAATATGTGTTTCTTCAGTTTAAGAACAAAAAATCATTTCTCTATGTGTATTGTAGCGTCAAAGATAAAAATGTGTTAAGCAAAGTAGAGATAACTTTCTAGTTTCTTCTATTTTGCATTTTATAGTGTTGTTTTTACTCTTTTTTGTAAGATTATATATTAGCAGAATAACAGATATATTTATATTTTAATACAACTATGCAATTTATCTGCAGGCCAAAATATTTATGTTTTTAGAAACTATCTGCTATTCTAAATTATATCAACTCTTATTATCTACATTAATCAAAGTCACAAACATCTTTACATCAGTTTTATTTTAGTAAAACTGTTTTCATGGGTGAAGCAACACTTTCATCTTTTGTATATATACATGCAAAACATCAAATTATTTTGAACAATTTATCACTATCAATAATTTCATGACAAGAGAATGGACGTATAAAGGCTTAGGAGGATAAGGGTTTGAGGCAAATTATGAAAGAAACAAGACAAAAGAAAGATTGACTAGGTCTCTAGTCTTAGGGGAAATACAAAATACAAAACAGAGATAAAGTCAGTTCTCAAAAACCAAAGTTGACACATAGCTGAAAGTCTGTGGAGATTCGCAAGTCTATTCTTAGAAATTTGTACATAACTGTGTGTATCAGATTATTTGTTGTTTCTTATTTTTCTGATATATTCCAAGGGTATTTACATTTTAAAACCTAGGTAGAAATTTATCCCTAGTTACATATTTCAAGTTGTTAGTTCAGTTACTTTTACCTGGCAATATAAGAACCTATTGGGAATATAGTTAAATGTATTTTATAGTTGTGTTAAAGTGGAGGGAAACATAGCACTCAGAATTTAAACTTCTATTGAAATACTATGGATGCTTGTCACTCTAGCTGATATTTTTTTAACTGATAACTGATGTGTCTGAGATTGAAGTTTAATGAATAGGGTGGAGTGCAGCTGTTACGGAGAAGCCAGTGCTAGTCCAGCACAGTCTGCTGCTCGCTGCCTAAAAGCAAAACTCTGGAGTCAGACATTTGGTGGAAAAGAAAAGGGGTTATTTATTTAAAGGTTATATGGTTTTGGAATGATGACAGGTTTCTACCTTAGAGCCTTGCTCGCTTTAAAATACCCAAAGACTAATAATCCTGCCTTACTCTGCCAGGCCAGACCAGTTCCAGAATGCACCTGGGATCCCTGTTCCCAGTTTAAAGTACCGTCCTTTGGGGAATGCAGGTAGCTGTAGTGTGGTCATCCAGGCTGCTTGGCAGATTCAGGGTCACAGTTCAGCTCCAGGCATCTCTCATGAGTCTGTGCCCCACTTGCTGGGTAGGGCTGTGCAGCACAGCCAGTGCTGCTATCACTTTCTATATGGAAGGGGTTCTGGGAACATTCCCAGGCCACACAGGCTCCAGGGCCCACTGGTCTCAGAAACTGGCTTCTGGGGTTGACCTGACTAGCAAGGGGAGGGGAAAAGACCACGTTTCCCCTTGTGTTCTATTTTAAAGGCTCAGCCCAGGAATCCATGCGCGGTGGAATATCCAGTGTTACAGCCAATGTGTGCCAATGTCCACCATGCTTGTCAAGTTCCCAGTGTCATTGCCTTTCTTCTGACCCCCAGTTTGTGCAAGGGGGCAGAAACTTACTAGCTGTGCACAGGCACACAAGCATCTTGGCCTGAGGTGGGGTACCACCTTATTATACCTTATTATAATAAGGTATCACTTTATTATACCTGTTTTGTAAACTCAGCCCATGTATTCTCCGTGCAGGTGCTCCATTAATTGTTTACTTTCCCTGGGGATATGAGAGCACGTCTCAGCTCCAATTTTGATCCCAGGCTGCCTTCGGCATTTCCCAGTCAGCCACCTTGGAGTTTCTCCCCATCCCCTCCCTTCTCCTGGGGCAGGGGCAGCTTCTCATGCCACATTGGGTTTCCTCACTGTGCTCACTGCTGATCTGGTCTGATCCAGCCTGTTATACAACTGATACATGATTTACCAAGGTAGGTAGGGGTAACTGGTGCCTGTATGTCTGGGTAGCCATGGCTGGGAGTGCTGAAGATGTAGAAGATTTGGGTCATAGCTGTCCATTTTCACTGATGTAAGCTGAAATATTAAACGGGTACTTTCTCCCATATGCACTTCCATAATCCACATTACTTTTCCCCCCATATGCCCAACTAGAAGTCAACTGAGAAGTGAGTTCAGGAAGAAGGTTTTGTACAGAGCCAGCCTCAGCATCACAGAAAGGGTAAAGAGGGTGGGTTTGGACATAACAGGTAAATAACAGCCCAAAAGATTTATTTGTTTATTTGAAGAAAAAAGTCCATTACAAACATTAGAGAGATAGGAGGTGAATACATGTCAGAAAGTAATGGTATTAAAAATGTGTGGATTTAATAATGTGTGACAAAAGATATCACATAAAATTTTGAATTTTTAATTAATTTAAATAAAACTGCCTACCCCCAGTATATATAGAATCGTTCTGAGCTTGTTGGAGAACCACACTTTGTTTGGAGCATTGGGACAGTGCAGAACTTACAAAATCAACTATAACTCCCATGAATGATCAGTATGGTTTGGTCTTTCATTTTATTATACCATCATTATTTTATATTAATTTAAAATATATTAATAATATTTGGGGTAATTTTTTGCATAATAGAAAACATCACATCACAGTTTCAGTAGATCAAAGTAACTTCTGATGCTTAATAAATGCATAATTATTTTTTAGGGTTTTTCTTCTATATTTTCTAACTGGTTATTGCTGTTACATGGGGAAACTTTTGGGTTGAGGGTATTTATATCATATCTATCCACTTTGTAAACTCTTATATTAACTTTCTTTCTTCTCTGAGAATTCCAAGTAGAAAATCATATTTTCTAAAATACAATCAAAATTCTATCTCCTTTAAAAAATATGCTTCTGCTTCATAGTTTAATTAGAGTATCCACAAACATAACTATTTTTTCTTACTATAAAGATGACTATTGAACTTAACATTGGACCATTTTTATTTTTATTATTCTTGAAGTCTTTAAATTACTTGTCAGGCTCTGACTTGCTACAACATGTGCAAGATGTAATCTTTTGAAATTTTCCCTATCTACCCTATTGTTTCAAAGCTCTATAATTTAAGAAAAGTTTGAGATATATAATATATTTTGAAACACAGCCATTGAGTAAGATTTAACTAATAGTAGCTCAATGTGCCTAGTGCTGTACTAAGTGATAGGAGGACAAAATAAATCAACTAATACCAAAATATGTGTTGCTTTCAAATAGTTTCCAATCCAGTTGGTTGGGCAATGACAGCTGTCACAAAAAGTCTGTGATGAAATACTAAGTAATTATAATAGTTAATGTTTATTATTTACAGTTCATAATGGGCTGGTCATTTAGTTTTACATAAATTACTACTAAATCTTTGCAATTATCATTTGAGATAAAGTTTGAAATTACATAGATGATGCATCTGAGGCCCTAAAGAGATTGAAGTATTATACTTGCCTAAGTCATATAGCTAACACCTGGGCCCCCTTGGTTAAGAGTTTAGGCAGTCTGACCTAGAATCTTCTTAAACATTTTCTTCATAAATATATTCCTCCAAAAACTTAGAAAGGAATATCAATTAGATGATAAAAGGTCATGACCATTTTATGAAACTTTTAAGGATGATGTGGTGTTTTGAGAGTAATAGAATATTTCAGAGTCTCTCTAATGAAATACTGGTGTGAAGAGGTCAGGACTTGGGAGAAATGATATTAGACTAGTCTGATTGAAGCAGAGTGTGCATGAAAGAGAATCATGAACTTGGACAAATATTAGAGCAAATCATGAATGCTGACCTAAAGACGTTTTATTTTTAACTTGAAAGTGATAGGGACAAGAGAGGAGATGGGACACTATGAATCAGAAAGCACGTACAGCAGGCCTTCTAGATCTTTCAGCAGACTTCAAGAAGGGAAATTAAGAAACTTCAGTCTAAGGAATTATCAAAGAAAAGAGACCATAAGAAATCACAAGCATCAGTAATTAAGGCTGAGAAGGATATGTGGCACGTTTAAAAACAAGCTGCTTTGGATGAGGTGAGTTCATTTTCTTTAAGCTTATTGCAGCCCCAAAGCTGCAATAGTCCCCAAAGTCAGAGGGAAAAAAGCCTCGGGTTCAAAAGTTCTGATGCAATTTCCATCTTTGGAATTCTGTCAAACTGAGCTGAAAATATTTTTATTCAAATCCTCCTAAGATTTCAGGTAGCCTTCAGCTCTGCTGAACCACTTTTCACACTGTTTCAAAACTTCCATACCTTTTATGCCTGAAATATGGGTTTGCCTTATCTTAAAGCACAGGGGCTTGCACATGTGCACGCTCATTCCACAGAACAAAAATCCTGTGGAAAGGAAAAGCAACAAAGATTATTCGAGAATATTAAAGGAGATTTGCTTCATACCCTGGTGTGGGTGCATTACTCACACTTTCTACCTCACTAGTTTGTCCTTCCGCAGAAATGACCTTAGAAACAGCAACATGTTATAAGCTCTGTGCGCAAACACATTTTAATTCACTTTCTAAATTTAGGGTGACTCTGCTTTTAATCATTTCAGACTTTTGAAAGTCTGATGTATTTTTTTTTTGAGCAGTTGGCACTTTCCAGCTAGAAAATCCATTCCGCTTTATTTAAATAGTCACATGTGTGATGAGTGGTAATAAAACTATTTATAATTACAATCACAGCAAAAGGTTTCCTACTTCACCACAAATTTTAGCTGTCTCAATCCACATTTCCATGTGAAAAGGACATTTGCATGATCAAATCTAAGAAGCACATTTTAGTCATTTTACAAATGTTCACCAAGAGTAATTTAAATATATGTGTTAAGTGCAAAATATTTTTAGATGATGGTATTGAAAATATAGTGAGTGACTGATGCCAGAAAAAAAGTGTTAACTCTATGAAAATTCAAATTGTCTATGTATTTTAATCTACTTTGAGTTTCTTTTCAAAGATACAGGTTAAGGCTTTATTGAATGCAAATAAAAGTTATGCTCTAAAGCATTGCTAACCAGTCAGGCTTTGTACTTAATGAGTAGGTTCTATATCTGTGTTATCAGATAAACTTACCACAAGTCACATGTATTGACATTTCAAATGTGACTGAGAAACTGAATTTTAAATTTTATCTAATTTTAACTAATTTAAAGTTAAAGTTAAATAACTTCATGAAGTTTATGGCTACTGTATTAGACAGTACAGTTTAAAGTCTGTAAGCAGTTAAAATGTCAGTGTAGCCCTGGCTGAGTGGCTTAGTTGGCCGGAGCATCGTGCTGTGCACCAGAAGGTGGTAGGTTTGATCCCTGGTCGGGGCACAGAGGGGAGACAACTAATTGATGTTTTCTCTCTCTCTCTCATCAATGAACATGTCCTTGGATGAGGATTAAAAAAAATGTTACCAGTGCATATCAACCTTTTAACAAGTAGGTGTTTGCTGCTTGCGAATTGTTTGCTTTATCAATAAATCACTAAATATAAAATACAAAGGAAACAACATTATAATGCATTCATATATATTTGTTTATACTAATAAATATATTGTATATTTTGTATTACGTATTTTATATATTATATATTTTACACATATAAATATTGGTTCTTTCCAAGCATAAAACAATATAGTTAAAACTATTGCTGCTGGATAAGGAGAGATTCTTGAGGGACCAGATGATCAGATCTAATAGGTGAGTTCTGTTTCTCCATAGATGGGTCTTCATTAAATGTTTGATTTGGGGGATCTACACAAAAGGAAATTATTTAATATTTACTACTGTAGCAGAATAATTCCAGTCATCCCCTATCAACTTGGAGCTTTAGAAATGAATTATTCTCTTTTTTAGCTAAAGTCCTTGAAAAGAGTCGCAATACATTTTTTTTAATTGGTTAAATACGTGTCTCGTCTTCTCAGTGTCTTAAAAATATCCTTAGGACCTATTACTTTGAGTAACTCTAATGTTCAGTTATAGCTGTTACTGGTTAGTACATGCCTTCATACAACATAATAAAAAATTGTAGCTGTCACACGTTACTTAGCCCCAATCTTTTCAAGACTTACTTTCATGGGGCCTTTACTGCCTACATCCCTATGATGGTTATTTTTCCTCTGCTTCAATTGATTTTAGATGTTTTTGGTGTTTTCCCTCTCTAATGTATTACCTACTTTATTCAAATATGTAGATGGTATGTTTTTAAGGGAATCAATAATGAAGTAGCTGAGACCACATGACTCTTCATCCTCTACATGTTATTAGTATTAGACTCCCGAGGGCCAACTGTGCAGTGAACCATGGTAATGAGGTTGATAGTTCATGAAGGAGCTGATGTGACAAATTGCCAACCTGCTGCAGGGACAGCCTCACTAACCCTCCAGAAGGCCAATGTTATTCTAATTTCCATCCAGTTTTGCTCTAATTCTAAATGTACCAGTGTTAACAGTATTTAAATGTGCATCCCCCACCCCACCCTCCTTGCAAAACAGAACACCTGGTGGCATGTACATTTATAATCCCCTTTTCAAATTGACATGCTCTCAGGGTAAATTTAATCAGCATTTGTCATACATTTAAAGTACAAATGGGTGTTTCATTTTTCATGTCTTATTTTGGAGGCATCTGTGAAAACAAGTATCTTCATTTATTTCTGTTCTGAATCCATAAGCACCTTTTAGATCTGTTAATTCCTGTATTGATAGTCGCATTAACTGGCTTCTGCTATATTCTCTTAAATTTAAAGAAAACACCTTATCTTGCAGGCATCATTTTATTCTTTTTCTCTGCCTGAGTGTGTAATCTAGAAAAGAAGGCAAAACTCTCAATTTATTGAAAGGTAAGTACTGCTCAAATACTATTAAAACCAGTGGATTTCTTTATAGACTAAAAAAAAAAAAAAAAACAGAAAAAACCCCTAATTCTTTACCTTACTCTCCATCTCTTTACCTTACCTTAAAAATATTAAAGGTATTGTTTTCGTGTTTTTGTTTTTGTACAAAGAGGTTATTATTGGCAAGTAGACATTGAGAATGAGGACTGAGTCATCTCTAACATTTCCTGAGAATTTTAGCCCTAATTTCACTGTGTAGCTAGCCTTTTATTAGAAATGTATGCGCATCTTGAAGAAAGTTATACAGAAGAGAACAGTTCCCAAACCACCACAACTGACAAGCCCTGCAGAGAGGTGGCTGGGTATTTTGGGCTTAATTTATGACAAAGAAACTAACAGGTTCTTAGAGGCAGCGGTGCCAAAATAATTTTAATACCTGAGATTCTCCTAAAATTTCTGTTTGGAAAAACAGTGACTTCCCAGGCTTAATAGAAATTAGATTTTATAAATTGTTACTTTACTACATCAGCCCCTCATTTCTGGCTTCTCTGAATCATTCACAATAGAGCTTTCCCCCCTCAGCTTTAAGGGGTCCAGTTTTCTAATCACCACATAAATCAGGCACCTCAGGCCCAAACATTTTGAACCTGTGTTGTTCTACCTTGCATTTAACTATGTAAAACACTGCAATTGTTTCCCTGCCATTTCTTAGGCACATGTTTTGTCTTCTCACATAAACTCCTTGAGGCTGAAACAAATGTGATGGCTTTGTCAGACCCTGGCTGTAAGGTTTTCGATGATGCTGGTTGAATGTGACCTGTATGTTATTGGTTGCTCTTATTATTCATCCTGGGAATCTCATCATCTTGCAGTTTATTACCAGGAGGAATCACTTTTTGCTCAGAGGTTACAAATCAGCAGTCCACTAACTAGATTTAACCACTAGACTTATTTTAATTGGTCAGCAAAGTGTTATTAAAACATTAAAGCCTGAACCCTCTTAGGAAGGGAATTTCCAGATCTACACAGCCCCTTCTGCTCTTTACTCTCTCATACTTCACTAATCTGCTGTGCAGCCAGAGAATATATGTGAGCTCGAGACCTTCGTCATATTTATTTTATTGCCCCAGGTGGCACCTTCATTCATTGTACACGTATCTGTAGAGTGCAAACAGAAGGCAGCCACTGTTCTAGAAAGAGGTAAACAAACAGAATAGAATCCCTCCCTTCATGAACTACATGTTCTGAAGAGCTGCATTCTGGGATCTGATAATTACTCAAAAACAAAAACATTAGGCAAAAAAAAAATGAATAAAATAGGTATGGTAGTCCATGTCCTCTAAAAGCAAATACTAAGATGAGATAAACATGTAAGAATTTTATTAAAAAATGCCTGTGTGGAAGGAAATAGGGCTTGTCCAAATTATGACTTGGCATGCCCAATTAAACCCAATTCAAAATGGGTCGTTCTAGATGTGTGATAACTTCGTGTCCCATGGTGAAGAATTTTCTCTGCCAGAGTGTGGTAACAGGACTTTGTTTCCCCAGGGAAGTATAATTCTCTCTCTCTCTCTCCCTGATGGCACGGCCTTGCTCCTGATTCTCAGGAGACTGCATCATGCTTCTCTCACTGGACCCTTCCACACACTCTGTGCTGTGCCCGTGCTCCTGCTCACACCTCCAACTCCATAAGGTCTACTAGATGAAAGATGCGGCCCAAGAAGTGTTATTTCTTAGTGTACCCAGCCTGCATCTACCACATTTTCTTCCTGCTCTAGGAGAGACTCAAAGTTGCCAGTCCTCCATGTCACTTGGTATACAGGTACATCGGTGGGAAAAGTATTTCCTCAAAAGCCCAAAGTGGCCTGCTGAAGAGGCTGGTGCTTTTTTTCTGCTGGGGGTTGCAAGATGCAGCCAACTGTTACCTTGGAGGGGGTATTCCAGGTTGCTCCTGACCACTGGACCATTAAAAATTTCCTACAGGTCAGTCCCTTTTGGCCCTTCTTCCTCCTTTGCCCATGTTATGGTAACTGTGGATCCTAGTGTCTAGTTCTTAAGCACTGCCATTTGGCCTCTGTAACTTCTTCAGGGCCCTTCACCTCCCAGATGTTCATGAGCTCAACTGTATAAATGTGTCTTCATCAGGCCTGGCCCACAGAGAAAAGCCACCACTGAATTCTTAGTGTTGTTGCTGGCCCTCTCATCACCACATTCTTGATGGACTCTCTCTTGGAGCTTACTTCTCTCATGGATCTTCTGACCTCATCTAATATATCTGGCTGGACTTCATAAGTAAGCATTCATTACTGCTTACTTCCTTCAGCCTTTGTATTGCTTCCTTTATGCTTCACTAGAGAAACTCAGACATTTCTATTTCACTGAAAGTTGGCCATGGTTTATTGCAGGTTTCCAAGAGCCATCCAAAGTGAATTTAACTCACACCTTGGTGACCTTGCTAGAGTGTTAAATCTGTGGTCAGACATAGTGTCCCCAAGTCAATAATATTTGCTTTACAGCCTAACATTCCAGTTCCTTGATCAAGCACTCTTAACATCCAGAATATTTTTCCGGCTTCTACTGGTACATGCCAGCTAGTGAGTAGTGTTTTGGATGGATAGTCTTTTTGCCAACATGTCACCAGTTGATTATGCTGAGGTTTAATCCTACTTATCAACATGGGAGCTGGGAGAAGAGGAGGGAAGTTTCTGATGAGAGCATTTTTTGCTCCCTGGGCGGAGGTTTCTACAGCACTATCCATGCTATTAGGGAAAGATGAGTCCTATGCAACCCTGGCAGTCCAGGGGGACTAGAGAGTCAACATCCTCAGGTGCAGCCTTCCAGATGTTTCCATTTATGATTTTAGAATTCTAGCTTTTCCCTACCAAGGCTGTGATGTGGGCATAACAGACCTGCCTTGTCTGAAAGTTCAGCTGTCTATGGGACTGTGCAGCTCTCACAATTCAATCTTCAGGCTGCCTTTCAATTCTCTGCTCCTCTAGCACAGATAATGAGTGCCTCTTTATAAGCCATCACTTGGGCTTTCTCCTTTTCAAGCTCAGCAATTAACTGCTAGATAACAACTCTCATTCTCTTATTATTCTTGCTGAGCAACAATACAACTTAACAATTACTGAATTACTTGTCTTTGTAAGCATCATTCTCTCCACAGTTTCTCCAAGCCTACCAGGTACCACCAGAAACAGTGCCCCCTACACCAGGACATTTTCAAAACACATGTGTTTTCACAACAAATAGTGCTAAGTTCTTAGATACCAGTGTGTTAATAAAAGTAAACTTTTTAGGTAAAAAGATTTTTTAAATTATATGGGCATTACTAGATTTCATTCCTATTTTATTTCTATTATAACTATTGATGTTTTCACCAGCAATCTATGAGTTCACAAATCCATTATACTCTCCAATACTGGATATCAATTTTTTCATACTCACCAATCTGGTACATGAAAAAAATGTTCTCCTTGTAGTTGTAATTTGTATTTTCCCTACTATAAGTCAAGAAATATTTTGTTGCCCTTCTGGCTTGCTTTGTTTCCATTCATATCTTTTGCCCACTCTTGTATTTTATTTGCCTTTTACTTATTAGTTTGTAAAATCTATGTAAAATCTGTTTGTATATGTGTTAGAAATAGTTTCTTTGCATTTCTGTTTTTATGTATTTTTCAATATGGAACACTATTTAATACACACACACACACACACACACACACACACACAAACACACACAATTCTAATCTTGCAGCTGCCCATACCAGCAGACAATACAAATTTTCTCAATTTTTTCTTCTAAATAAATTTTTAAAAATTTAGATATTAAACTTAAATTTTAAAACCCCAATGCATTTGAAATTTATGCTCATATGTGGTATAAAATATGTACCTATATTTGTTTTCTTTCATCAAGCAAGCCATTTATTACAGGACATTTTAAAATAATTTTCTTAGCAACTATGTCCACTCTTGAGCATACCTCACTTACTAAGGATTTCATTTTTCTTTAAAACAATATTTTTAATTTTCAGGAATTCTAAAATACTCTCTTATTATATCTAATAATAGTGATTTTGTTTCTGGCTTTTTGGTTGGTCATCTACTGGTTTCATAATGTTTTATCATTCTCTACAAATGGTATTCTGTCATTCACTACTTCAACAAATATTTTACAATTATTTTTATTTTATTAATGCAGTTCAAAAGTTTATTTGATAAAGTTACTTTAGCTATTTACCTCCTCCAACTCCCCTGGGACCTGCAATCCATCAGTTTCTTTCTACACTGATATTGCAGACCCTAGGTTCACTCATGCTGTCTACTTGCGATGCCCTACCTCTGCACTATGAAGTGTGAGTGCATCCTCTAGTGTCACTAGAGCACGACGTCATAGGAACTCTAACTCTAACTATTTTAGCTTATGTTTCAGGTATGAATTTTAAGCAACGAGCCTAACTCCAGTTCCCTTGCTCAGTCGGGCATTTTAGTACCAAGGCCTGTGCAGAACTTCCAGTCATCTTTGTTGGCCTCTGACAGAGAGCCAAGGAATCCTGTGGTGTTATCACTTTTTTGGCATTTTTTCTCTTCAAATTAGATAGAGGTATTTGTTAAGTTTTGAGCCAAAGCATGTCTCCTTAGTTTTCCTGGATTCTATTTTGTGTATTCTTCCTTTGTCTTTGCTGTGGAAACAAAGTCTGACACTGTTGTGACCAGAAATCATTCATTTCTACCAAATTAAAGATTCCCTAAGTCTCCATTGAGGGTGGGATCTACTAGTAGATAGTAAGTTGTAATATTTGTAAATCACCTTCACTACAGGATATGGCAAAAGTAGGTTTACAGTTCATATGGAAAATAGTACAATAATTAATAAATAGTAATGTAAGAATAAACTGTTTCATGTACTCACAACTGTAAAACTACATCTGTCCCAAACTGTTCACATTTTCAAATTGTTCTTGGTTATTTCAGCAACTTAGATGTTCAAACCAAAAATCTATCATCAGGGTACTAATTGAATTGCATTAGAATTGAATTATATATATATAATGCAATATACACACATATTTATAAAGGCCTCACAACTTTTAGACATTACTTTTATAGAGATATGTTATATCACCCTATTTTTGGAAACTCTATTTATCCTGCTATGAGAATTTATCAAATCTATGCTTTTTCTAGTTAATCCAAATGGTTTTCAAAACTATTGTGAATGTTTTGTTTTTCCTTCCATTTCTAACAGAAAATAAAATATAGACAATAGTTACCCATCTTTGCATCTCCTGTATCTACATATTTTTGTAAAGGAAATATTGCAGTTTTTCTAATTCTAAAATATTTTAGTAGAGTCTATTTGGTGAAATCAAATTACAATTATAGAATTTGGAGCTGAAATAATATTCTTCCCAATGTTTATCCAATTATTTAATTTTATATAATATTATTAAATAAGACCTCCACTATAATACTAGATAATGTTGGTCATAGGGTATTACTGTTGTATTCCTAATTTTAATAAAAGTAGCTTTAGCATTTTATGATTTAATATACTTGCTCTTCATTTTGTTAGAAAATCTTTATTATTTTAATAAGTTTTCTTCATTTCCTACTTTATGTGGAGATTCAATTAGAAATGATGTTCGAATTTAACCAATATATTCTCAGCATCTATTGATAGAATCACATATGTTTTTCTCATTTGACACATTGGTGTCATGAGTTATTCTGATATTCTACATAGCATTGAACTATCCTTGCAGTTTTGGACTTGGTCATTTTGCGTTAGTTCTAATACACCTCTGAGTTTGTTTTACTCCTATTTTATAAAAAATACTTGTTCTTTGAACAGTATCAGACTTGGTATTAAGGTTATCTAGGGTGTCTAAAATGAATTAAGGCATTTTCTATTTTATATAACCTAGACTAGCCAAATAACATGGTATATTATTTTTAAGATTTAAGGAGATTTTAGCTTTAAAACTGTTTCTTTTTATTTTTTCAACCCTTTTCATAGTTATTACTCTTTAACTGGTTCTTCATTTTTTGCATAAATTTCTTTTTATTTACCAAAATATATGCATTTTATTCCAAAGGTACTCCATGCATTTTCACAAAATAATCTCTTTCAATTTACACTTTTTTCTGGAAAATATAATAAAATTTTGTTAAGTGTTCTAAAAACAAAAGCTAATTTTATTTATAGAATAAAAACATCTATGTATACCTAGTAAAACAAAATTGTTGATTACATTATTCATCTAGTTCTTTTTATCAACTTGATCTGTAAAATTCTGAAAGAAGCATTATATTACAATCACCCACTGCAAGTTATACTTTTTTGTGGTCTTCTCTGTGTTCTTAGTAGTTTATAGATTTGTCTGGTGCGTTGATTGGTGCATAAAGTTTATAACTATAGATTACTCCCAGCTTGAATCTTTTATCGTTATATAAATAAAAATCTGTGTCCTAGTTAACGATGTTGGCCTTGGATTCTATGCTCTTATATTAGCAGTACCATTTTTGCTTTCCTTTTGTTCACATTTGCCTGAATTACCTTTCCCCATAACTTTTGTGTTCAAGCTTTCTTTTCATCAGCTCAATTTCAATAGAAGGCCACAGTCTAAATGTTATACCTAATCTTCCCTTTTTAGCTTACTGAATCCTCTTGGATGAGTCATTGTTTTCACCTCGTGCTCAAATGATTTAAAATATAAAGCAATAAAACCTCAACAGAACTGAGGTGTATATTGATCACAAGAAATAAATTTTAAAAGGTAACATGAAAAGACTGCTCCTTAGCACCTACACAAGATAGACATGATGCATCAAATGCTTGTGCATCAGTGAGAAGAATGGAGGCAACTGAGCTGTAAAAAGAGAAAAAGTGTTAATTCTCAGAGGTGTGAAAACAAAACTTGTGGACAAAACTCTCTAGTTATCATATGTTTAAAGAATTATGTAAAATTTTCTAGAGATTCTCTACCATTATTCTCTCACCTATAAAGCTTGGGAACCATATGGCTTCCTGTTAGGCCCACCTGTTTCTACTTTCAGATCTAAACTGTGCTTTCTAATCCTGGGAGAAGCATCTCTCTTCCTAGGACAACACTAGACTATGTTTTTTAGAGAAACATGTTTTAGATGAGCTGGTCACATATTGATTTTCTTATTTTAATTTGTTTTCCTATTTTGATCAAAACTGGTTAGTAGAAAATTATTCAACCTGGAAATTAAATCAGTGGGCAGGTGAAGCAAAATTCCAGGGAACTTACCAGTTGTCCTTCAGGGCAGCATCATGTGTTTTTGGAGATGTAGTGGGAGGGGAAAGCATAGTACAGAGAGCAAATGCTCTTTTCCTCCTCCCATATGTCTTCCTTGTTAGGAGAACTCTGATCACGGTAAAATGCTTGGTCAATTTTTATTCTCTCACTCCTCCTCCTTTGAGGAACAAACTAGTTTAGGAAGGACACGGACATGTCTAGTTCCGTCACTTCTGCATCTGCTGCTTAGAAACCAACAGAAATCAGGGAGAATGCATTTGACTTTTTTCCTTTGTACCTTAAATTCTAAAAGGTCAGGTCTGTGCTTAAAGGAAGCACGGAGGAAGGACTGTAGAGGTAACTTCATACCATGAAAATGAAATGATCTGGTACATTGAGTTTAAAAGTAGGATTTGGTAAAAAAGTGGAATTTTAGAAGCACAATAATACTTAAATATATCTGAAACTGAGTGGTTTTGGGGCATTTTAAATTGTTCTGTTTGGATGATTTTTAAAATTGGCTACTAACTGCTAAGAAGATTTTAAGTGCTACATCACCTATACACTTTTTCTTTTTAATTAAAAAACCCTGAATTGGCCAACTGGTGATTTTAGAAAACTACTAATTTCTGTGTCCAAGAAATATTACTTGAAGTCATATGTGAGTTGGATTTTTTTTTCATTGGTAAAACTTTAGTTTGGACTATGGCTAATGGCTGGTTTAAGTGAGCTGCTTGGGCTTATACAAGCATGCTGGGCCTTAACAAATTCTGAGGTGTCTCAGGGCATCAACAAGATAAATTCAGCCTAGTCTCTATAACAATGGAGGCCTCACTGACTTTACAAAGGCAGACCAGTCAGCATGAGCAAAAATCCAGTTTTACATGATTCAGGCTCTAAAGAGGAGGCTTTGGTAGCTTTTCCTCAACAGATATTTTTGACCAACTTTTGCTAAGCATGTATGAGGCAGGGATTGAACTAAAGAAAAAGAGTCTTTTCTTATTAGACTTCTTAGAAATTTGGAGGCAAAACACAAATTTTCTTTCTTTTCCTGAGTTTTCAACCTGATATTCAAGCTGGTCTTCGGATTAGCAACTAAGATCTATTTGTTCACAAATACTGATTTTGAATATATATAGGCAGCTCGTATCATGATTTTTTAATAATCTAAATTACACTGAAAAACCTGAGAAAGGGCTAAATTCTTCAATTTAGGTAACTTTGTATAACCTTGTAAGGTTGTTTGCTATATGTTCCAGACTGGGCTCAGGATGATTAAATTACATATGCTCTAAGTATAGATTTTAGTTGAGTCACTCAGAGCAAGAGCATATTTTATAAATCAACCAAAAGCAAAGGAAGACAGAATATGCCATCTTTTATTCTTGGATCAGAAAACTAACTCATATAAGTCATTGCAGATATTGCATAAAGATGAAAAAGCAATTAAAAAGCCTGTTTTTGCAACACTGTCTGAGAAGTCAAGGGTGCACATGAAATGAAAAAAGGAAGTGTAGAATATTTAAAGATGTGGGGAAAACAATAATGAAATAGAAATGCACACCTATTAAAATGGCCAACATCCAGAATGCTGACAGCACCAAATGCCGATAGGGATGTGGAGCAACAGGACACTTATTTACTGCTGGTGGGGATGCAAAATGGTACAGTCATTTTGGAAGACAGTTTGGCAGTTTCCTATAAAACTACTTGACATACCCTTACCATAAAATCCAGCAATCACACTCCTTAGCATTTTCTCAAAGGAGCTGAAAACATATATCCACAAAAAGACCTGCACAAGAATGCTTATAGCAGCTTTATTCATGATTGCCAAAATTTGGAAACAACCAAGATGTTGTCCAGTAGGTGAACAGATAATAAATTGTGGTACATTCACACAATGCAATATCATTCAGCATTAAAAATAAATGATCTATAAAGCCTCAAAAAGACATGAAAGAAACTTAAATGCATATTACTAAGTGAAAGAAGCCAATCTGACAAGGCTACGTACTGTATGCTTCCAACTATAAGACATTGTGGGAAAGGCAACACTATAGAGAAGTAAAAATATGGTATTATCAGCAGTTGGGAGGAAGGAGAGATGATAGGCAGAGCACAGAGGATTTTCAGGGCAATGAAACTACTCTGTTTGATGCTATGATGATGTGGATACATGTCCTTATAAATTTGTCCAAACCCATAGAATACAAAACACCAAGAGCAAATCCTAACATGGAACACGGACTCCAGGTGATAATGATGTGTCAGTGTAGGTTCATCAGTTGTAACACAAGTAGCTACTCTAGTGAGAGATACTGGAAATGGGGGAGGCTCTGCATATGTAAGGGTGAGGGCATACAAGAAATCTTTGTATCTTCTGTTCAGTTTTGCTGTGATATGTAAAAAAGAAAGCATATTTTAAAAAGTGGTGAAATATAGCACAGCTATGCTTTCAGACCAAAGTGGTAGAAGTATGAAAACTAAATAAAAGAGAGAAGAGTTATTAAACTCAAGATCAGGTAGGAAATTTCCTTAGAATAAAGGTTCACTAATTATGATAAGAACTGATTAATTATGAAGAAGAAATCTCTATCTATAAAGCCAAGATAGACACACAGAAAAAAAGATACACTGAGTTGTAGCTTCTCTTAAAATATCTGTAAGTGGAAGGGGTGTTTCATTACTATTAAATCTGTGAAATTGACAAGGAACCAGAAAAATTTAATAGAAGGGAAGTCAAATAGAAATCATTCCCCAGTGTGTCCCAGGATCTGAGAAAATATTCACGCAGAGCTTCAAATGCAAAAAGAGAAATTAAGATATGAGCAGTTCAGGAGCTACCCCGTACAAGTCCTCCCTTAAAAAGTAGTTGCAGAAAACAGGGGAGGATTTTAAATGGGAAGGCCAGGAAGACCAGGAAAGAAGAAAGACAACAACAAAAATAAAATTATTATCATCTGAGTTTCAAAGTAATACAACCATAGTAAACTGAAGATATAGATGTTTATTGTATCTTAAAAATTTCTTGAATTAATTCTTAAGACTTTATATAAGAAAGATGAGACATAGGACACAGGAGCCAAGGAGGACAATTAGAGATTACATCCAGTCCTGAGTTAAGTGTTCCTGATGGCAGATTATCTCCTGTGTGGGGTTATCCAATTCAAAACAAAGGAGTACAACATTTGATTCAACCATGGATGCTTTTATTAGACCCTAGACTTTTTGACATTCCTTTGCTAAATGAAAATATTAAATAAAATTTAAACAACCATATTAAAAGGCTAAGGTGTTAGAAACCATGGAATCTTCTTGAAAGTAATATAGAAATAATAGAGCTAAACGGAAAAATCTATTCCACTATTTCAGGAAAAGGAATAACAGAATGAAATGCTAACCCATAGGCAGTTCAAAATTTGCAGAAAGACAATGTCTTAAATAATAGACAGCAGTGGTGTGAGTCTTTGCTAGTGTCTAAGAACATCAGCCTCCACTGAGAAACATGGAGAGGATGATTCTTGAACTGAAAGAAATGAGACAAGTGAAAATACTTCCCTAAGAGACAGATTTTATAAGAGTAGGTCTCTACCCTGATAGCACACAGGAATCACCCGGAGAGATTTTGAGATCAGTGCTATTCCAGACATCCCCCCAGAGGTTCTGATTTAATTGATTTGGGGCTGGACTTAGTCATCAGTGCTTTTAAAAGGCTCTCCAGCTAATTCTAATGTGCAGCGACAGTTAATAACTACCGTTTTATAGGTCTAAGCAAGCAATTCTTAGCCCAGGAGGTACATTAGAATCCCGCAGACAGCTGCTAAAACGCATCCATACCTCAACCCAAAGTCAGAGGGTGGAGTATTTTTGCACAGCTCCCCCAGTGTTTCTAAATCACAGCCTAGCTTGGGAAACAAAGACTGAAGCAACCACAGCAAGAAGTGTTGGTGGAGGTCACTGTTCACAGGCTAAAAAAATGCCTAGTCATAAAACCTTGTGGAGATATGTCCATACTCAATTGAATATAGAGATACCAGAAACACAGGGGTCAATGTGAAATGGAAATTCAAAGCTTTTAAATATTTAAGAAAGATGCCTCCATTAAGACTCAGGCGATTGAAAGTGCCAAGATTGAAAAGCTCAAAGCTTTGGAAAAATTCTACATTATCCCAAATGTCATTCTTTAAGAGAAGAGATAATTTATATAAGTGAATTTTCACTTCAATAGAGTAAATCTTTGTTGATTTAGAAGCTATTTTAAATGATATGTTTCTATTCATTTTCTGATTGTTTGCTGCGTGTATTAGAAATATAATTAATTTTTGTATAGTGACCTTGAACTGAGAGAGCATGCTAAGTATATCTATTCATTTTAATGGTTGATTTTATGTCCAAAATCATATCTATGAAAACTGGCACTTTATTTATTCTTTTTCTATTCATGTGTTTATTTATCTTGCCTTGCTGTACTGCCAGACATCCAGAAAAAATGTTAATTAGAAGTGGGGATAATGAACATTTTCGTTTAGGTCCTAATGACAGAGTCAAAACTGTTGTATCTTTAATTTTAACGTAGACTGCAAGGATTTTTTTTTGTTTGCTTATATGAGGGGAGCACAGTTTCCCAGATGAGGTATATTTGTTTTCTGTTGATACATAGCAAATTACTACAAATTGAGTGGTGCAAAATGAGTCCCATTTATTAGCTCACTGGTTTTGTAAGTTAAAAGTCCAGCTGACTTCAGCTAGGTTCTCTGTTTCGGTTTCACAAGGTCAAAATCGAGGTGTTGGCAAAGTGGCTTTCATCTGGAGATTGTGGAGAATAATCCACTTCCATGTTCCAACAGGTTGTCGGCAGCATTGAATTCACTGTGACTAAAGAACGGAGGTCCCCTTCCGTGCTCAGTGTCAGCCACAGCTCCCACCAGGGATACCTTTGATCCTTCCTGACTCTCCTTCTGCTAACAGCTGGAGGAAACTGTTTTTAAAGGCTCCTTGTGTTCATTTTAGGTGAGGCCCACCTTTTTGCCATTTATTGCAACACTATTCCTGGAAAGACAACTCATCGAATTCACAGCTTGCACCGCATGCAAAGGAGAGTGTATTACACAAGGCCGGGGCCACTGAGGGCCCTTCTTAGAATTCTGCAGTGACGCTGTGAACGCATCCTTATATCTATTTCCCTTCATTTTTATCATGAATACTTTCTACCAAATGTTTTTTCTGAACTTTCGAGATAAGCATATGTAGTTTTTACTTATTCTGGTGAATTATAACACTGACTGCTGTTTTGAATATTAAACTAGATTTGAATTACCAGAATTTGGTCAGATATTGTGTGTATGTGTGTGTATCCACATATATACATACACGGATTTAATTTGTTAAATAGATATATGATTATTCATACTTTCCATCTTGTGTCACATTATGTTTTTATAGGGATTTGCCTAGTTTATCTAAATTTTTAATTTTTTGACGTTACTTTTTATTATCTTCTTAATATTGTTTTAATGCCTGTCGTAGCTACAGTGTTGTCCCTTTCTCGTCCCTAATGTATTGTCCCTTATGTAACGTTTGTGTTTTTTTTCTCTCTCTCTCCTGCCTTTGAATCATCTCTGATGATCACTAAGTGTTCATCATTAGTACTCTCCTTTCAACTATTTTTTGTATTTGGCTTGCTATTTTTCCTAATTTTTTGAGGTATATGATAAAATCATTGATTTTTCTGACTTTACTCTTTTCAAATATATGCATTTAATGCTATAAATTTCCCTCTGTGCTTCGGTATGGTTGTTTCATACATTCATGATACATCAGATTGTTTTCTTACAGTTAGTATTCCTTCCTGGGTTTTCTCACTTTAATCTACCTCTTAAATGATTGTTTTAAAATTTTGCACACATTAAGATTTATTCTTTATGGCTTTACATTTCTATGGTTGTGAAAGTGCATGATGTTAGGTATAAACTATTACAGTACTGTACAGAATAGCTTTATTTCCCTAAAAGGCCCCCTTTGTTTTACCTATTCAAACCTCCCCCACTCCCTCAGAACATTTTCAGCTACAAATCTTTTTGTCTCTGAAGTTTTGCCTTTTCCAGAATATCATATAATTTGAGTTATAGAGTATGTAGTTTTTGTAGACTGGCTTTCTTTCTCTTAACAATATGCATTTGAGGTTTTGCCATGTCTTTTTATGTCTAGATAATTATTTTTATTACCTAATAACACTAAATTGCATGGTTGCTCTATAGTTTTTTCTCTATTCACTTTTTGAAAGACATCTTGATTGTTTCCAGTTTTTGTCAGTTATGAATAAAGACTCTATAAATATTTATGTGCAAATTTTTGTGAAAACAAAAGTTTTCAGATTAGTTGAATAAATACCTGGAAGCACAATTGCTGGACCTCACCATAAGAGTACATTTAACTTTGTAAGAAACTGCCAACCTGTCTTCCAAAGCGGCTGTACTATTTTTGCATTCTCACCATCAATGAGTAAATGTTATTGTTAAACCACGAACTCACAAACTTTTGATTTTGTCATCTTTCTTCAAATTTAAGCCTCATAAGTTAAATAATATAGTGGTATAATTATTTTAATTTGCAGTTCCCTAATAACAAATGATGGTGAATCTTTTCATAACATTTTTGCCATCTGTATATATTCATATTGAGAGTCTTTACAGATCTGTTAACTATATTTGAGCCAGGTTGTTTGTTTTATTATTGTTGAGTTTTGAGAGTTTTGAGGGTATGTTTTTGGCACAAATCCTTATGTACCTCACAAATACTTTTTTCTGTCTGAGACTTACCTTTTCTTAACCATAAAAGTGCCTTCCACTAAGCAGATGTTTTTATACTAATACAGTTAAGTATCAGTTATTCTTTCATGGATTGCACTTTTGATATTGTACCTAAAAACTCGTGTCCAAACCCAACATTACCTAATTTTTTCCTGTGTTGTATTCTAACAGCATTGTACTTTTGTATATTGTACTTAGGTTTATTATCTTGGGCTAATTATTTTGAAAATTATAAGGCTTGTGTATAGGTTTACTTTTAGCATATTGATGCCCAATTATTCTGGCATCATTTGTTAAAAAACTATCCTTTTTCATTAAATTGCTTTTACTTCTTTGTCAAAGATCAGTTGACTACACCTGTGGGGGTCTATATCTGGGCTGAATACCCTATTCCATTAATTTATGCATGTATATTTTCCCAATATCATGCTGTTGAGATTACTATTTTTTATAGTACACTTAAAGTAGGGTAGTGTTACTTTTCCAATTTCATTCTTCTTCTACAGTATTCTCTGTCTTTTGCCTTGTCATATAAACTTTAGTTCAGCTTGTCAATATCTACAAAAAAGTCACTAAGAATTAAATAGGGATTTGGTTAAAACTATAAATCAGATTGGACAAAATTGACATTATAACATTTATTCTTCCAATCCTTGAACACAGAATTTCTCTTTAATGAGTTAGATTTTCTTTGGTTCCTTCAATAAGGTTTTCTAGTTTTCATATGTATATACTATCCATGCTTTCCATTAGGTTTATATCCAGATATTTCATCTTTAAGGGCTACTAACACAAATGGTATTATTTTTTAAATTTCAAATTCCAAATATTATTTGCTCCCATACAGGAAGGCAAATGACATTTTACTAATAACCTTGTATCCTTAACACTTGACATTATCAATTATTAATTTCAAAAATTATCTTCTTTTTTTATAACTTGTGAACAAAGTTTAATTTTTTTCATTCTCAATCTGTTTACTAGTTATCACCTTTTTCTCTCTTAGTTCACTAGCTAGAACTTCCAGTACAATCTTGAATAACAGGAAAGCAATGTACTCTTAAAGGGAAGTTTTTTACTATGAAGTATTAAGGTATCTGTAGGTTTTGCAGATTTTTTAAATAAATTTAAGGAAGTTCTCCCTCTTTTCAGTTTACTGATACTGTTTATCGTGAATGAGTATATAATTTTTATAGCATCTATTTTCTGCATTGTCAGCATCAATTGCTATGATACCATTGTATGATTTTTCTTCTTTAGCTTGTTAATGTGGTGGATTGCATCATCAGATTTTTGAATGTTGAAGTAGTTTTACCTACCTGGAATAAATCTCACTTGGTCATGGGATATGATTTTTTTATACATTGCTAATACATTTGGTAACATTGTGTTAAGAATGTTTATACTTATGCTCCTGAGAGATACTGGTCTGTCTTTTGCCTTTCCGGTAATATCTTTACCTTATTTTTTCTATGAGGCTAATGCTGGTCAATCTGAGTGAGTAAGGAAATGTTCTCTCTGCTTTTGTTTTACAAAATAGATTGTGGAAAATTTATATTTTACCCTACATGTTTGGTGAAATTCACCAGTGAAGTTTAGGCCAGGAGCTTTTTTGGGGAAAGATTATTAACTATTAATTCAATTTCTTTTTTTTAATTAAAGAGGGATACTTTGTATTCTTTTTTAAAGCTTTTATTTATTGTTTTATAGAGAAAAGGAAAGGGAGGGAAAAAGAGAGGGATAGAAACATCAATGTGTGGTTCCTTTCATACACCCCCCACTGGGAACCTGGCCTGCAACCCAGTCATGTGCCCTGACTGGGAATGGAACCAGTGACCCTTTGGTTCACAGGCCAGGACTCAATCCACTGAGCCACACCAGCCAGGGCTGATTCAATTTTTGAATAGATATGGGCCTATTTGGATGTTCTGTATAGGCCTACTCAAGTTATCTATTTCTTCTTGTGCTATTTTTGCATTTTGGATCTTCCAAAGAATTGGTGCATTACATCTAAATTATCAAGTTTGTTGGCATAGTGTTGTTTATAGATTGTCTTCATTAGCCTTTTAATATCCATGGGATGACCCTTTGTTTTTTTCTAATATTGTTAACTGAATTCTTCTCTCTTTTACGCTTGGTTAAAATGCCCAGAAGTTTATTACTTTTATCAATCTCTTCAAAGAAACAGCTTTTGATTTGGTAGCTTTTCTCTATTGTTTTCCTAATTTCAGTTACCATGATTTCTGCTTTATTTTTTTACAGATGTACTATACTTTATTTTTTAATTAATTTTATTGTATTTGTATTAACATTTATCCCCCTTATACACCCCTTACCTCTGCAATTGCCACACTATTGTCCATGTCCATGAGTCCTTTTTCCTTTTTGCTCCTCCCTCTACCCCCTGACCCCTTACTGAAGAGCAGTCGACCTGCTCTCTATGAGTCTGTCTCTATTTTGCTTGTTAGTTAAGTTTGTTCACTTTTCCACATATGAGTGAAATTATATAGTATTTGATTTTCTCTGACTAGATTATTTCACTTAGCATAATGTTCTCCAGCTCTATCCATGCTGTCCTAAATGGTGAAAATTTATTTCTTTTTCCGGCCAAGTAATATTCCATTGTGTAAATGTCCCATAGCTGTTTTATCCATTCATCCACTGATGGACACTTGAGCTGCTTCCATATCTTGGTGATTGTAAATAATGCTGCAATGATATAAGGGATGCTTATGTTCTTTTGAATTAGTGTTTTCGGTTTCTTTGCATATATTTTCAGAAGTTGGATCATTGGCTTAAAAGGCAGATCCATTTTGAATTTTTTGAGGTACCTCCATGCTGCTTTCCACAGTGGTTGCACCAGTCCACATTCCCAACAACAGTGCAAAAGTGTTCCCTTTCCTCCACATCCTTGCCAGCACTTGTTGTTTGTCAATTTATTAATGACAGCCACTTGTTTGTTGGCTTATTGATGATGGCCATTCTGACCACTGTGAAGTGATGTCTCACTGTGTTTTTCATTTGCATTTCTATGGTGATTAGTGACATTTATCATCTTTTCATATGTTTATTGGCCATCTGTATGTCCTCTTTGGAGAAGTGTCTATTCAGGTCCTTTGCCCATTTTTTATTGGATTGTTTTTTCCCTTGGTGTAGAGTTTTATAAGTTCTTTATACATTTTGGGTGTTAACCTCTTATTAGATATATCAGTGAATGTGTGCTCCCATTCAGTGGGTTGTTTTTTTGTTTTGTTTATGGTTTCCTTTGCTGTGCAAAATCATTTTAATTTGATGTAGTCTCATTTGCTTATTTTTCTTTTGTTTCCTTTGCCTGAGGAGATATAAGTAGCAGAATACAAAATTAATATTCATAAGTCATTTTGCATTATTGTATGACAATAATGAACTGTCAGAAAGGGAAATTAAGGAAACAATCTTATTCAAAATTGTTTCAGAAAGAATAAAATACTTAGGAATAAATCTAACCAAGGATATAAAAAACCTGTACTCAGAAAATTATGACATGCTGAAGTAGGATATTGAAGAAGATACAAATAAGTGGGAGCATATATCATGTTCATGGATAGGAAGAATTAACATCATTAAAATGTTCATATTACCCAAAGCCATCTATAATGCAGTGCAATTCCTATCAAGAAACCAATGACAAATGTTACAGAATTGGAACAAATATTTCAAAAATTTCTACTAACCACAAGAAGCCCTGAATAGCATCGGCAATCTTGAGAGAGAAGAACAAAGTTAGAGGAATCATGCTACGTAACATAAAACTATACTATAATGTCATAGTAATCAAAACAGCATGCTACTAGCAAAACAAAACAAAACAAAGAAAAACAAACAAAAAACCCAGATATATTGATCAATGGAACAAAATGGAGAGCCTGGAAGTAAACCCACATCTTTATAGTCAATCAACCTTTGACAGAGGAAGCCAGCACATATAATAGGGTAAACATAGTTATTTAATAAATAATGTTGAGAAAAGTGGACAGATGCATGCAGGAAAAAGAAACTAGACCACTTTCTTATGCTACATATAAGAATAAATTCAAAATGGATTCAAGTATTAAATGTTAGAGTTAAAATTCTAGAAGAAAACACAGGCAGTAAAATATTTTATCTGATATATTGGCTTTATTTTTTTAATTATTTTTTTTCTTGCTTGCTTTATGTTTAAATTGTTCTAGTTGCTGATTTTCCAAAGATTGAAGCTTAGATTATTGATTTTTGATCCTTGTTCTTTTCTACCATATGGATTTAATGCTATTAATTTCCCTCTAAGCCTTGTTTGCTATATTCTACAATTTTTTATAAATTGTATTTTTATTTAGTTCAACATCCTTTTTAAATTTTTCTTGAGATTTCTTTGACAAAAATGTTATGTATACATTTGTTTAGTCTCCAAATATTTGAGAATTTTCCAGCTATTTTCTGCTATTGATCACTAATATAATTCCATTGTGCTCTGAGAACATACTTGTATGAGTTCTATACTTTCTGATACACTATGATGTTTTTTATGGGCCAGAATGTGATCTATCTTGATGAATGCCTGCATGATCTACAGAAGGATGCATATTCTGCTCTTGTGGGATGGAAGAGTCCACAAATGTTAATTAGATCAAGCTGATTTATAGTGCTCTTCAGGTAAACTCTATCCTTACTGATTTTCTGCCTGCTTGATCTAGCATTTCCTGATAGGGAAGTGTTGAAGTTTCTAACTACAAAACAGTTTGTCTATTTCTCTTTGCAATACAGTACTATCGGTTTTCACTTCACGTTATTTTGTCACTGTGTTGTTATGTACATACACATTAAAGATTTTTATGTTTTCTTAGGTAATTGACTGCATTATCATTATCTAATGCCCTGATACTTTTTCTTGTCTGAGATCTGCTTTGTCTAAAATTAATGTAACTACTTTGGCTTTCTTTTGATTAATGTTAGCATAGTGTATCATTTAACTTATCCAATTATTTATATTTAGAGTTGTTCCTGTGTATAACATATAGTTGGATTACACCTATCCCACCCCCAGCACGACCACCTCTATCTTTTATTTTATTGGTGTTTTTAGATCATTTTCACGTAAAGTACTTATGTATATATTTGGGTTAATATCTTCTATGTTCATAATTGTTTTCTATGTATTGCTTCTAATTTTTCTTCTTTTCTAACTTTCTACCTTCTCTGATTTTAAATAACCATTTTATATTATTAGTCTGTGTTTTTTCTGAGTTATTTAATTACACTTTAAACATTCTTTAGTAGTTGCCTCAGACTTTGCAGTATAAATTCACAACTAAATTATACTTCTTTTACCTTGCATTTCATCTGGGGATGTTCTATTGACATGTTTCCACGCTCACTGATTCTTTCCTTGGCCATACCCAATCTACTGATTAACTTGTAACAGGAATCCTTCATTTCTGTTACTGTCTTTTATTTCTAGAAATTATTGTATTCTTTCTTAGAGGTTCCACCTCTTGGCTTACATTATCTATCTCTTCTTACATGTTGTCTGCTCTTCCCTTAACACATATAAGCTTGAGATCTTTACTGAAGTTAGTTCATTAGCCTTAACACACAGTCCCTAACATAATTATAGTCATTTTAAATTCCCTGTCTGATAAATTCAAGATCTGTTTAATAGCTGAGTTTGGTTCTGATGTTCTGATACTGGTCTGGGTCTTCCGACTGTTTTTTTTTTTTTTTTCAAAACGTCGTTTAATATTCTGTTAAAACCTGGATATGTTACATCAGCTCTTAGAAATTTAGATAAAAGTCCTTTAGTGTGAGATTTTATGTTAATCTGGCTAAGCTGGGCTTCTTTCAAGATTGCTCTAGTTGTAGGTACCCAAAACTTTAAAATTTTTCTAATGTCCTAGTGTTTTTGTTTCGTCTTCCCTTCTGTCTTTGTGTTTTCTTATTCCTTTAATAGAGCCAGAACTTTGCAACTCTTCAAAGGGTAATCCCCTACTAGACACAGGGACTTTGTTGATGTGGTGGTAAAGTGTGGGAGAGGAGAAGCATTTAGTCTCTTATTTTAATATCTCAGTCTTTTAGTGTGATTGTGTCTCTGGGCCTTGACAAGTGTTTCTTAGCTCCACGTGTTATTTATATGATACAGAAAGGCTACACAGGGTTAGAACTCGATAAATGGTGTTCCATCTAGGGAAGGTAGGATCTGATACATTTTTTTCCCTGGACTAGGCCTTCATTATGGAGAGCACTCTGGGTATTTTTCAAAATGATTACATTTCCTCCCCTCCTCCTGCTAAAGCCATAGGAATGTTTCTTGGCCCTGCACCAGGAGAACCTTGTGAGCTTCCTGGAGTTAAATCTATGAAAGTATGTGGTACTCCTACTCCTAAAATAACCCCTTTTAGTTGCCACTGTCTTGCTTCAGCACCACCAATGCATCAAAGTTACCATTTAAGTGTTTCTATCAGTTTATGCCTCCTGCAGCTTCTCCAGATCTTAAGAACAGATCTTGGCTGCGATTATTTGTTTCTTGTTTCTTTACATTTAAGTATGATGGTTAGCACTGTAATCTGTCGGCATGTCAGATCTGAAACAGGAAATCTTTGACTTTACCTTTCAGAAGAGGATTTATTTTTACTTCAAAAATAGGGGCATATTATAAAATCCAATCAGAAAATGACATCAACTGTGGTGAAGGATAGTCTACTCCAGTACATACTTATTCCTAATACAGATCATTCTGAGAGGTCCCTAGACAAACTCTGAAGTATTTGCAAGGTATCTTCATCCCGAAGTTGAAATTGTAGGACCTTACATTTCGATTTTCGTCAAACTACTCACATGAGTCTGCTGGAAACTCTGCTCAGTTCTTCATCCTGTCACCTTAACTTTTGTTTTATTGTCAGCTTCTTCAACAGAGCCATGGCACTAAATGGTAGTTCTACTTCTCATAGCTTTTCTCCTTTTCCCTATTTTTGCTCAGCAGATTCTTACTGCTTATCATTACACAAGCTCCTCAGAGCCCTCTTTTCAGCTGGGCTTCTTTCTTCCTCAGCCTTCCTGAGCCAGTCCTAGCAAAGGATCCTCCCAAGCCAATTCCCCACCTCGAAATCTAATCACTTTGGACAGCTGAACAAGTTCCTCATTCCCCGCATTTCATGTATAGGTCCTTGGCCTACCTTTGGCAAGAATCCTCTTGGGCCAGTTTAGCAAGAAACCTTCAACCCTTAATATCTCCCCTTAGTAATATCTCTTCCACTGACCTTCTCAGCCTGCTCTGCTGATTATAAATTCCCAGTTGTCTTTGTTGTATTTGGAGCTGAGTGCAATCTCCTGTCCCTGTTGCAATGATCTTAACTCCTGGAACAGTCTTGAATAACATCTTCATTACCTAGTTCAATGAGCACAAATGTCAGAATAATTTTTCTTTAACACTGGTACCTCTCCAATACCATCCAATAGATTTTTAAATATATCTTCTGCATATATTTTTAAAATATTGAATGTGGGAGTTGGGTTCAAAACAATCTAAACATTCATTTCCCAAGAACAAGTATTTGTGAGGGTGTAAGAGAATATACCAATCAGTAAACTACATTACATAAATCTCCTTAGGTAACAGTCTTATAAGGATATCATAATTAATTTACAGATGAAAAAGTGAAAGATTAAAATGCATATCTAGCTTTTCCATGGTTTCACAAATATTAAAAATAGATGGCTAAATTTCATCTCACATTGGTCTGGTTGTAAAGATAATACTTCTCAGCAATACTTTTCACAACCTATCCAAGCACCTTGATTTAATGAAATCATTGGTGTGAATTTGTACATCATGGTTTCACTTTAAACTTTATGTCTTATCACACTCATCTCAGCAGAGTTTGGCTCTAGTGGATGTCTGCACATTATGTATTTATAACTCTTTTATTGGAACAAAATTTTATATGGACCCATGTACCAAACACATATTTAAAACCTTAAAATATTATTTTTCAACTCTTATAATCATTTAAGATGGATGCTATCAGTATTTCAATTATACCTGTGAGAAAATAGTGGTTAAAAGAGGCAAGTAATATTCCAAAGAATATTCCTGTTTTGTATGCATAAACAGGCTTTGGACCCATGATTTCACCCTGAAGTTCATGCACTTAATTCAACACTATGTTATTTTCCTTGATAGGTAGTTCTGTTGAATTTTATTTTAATAGAACAAAGATATGGTCATGTTTTCCCCCCTTATAAATTTAACAGTTTATTTCAATCTCTTTCCTCAATTAGTATGAATGTAGAAGAAATTCTAAGTTATTATAGTTATGGCTAATCTATTCATCCAAATAAATAAAAATTAAAAACATTTATTTCACTACATTATATACTTAGTGTTCAAGATCAAGCTGAGAAGCTCTATTTCTGTACCATCGACACGTTCCTCCCGCCTTCAGCTTTAATTATAGCCTTTCTGGAATGACATCACTGATACACGTTAGTTCCATTTGACAGCTGTCAGCATATCCTGGGAAATTCCAACATTTCCTTCAGTTAGACTGTTTAAAATATGCAGCACTTCACATTATATGATATTGCTTATAATTCTTTTCCAATCTGGGATAGACACCTCTTTAAGAAGAGAATTTATACTGTCACAGGGAAAATATATATCTATGGGCTTAAAAGATCATCAGATGGAGTTATAACACTTCTGGCAATTAAAATATGTTTAGCAATTAAAACATATACTTGTCAATTTTCAGGCACATTTAAAATGTTTTAAGTATTCACATATGGGTATCACAATTTTTAAATGGGTATTTAAAAGTTTATATTTATAATATATCAATTTTACAATACAAACATGTGCCAGGTAGAGATCATATCCTTGTGGATGTTACTTAGCTATTTGTTCCCTCTCCATTTTTGACATTTTGTACAATTTTCTGAAATGCTGATAAACATTAAGAAGAACTAAAATGAAAATTTTCAAAGATTTCACTCTTGAAGGATATTGACAATGGCATACCAAAGTGTTTATCTCTAAATGAACTGTCCCCTGAACCATGTTGATTAGCATAGGTTGGACCTACAGGCTTGTTGTAAAGTCAGGAAGTCACTATTAATAGTTGAGATCTGCCCCCATAATTACTAAGCACTGAGAATTTTATCAAGGAAAAATGTGGTATGACTCCTATTGTTGAAATGCTTCAATTATTGAGAAAATAGATAGGCACACATGAATTAGATTTAAGGAGTAACAGAGCAACACATGTACACCTGACCTGCTATTGATGCAATTCTAAATAAAATTAAGTGAGTGTTTAAGTACATTCTAAAATATCATGATTATCAAGGACAGTTACTTTTTTTAATTAATAAGAAGTAAAAATCTATTTCTTTAATGTAAATGTATTTCAAACAAATATATTTATACGTTGAAGAAGGAAAATGGAATAGCGTCGATGATTATAAAATAAGGTAGGAGGCTGCCAACATATTGCAGGTATTGCAGGTATTGCACATAAAACTAGTTCTCAGAATCAAAGAACAAAGTGCATGTATCACATCTTCAATATAAAAAGGAGATCATATAGAGTGTGGTAAGGAAATCAGTATTTATCCATCTATGTGCCTACCTCTGAGCTGCACACTTGCACATACACAATCGTGTGATAGCCTCACAATAGCACGAACTCGGAGGCAGGAACTGTACTTTTCAAAATTGTATACACTTAGTGTCCTTAAGTATTATTTCTCAGTAAAACGCTGGTTAAATAAATAATTGCATGAATAAATTAACTGATTAATAAAAGAACATGCAAATAGTTATCTTTGAATGGAAGACATCTTTGAAATATGGAAACCCAAGTCATTCTTAAGAACAGTAGTTTTATTTTATCATTTCTCAGTTAATTGTTTTTTTCATACTAGTCTGCTACCACTTTCTCCATCTGTACCCTTTAAGATTATTGGATCTCATGTATATTCATGTCATTTATAATTTATTTGTCTTTTATATTTTTCAATGTGGTCTTGAAGAAAGTACCTATTTCTTTTATCTAACTTTAGATACTCTGTATTCAACTCTAACCATTTTTTAAAATTCTTTTTCTCTCTTAAGATGTGTCCATTTCCCAAAATCATACTTTGGGGGTTTTAAGTTTTTTTAATATTCAAGAACCACATCTTTATAGTTTTGTATTTGTATTATAGCATCCATTTTATTAATTCTCAAAACTCATTTAAATTGCTAATCAGACCTTAAAAAATTATCTCCTGGCATTTATTGCATCTCAATGGGAGCCATTTGCTCCAAGTGTTGATTTTCCTCAATGGGTAGTGAGTTTCTTTTAGTTGGTTATATTCACAAATAAAAATGTCTTAGGATGTTCTGACACAGTTTGTGCTGAGAACCCAGAGACTTCATCTACCCCAAATTCCTTTCCCCTGTTAATGGCCTCATTTCTTAGTTTCTTCTCTTCATTCCCAAGGCCTCAAAATAAAAATCCCTTGGACTGTTCTGAGTGATTCAATTCTGCCTTCAGCTTGAAGATGTCTCAGTCTCCTTCAGTTAAAAAAAGAGAGAGAACTTGATTGTTTAGTCAAAGACTTAACTCCCCTGCCCCTAAAACCTACCCCCTCACCACCCCCCTACCCCACCCTAATATTACAAGATGCCCCAATACTTAAAAAAATGGAAGTCCTGCCTGGGAAAGTTTTTCATATTCCAGCCCTGCTACCCAAGTAGATGTCTAGTGGGAACCATCCTCCAAGTTGCCTTGTTCTATCATCACATCTTTGTTTTAAAGCCAATGGGTTGGATATGACCCTAGGCACAGGGTCACAAAGATTCCCTTGCGTTCCATGAACTGATGAAACAACAATTCATCATTTTGGGGAAAGCAACTGCCACAAAGGTTTAGAGACATTCAGTTTTACATCTGACTGAAAGCAATTTGCTATAATTATGGATGCATCAATACTAAGTTTCAGCCTCAGTTTTGTCTAAAATCTGCTCTTTTTTTATTAGCCTTCTTTTAGGCTATTATTTTTACTTTTCTTTATCATATGTTTTGTTCATTTTTTCCTTAATTGTATAGTCTATTGAAAGTTTCTTCATGTGGGTCCTTCATGTTCCTTATTTATTTTTAAGCTATTTATTTTGTCTATGTTATATGTATAATGATTTCTCCACTGAAGTTTTTACCTTTTTTCCTCTTAATGTGGAAAAGAGAGCTTCTTCAGAGTATTCATTCTGAAAGAAGATTCTTTCTTGAATTTCATTTTATATTATAGCTTTCAATGTTTTCACTGTCCTTTGAGCATAAAACTTGTAGGAAAGTATTTTTAAGTATTAATATGTTTGCTTTGTACTCTTTCCTACATCCATAATTTACATAATTCTTTCAATTGAGCCCTATGAGCCTCTTTATTGTTACAACCATCTGCCCACAAGTAAACATCAGATATCCACAGGGAAAAACAGAATCAAATTTAGGGAATATTGAGATAAAAAGATCAAGAGGCACAATGAAGAGTGAGTTTTTCCAATCGCAAAAACTACTGTGGACCAACTTGCACATAAAGAAAGGAAATAAAAGGAGCAACAGAAAATGTCCTGGAGGAAAAAGAATAGAGACACTGTGCTCTGACGACTTCTCACTTGCACTGAGTTGAAAGCCCAGGGAACCCTAGTGTCACATAAGCAGTGAGGAAGAGCCCTGGACTTTGTGCCCAGTCTGAGAAGATGTTCAACAAATTCTTTTCTCATGAATGAGTGACTGCTGTTCAGTATGAAGGGGAAATAGGATGAGAGCTGTCTTCAAAGATTTAGAAGTTGTTTTGGGAATGAAGCAGCTACTTTGAATAACAAAAAGTTATTTTGAGATTGAAGAGAAGAAAATGAATATGAAGAACAACTTTTTGTTAATTTTCTTCTGGAAGAAAAATAACTGTCTAAAAATAACAAATTTCCAGTGATGGAAATCATTCATTCCTCTAATTCATTCCTCTAATATGCCTCTGATAATTCAGGTGATGGGCAAGGGTTTTCAATGGTGGCCATCATAAATCCTGAACTTGCAAAAATAAAGTAAGAAGATAGGGAGATATATACTGGATGATTAACTACACTACAACTTAATTCCAAGTCACGTAAGTATTATGAAGAACTGTATAATGTTATAATATTTTAAATGGATCACCTCACCTGGTCTCAGGGATTTAGGAGTCCTTGAGGAAGTTACATCAGGGGTATGTGTTTAACGATGAGAAATGAGGGGAGGGAGGGGAGAGATTGGTAGGTTACCTGGATGAGGGAAGAATGAATAAAGGCCCCAGACAGGAAAGAGATAAAGTCACTTTGGAGAACAAAGAGAGGATGGGTGTGGCAAGGGGGGTGAGTGAGATAGAGCACATGGTGCCTGACATAAATTAGTGGAAATAAGTTTAGTAAAGTTCAGGGAGCCAGGTGGACACTGACTTGGTGACCTCGCATCTGAAAAGTCAACTTGATGACTTCCATGGAAGAATTTTCATTCATTAGCCTTACTGAGTGTGTGGCTTAGAGTGAACACTCTAAGGGTCCCAAGACTGGGTGTCACTTACACTACTTGACCCTTTCGGTATGGACACTGTTAAACTTTCCAGAATAGATAGTGCAAGACTCAGACCACTTGCAGGATGATTCTGTTGTATAGGCAAATTCTTTCAACTATATAATCTGTACAGAAATGAAGTTTTTCTTCTCTTTCTAATATATTATTTCTTTTCCTTTTCTAATTGCAGTTTCAGCAGTTCCAGCAGTTCCTATACAATGTTAAATAATTGTTTGACATTGGACACAATTATTATAGTGACTAGTGTTTCTTCATTAAATTTCATGCTGGTCCTTGCCTTAAAATATTTTTTCCAATTGAATTAAAATCCATTTATTGAATTATAGCTTTTAAAAGGTGTTGTATTCTAAAACAGAAATGCATTTTAGATTTTTAAAATTTTTTTCCATTGTGCTGCATAACTTCTCTGAATTGTGAGACACATTTTCTATTCCAAGAATAAAAATTATCTGATAGTAAAAGTAATGCTGTGTGGTGGATGGAAGCAGAGAGGCTGTGAGACTGTTAACACGTACTGCACCCATCTCTTTTCCAGTGTCATTGCTAGTGGTTAAAGGAGGGTTTAGAAACACATGCCAAAAGTACTCAAACTGTTCTTGAAGATCAGGTAAATTTGACTCCCTAAGCTTTCTCACTATGGTGAGAATAGTCTAGAGCACAAGATACATATGTGTGCCTATCCACTGCACAGTGTTTCCTCTAAGGAACCTCAAAGATCCTGTCTAGTTCTTACTACAAGTTATACAAGCTAGAGGTAGTCCTTATTTCTTTTCCTGCATTGTCTGCTGGCTACCCTACTACCCAAGATGCAAAGTCATCCCAGTGACAACATGTTAGACCATGAAGGAAGATACATTATTACCTAGTGTAAGCTGAGAAGATAAGAAATACTTTCCAGTTGTTTCTGCCTCACTTGCCAGACCCAAAGATTACACTGAAAAATGGCATGTGATCAAAACCCAGGATGGAAATTCTTCTATAAAGCACATGGCTTTTCAAAGTAAAACCAGTGTCACTTGTTATAGTGCCTTTGTCCATACCTTTGTCAAAGAGATATGATAAAATTGTCTAAAGAAGGGCTTTCTGTCAGCATATAACTCCCTCAGCTGAATGTGGCATAATTTGAGTGTAGAACAGAGGGAAAGTTATAAATTGTCCATCATTGTAATTGAATGGGAAATTGTCACTCATCAAGTGGCCGTGCCATTCATAAACACCTTCCATCCATTGCACTGGACTTCTTGATTTGGTTCTTGTGAAGTGATTAATTTTCACTACAGTTGAGAGAATATCCATATTGAATGGTTTCTAGGAGCAAGTGAACACGATGATAATTTGCTTAACTGGTCAGTGGGTGTTTAACAATTTCCATTTATTGATTTACAGAGATTCCTTTATGCTCTCTGAATTTCTAACTTGATTCCAGAAAAGATGATGTACTCAAAATGGGGACTTGTAGATGGCTGTAATCAGTCATCTTGCTGTCAGCTTTAAAAGGAAAAAAGGGGGGTCTGGAAGATCAAGCTTACGAACAGGAAAATTAACCCAACATAACCTTAGGTTTATGACACTGAAAAGCTAGTTAAATGGCCTGTGGACTGTGTGTTGTAACAAAATGCCTCTATACTATAAAGTAAACTAAAAACTCTCCATGGAAATGTTACAATAGTTCCTAAAGCAAACTATTTTCTGTTTCCTCCTGTGGGAAAATGACTATGATTAGGTTTCTAAGATACTTTACTCCGCACAAAGAATATTGTTTGACAACATGTTCCAAGGCTATTGACAACAGTGATGATTCTCATTTAGAATTTCCCATCAATCATTTCAAAATTTCAACAAATATTTCAATTGCTATGAGCTGGAATTAAGTTTCCTAGTCCTTCAAGTAATTACTTGACTCTTAACATAATGACTCCTTATACTGTTACTTTAAATTTTTGTACCATCTCTCTAAGGAGTACATACTGATTTCCAGACCATATCTCATTAATTCTCCTAAAAGCACTGCCAGGGGAGAAGGCCAAAAGAAATTAGAAAAGACTGTTTCTACTTAAAAAAAATCTTTTCCATGGTTAAAAAAAGAGATTCTCCATCCATACATACAGTCCCTGTATGTGTGAGCATAGGTACTTTTGTTAAGCAGCCAGAGATTCCACTGACATTCTTTAAGCTTGCTTTATATCTGTAACAACAATTTAAAAGAAAAAAATTTCTTCCTGATGTATTCTCTAAAGTTACAAGAAATGGAAAGCCAGCAGTCTTACTTATATTGAGTAAATTACAGAATATTTGACACAGTCTTGAAGGGCTTTTTCAAGCAGATATACAAGAGAACAGACTGCAACAAAAGAAGTTGATCGTGTTTATTGTAAGCCTGGGCATGACTCTCTGTGTGAGTTTTTATTGCTGCAAACACAAGAGAGGTTTCCGTCAGCTTCTTAAGGGACATGTAGAGCATCTGGACAGGTTCTGAAGCAGTTAGTATGCAAATGCAATGGAGGCTATCAAAGGTGATGTGTCCCAACATGCTGAAAAAGAATGAAACACAAGCAGGGGTTTTGGTTTTTTAAATGTTGACTCTTGTTTATGGGGAAGACATAGAGGATTAAGGACAGACTTGATAGTTTCCCATGCACTTCTCTCCAATTCTGTAAACACTGCAATAGAGGGGCATTTGGATCTGTCTTGGACACAGGTTCCAAGAGCCATGAAAGTGCCAGAAATGGAAGATACCTGCTTGCTGCAATGTAAGTATAGCAGGACACTGAGGCTGGGTCATCCAGGACCTTCTGGGTAGAAGAGCTGGTCCTCCCCAGAATTACTGGGGTGATTCTAGCCCCAAGAGCACCACTGAGTTTGGAAGATCAAGAGGTGGAAATCAACAGAATGAGATAAACAAGGTCAATGAGACAGATAAAACAAGAGCCTTTTGAAATTCCTTTGGTTATTGATTAGATGGGTGTCCAAATTTTGGTGTTTCTGGGCTACACTGGAAGAAGAGCTGTTTTGGGCCACACATATGTTGTGTCACAAAATCACACAAAAATCTCATAGTGTTTAAGTACATTTACAATTTTGTGTTGGGTTGCATCCATAGCCATCAGGGCTGCATGTGGCCTGTGGGCTATGGGGTGGACACCCCTGGTCAGACAGTACTTGGTTAGTGTTAGCAAGGCTCAAAAAAGCCAAGAATAGGCAGACCACTGTGACAGCAGGAGCCCAGTCTTGTTTTAGAGAGTCCCCACTGTTCTTCCCAGAAGGACCAGGAAGGTAAGGACTAAGACCTCATTCAAAACTAAAGGAGCAGAAGAGTCAACTTGTCCATAAGGTGAATAGGTCTTATCTGGGGTGACTAGTCCAGAAGAACCACTAGTAGAAGCTGCTGCTCCAGACATCAGCAGTGGCAGCCACCATGGCAGTGCGAGAGGGAGTGGGGAGGGCAACATCTGGAGAAAGGGTTTCAATAGGGAGAGCCATTTTCATTGAAAAATCATCTGGCAAGTTTTCTCCCCAAGAAGAGCACAGAGACCTGTGCTGGGACAAATGCCCAGCAGCATGTGACTGGCACCCAGCTTAGCAGCTTCACCAAAACTGGAGAGAAACCATGCAGAAAATGAATTTCCTCTGTCAGGATTACCCATGGGCCAGTGCCCTCAAGGAAATGCAAATTAAAACAGTAGCTCAAATGTCACAGATGTGGAAAGAGCATAGAATTGAAAATTAGAAGATCTTTCTAAAAAAATCCCAAGCTTTTCATAGGTATAACTCTCTTTCTTTTCAACATCTTATGAAATGGATCAAAGAAGATTTTACCACCACTGTAGATGAAGAGAGCATCACAGAGAAATTAATTAAACTCCTAAGGTCATTCAACTTCTATTAGAAATCCAGTTTCTTGCTTTATGAGGAAGGAAATGTATGATTTCATTTTCTTTACACAGATTTTTATCTCATTTATTTATAAAATCAAATTATCAGATTGGTTTCATGCTTATCCATTTTTTTCTAAGCATTTTAAACATCTCTGTAAACAAAATAGGTCCTATTTCTACATCACTGCAACTTACAAATTATCGTACAACTTTCATTCTCATTTATTTTAGATATCTAATTAATATGGTTGTGATTGACCTAATCTTAGCCTTATTCCTTTAACCTGAACTACGCCGTAACTAACGTCCTTGCATCCACTATAGGCCATGCTGTGGATTGGACAAGAAAGATGAATGAAATCAAGTCTTACTCTTTAAGAATTCATTATCTAGTGGAGGAGGAAAAGAGATTAAAATTATAGTGGCAAGAGGTGTTAAAATATACTTGGATGCAATGTGTTGCATGAAAGTGACCATTTTACTCATGTGTGTTTTAGAAAATGTTTATGCATGTTTTATTATAGCCTATAAAGTATTTTTTGAAAATTATACTTTACATTATACTCATAACTGGTAGAGAGGTCCCATATGAAAAGTAAAATGAAGCCCAGGGATGTTACATGAATAACTAATGAAGGGGGCCAAAGTTTTGCCACTCTAAAACTTCTTTTTGTGATATTGATTTTTAAGCAGGTTATTAAGAAAACAAGGATGCATAAAGAACATTTAATCCTCTCTCTTTCCTGCCCAAGAGATTCAGATAGAAAAACCTACTCCAAAAAGAAAAATCTTAGCTCATTCAACATATCCTAATTTGAGTTAAGCATGGTAGATAGGATGACTTCAAGCAGGGGCCTCTTAACTCGATCACCTCTGTACCCCGTTTTTTTCTGGGCTGCCTAGCAGGCATATGTCTGCCATGTGTGTTCTGCTCTTCCTCAGCTGCCTGTAAGTTACCTATTACTTTAGAACCTCAGACCACTGAGGCCCCCTTTCTCCTTTGTTCTTAAAGACACATAAACAGCCCAATGCATTTTGGAGAGTCTCATATTTTATGACACTTCCATGGTAAGTACATTCACAATAAACTTTGGAAAATTTCTCCCATTAATTTATCTAGGTTAATTTGACTATTAGCCCAGCTGAAAGAACTAAGATGGTGGGAGGAAAATTATTTGCTTTAGTCCTCGCACTAACATGAGGAGCGGGGAGGAGACCCAGGACAGCTCTCCGTCTTCTGGCTTTCGAATGAGCATCTTCACTTTCCACTGTTAGTACATTTGAAGCTAGTGTTGAAGGAGGGATGTACAGAATTGAAGGGAATGGTAGTAGAGAGAATATATGATCAAAGCTTCTGCAGAATGAAGGAAGGAGAAAAAGGAACAGTCTAATTTCCTTCTCTCTGTAGAGGGGGCAATACATCCTAATCTGAGGGGAGTTATGAAAATGTGATGTAGACGCAGTGCAGAGCTCCTAAAAAAACCTCATGCATGGAACTGCTACTGTTGCTGGAGTAGAAGATGTAAGGCTGTAGCTAAGTGTGGCAAATTTAGAGTGTTACACACTGACTACCAGATCACTATAGTGATGTTAGTCTAACAGATCTTTCTCCTGAAGTGCCTTCGATTTCCATATGATTCTTCTTTTGAAATTCATAGTACTTTATCTGTATTTCTCTCAGTGAATAAATCATATTCCACCTTTTTTAGTAGTTAAATTTCTCCCCTTACTCTAATGGTGAGGTTAGCAAGAGCATTTTAATAATCTTTAGCTGTCTAAAAAGTAAATATATTTAATAAACGGGAATACTTGAGCATTTTCATGTTTGTTGTATTATGTTTTATATGAAACATGAAGTGTAAGACTTTTTAGGCCAATATTTATAACCTTAGTGCCTATTTCAGTACTTAATATACATTTAAGTGAATAACAGTGAAAGACCTATTTGTGGATATATTAATGTGTTTGAAGTTCCTGGAAGTTATATTGACAAGAAATGCCTTATTTTTCATTCTGTTGTATGAGATATATTTGGAAGGTTTTGACCTATTTTATTTTAAAAACAAAGATATTTGTCCAAAGCATATTGTAAGTGGATGACCCCATATATTTAAAGTATATATAAGCAATTTTTTGACTTGCCTGAACTCAAGAGGGTACAGTCAAGAAGCAGTATTTTTCTCTCTCTTACAAATGTCTTCAACTTGATTTATTAGATCTCCTTTTCTCACTGCAGACACAACCCAGGCTGATCCCAAAGACTTGTGGCCATTTCCATCTCTAAGAAGAGTCTTTGAACAGTTTTATTTTCCTGGTGTTCAGGAACTCAGTCTACTCCAAATAAAAATTTTAATTTCACAACCAAATTAAAGATTTTTCATACCCTACACCTGTGAAATGAGTAGTGGCTCAATGGCCAGCTATATAAAAGGAGACATTTGGTCGGTACTTCACTCTCCATCTCCCCTGTCTTTCTCCATGGGGTCAGAGAAAGGGGAGGAGAGATTACAGTGAAAAAGTTACAGGCTTGGTTACTTAGCTGGTAAACCTTTTGTGACTATAAAACATCCTCTGTTATGGAAGGTGCTTCACAATCTTCAAGGGTGAAAGAAGGGGAATCCTTATTGTACAGTTAGCTCTCTGTTGCAGAGATTGTAATCTGGCTGCTTCCCAAGACTTCCCCATAGCTGCTGCTTCATTCTACTCAACTCCTCCCACCCAGACAGACAGCCTTCTTGCTCAGGTGACTCACAGATGTTCCCCCTTTTAATTAATTTTTATTTTAGATTAGTCAGTACAGTTTCTATCCTTTATTCCCATTCCAGCCCACCCACCCATTCCTCCCATTTCCAACCCCCCTAGTTTTGTCCATGTGTCCTCTATATTTGTTCCTGTAAACCCTTCCCATTCTCCCCTGAAATTCCCTCCCCTCTCCTCTCTGGGCCTGACAACCTGTCCTCTATTTCATTGTCTTTTGTTATATTTTACTTCTTTCTTTGTTTTGTTGTTTAGGTTCCTGTTAAAGGCGAGATCATATGGTATTTGTCTTTCAATGCCTGGCTTATTTCACCTAGCATAATGCTTTCCAGCTCCATCCATGCTGTTACAAAGGGTATGAGCTCCTTCTTTCTTTCTGCTGTGTAGTATTCCATTGTGTAAATGTACCATAGTTTTTTGATCCATTCATTTACTGATGGGCACCTAGGTTGCCTCTAGCACTTAGCTATTGTAAATTGTGCTGCTATGAACACTGGGGTGCATAGGTTCTTTTGGATTGGTGTTTCAGGGTTCTTAGGATATA
>CM052538.1:83592093-83695277 GCA_028533065.1 Trachops cirrhosus
AAATAAAATAAAATAAAAGTTGAAAATAGAGAATTGCTAATAAAAATAATGTTATATTGTCATAGGACTAGAGGTCTGCTTTAAAATTTAGTGTTCAAAAAAAGATAATTGAAAAATCCTATTTATTTATGTATTTATTTTTAAAACTCACCTGAAGATATGTGTTTATTGACTTTTAGAGAGAGAGAGGAAGGGAGCAAGAAAGAGAGAGAGCCATCATTGTCATGAGAAAGAAACATCAATCTGTTGCTTGCTGTATGTGCCTCAGCCAAGAATCAAACCCACAGCCTCAGACCTGGAATTGAACCTGCAACCTTTTGGTGTACAGGATGACACTCCAACCAACTGAGTATCCCAGCCAGAACAAAAATCCTAATATGAAAATGAAAAATTCAAATATTTGTGGGATGGTTTTTAGGATTAAGTGGAGTCCTTGCATAGCTATTGAAACCAAATCACTGTGAAATTTAAATAATATGGGACTTCTGGTCCACATAAAAGTATATAGAATTACTTCTTCTGGTAATTCTTCCTTGTTAAACACAGCTATAAATAATGGAAATAGTGTGACTGGCAACCAATGAGTCCTCTAAGTGGCATTAAGAAAGCAAACTAGTTTTGGACCCCCAGATTGGAAGAAATACACAGCAGTAGAATGATTTACTTTCTTCTCATCCAACAGAGGAAGGCCACTCAGATGCAGTGTTTGCCAATCTCAACCTAGCAAAAAATGGCAGCCCCAATAGGCTCATTTCTCTTCTGAGATCAGATGGGAGTCCTGAGAGTATTAGGCATTAAAGTGATAATAAGAAAAGACTATGGATGACTTTTTTCTCATAATATAGGTAACACAGAAGATATGAAATCTATACTGTCAATAATCCAATGACCATTAATATAATTAAATATAATTTAAAAGCTCTCAAAAAAGAAAGTCCCAGGCCTACATGATTTTACTATAGAATTCTAGCATCCTTAGGACTGTGCTCATCCAGTAGGCTCCCTATCTTTGTAACTAAACAAGCCAACATTTCTCTTCCTTCACTTTCCTTCCTTCATTTTCATGAATTCCAACCATTGTAATACAACGATCACTGGTACACAAATGCAAAATCAGTGGAACAGCAAAGATGTCTCATGCTGTGAATAGCTTAAACTCCAGAACCAGAATGCCTGGGTTTAAATCCTGGCTTTTTCACTCTCTAGGTATGTGAATTTGGACAGGTTACCTAAGGTTTCTGTTGCTCAGTTTACACATTTAAAATGGAGATTATAAAATACCTAACTCAAATATTTTCTAGGAGTATTAAATAGCTTACTATAAGCAAAAACACTTAGAAGAATGTATGTATATTGTAAGAGTTATTTAAGTGTTAACTATTATTTTATTGCTACTACAGATATCATCCAAATGTCACAGAAGTTTTGATGAGCAAACTTTCCACACATCTAGCCAGTTCATCTTCTTCTTCCATTAGTCCACCAGTATTTTTGTTTAGATGTCCATGCTTTTCCATCTGAATTGCTACAATAACTTCCTACATTTTTCTCTTGCCTTTAGTCTTGACCTCCTCCTCTCAGTTCTCTCAGCCCCCAAATTACACTTCCTAAACAAGTAGCCAGGATTCCTTAACTTACTTGATATCTTTTGATGGCTTCCTTTTTCCCCTTAGGGTAAAGTAAACATTATTTAAAATTGTATAAAAGCCACTTATCAGCTTGCCTTTGTTTACTTTTCCAGCCACATTTCTTGCTATCTTGGAAATATCAAAACTGCATTCATTTCAAAACCAAAAATAAATTATTTCAGTTTCTTGAACACACCATGCACATTCTATATTTTCAGTGCAGAAATACACTTTTCTTGGCTAATACATACTCTACCTTTAGGTCTGTGTTTAAACATTATTTCTCCAACACCAACCATGGGGTTCCATAGCTACACATTCTACTCCCAATAGATACAGCAAGGGAATTGCCTGTCTCCAAGTCTTTCTCTGCCACTAAATTTTAGCTCTGTGAAGGCAGGGCTCCTATTTAGTGTATCCATTTTTTATCATGGCTCCTAGTACAACATAAAATATGTTCTATATGAATTGACTGACTGAAGGAATTTTTACACACTAAAGAAAATAATCATAAGCTGCAATAAATATGAAATATAATTAAAATAAGTATTAATATACTCATGGGAACTATACTTTCACAGTAGCCCCCTGTGTCTGTGGAGGAAATGTACCAAGAGACCCTCAGTGGATGCCTGAAACCACAGATAGTGCCGAACCTTATATATACCATTTGTTTTGCCTGTACATACATAACAATTATAAAGTTTAATTTTTAAATTAGGCACAGTAAGAAATTAACAACAACTAAAAATAAAATAGAATAATTATAACAATATACATCAGGGTCTGTACAGAAAGTATCCAGCCATGTATTATGAAAAATAGACACATTTATTGAAAAAGATACAAAATACAAGAAACATAGTACATAAGACAATGATGCCTCGGTCCCCTTCAAAATAGGCACCTTGGGGCCTCATGCAGTTCTCCCAATTGCCATCAGCTGTCCCAACAGATTTTCCTGAATCTCATTGATGGTCTGAAATCTCAAAGCTGATTTCAAAGGTGATTTTAGTTTTGGGATAAGCCAGAGGTCACAAGACACCAAATCTTGGCTGTAAGGGGACAACTCACATGGGTGATTTGAAGTCTCACCAAAAAACTCTGCATGAGTGGGGCATTGTCATGAGGAAGTTGCCAGTTACCAGTTGTCCATAGTTGTGGCCTCTGAATCATCCAAATAGTTTCTGTGGAGGAATGTTCAAGCTTAATGCAAAATTTGATGCAGATTTGTCACTCTATTCACTCAGTCATTTTGAATGTAATGGCCACACAGTACACATGCTTACACAATGGTGTCTACCCCCCCCCACTGACTAGTACAGTAAGGTCACCATTGTTCATGCATATGCATCCCAGTCCACTCCCCTTGGCTGCCAGGTAACATCAATGTTATGCAAACCATTCTCATTATATTAATAATGGTTGGACTTTTTCTGGACAGACATCATACTCTAATAAAAGTTATGTGAATATGGTATTATTGAGAAAAATGGCATTATTGAGAAACATAAGAGTTACTTGAGAACAAGTCATGTAATACCACAGTAGTTGTTCTTATAACCAAGAAGGCTACTAAGTAACTCATAGACAAAGAGACTATCAATGGTGGATACACTAGACAAAGGGATGATTCACATCCAGGAAGGGGAGGATAACAGCACAAGATTTCATCACATCACTCAAAACAGCACACTAGGAGGAAGGCGGAGATGACCCGCAGAGGACAGCAGCAGGGCTCAGGGAGTCAGCAATCCCCAGAAAGACTTAACTTAGTGGGGTGAAGGCTAACTATCCTGAAGAGACTCTGAGAGTCCCTAGTATCTAGGACTGCAAAGAGCAAGAAGGTGGTATGTGAGTTGCCCCTAATTGGTTCACCTCAGGGACAGTGCAATTGGTGGACTGAAGGTGTAGGCCAGGTGCAGAAGGGCACTGGGGGCCAGGCAACAAACTGAGGAACTGGGCTGGGGCCTGAGAAACTACAAAGCGTGTGGCTCAAACCTGGCCCCCATGCCCACAAAACCATAAGAAGGGAGAAAAGCTAAACCAATTCCCTTTCAGCCTGCTGCAGCCAGGAAGACCCGCAGAACTGGCTTGGCTTGTTTAAAGCCAGCAGGAGGCCTTTTTTTTTTTTAATGCCTTCTTCCTTCCTTTGTTTCCTTCTTTCTTTTTTATTCCTTCTTTCTTTCTTCCTTTCTTTCCTTTTTTATTTCTTTGTCATTTCTTTCTTTCTTTCTTTCTTTTTTCTTCCTTCCTTCTTTCCTTTCTTTCTTTCTTTCTTTCTTTCTTTCTTTCTTTCTTTCTTTCTTTCTTTCTTTCTTTCTTTCTTTCTTTTCTTTAATATTCCTACAAGTGAAACAATAAAACCTGGAGCTGTGAAAAGACCAGAATTAGACCCAAAGAGGGGTCATCCCAACAACTGACACAGTGAGACAAATTTCACTCTGCTACTCCAGAGAACTTGCAAGTTATTGTATACTTGCATTATTATTATTTTTCATCATTCTTACATTTTTTTATTTTATTAGTATTTTTTTATATTTCTCTTCTTTCTGTTTAGTCTTCTTTGCTTGGTTAGTTAAATTGCTTTGTTTGACTGGTTTCCCTTGTTCTCTCTTTCATAGCATATTTTTAATTTTCCATCTTTCACTTCACTTGTGTTCCAATAGCACACTACTCTAGGTCCTGTACTTCCAATTCTTGTTATTCAGATCACATAGATTCTGTCATATGATTGTTGCTCCATCACTATTGTAAATAATTGCTGTTCCATACAATTGTAAATACCACAAAGCACCCTTCCCGGATGTTAGCTCACTTCACTGTTTCCTGAACTTCGTTACTATTGTGGTTAACTATATTCTCTCACACACTACACCTATTTTCTATCCTTTACTCTCACTTTACCTCATAATCTGACCTCCCACAAGCTCACCATTTTCTAGATCTGACTCACAATCTTTCCCCACCCCTAACAGGAGTCTTATCTTTTCCCCACCTTTTATAAAAAGTGGCTAGTTGGGTGAAATATCACAATTAACACTATACATAGCCAAAAGACCTCCTATCTCTTCTCTATGGGTTGGTACTTCAAATACCATAGAATACACTCCCGCTGTCTTAAACCATTTTGCCTTCCCCCTCTAACTGATAACAAAAAGGAGTAGGTGGGAGCTTTGAACACCAGTATACCTGCTGGAAGAGGAAACCCACCAACAAAAGAACTACCAACAGATAACAACAGAAGAAGGGAGTGGAAGCCACACTAACCTTCACCCAGGACAGATCTGGAAATACAACTAAATGGTAGAGAAATTACCCAGAATGAACAACTGAACAATAGCAAAAGAGAAGCCACAAAACCTCATACAGACAGAACAACCAGCTTCCACACAACCTGTCCACCCCTGTACAACAGAATACAAGATGTGGTGGATGGAGTGACCCTCAGTTAACCAGCTGGAGGGAAGAACCCACCAAAGAAAAACCCAACAACAAAACCACTAATAATGAGGGGTTACTATATAATCTACTCTTTTAGGTAAGAAGTAACAGCCTGAAAAGTAACTTAAAGAAAGGAACAATTAATAGATAAATTAATTTCTTAGTGATTCATAGCAATGTATTGAAGGAATGATGTAATTTGAAGAGTATGTTAGTCAGAATTCTCCAGAGATATATAGGATATATAGATAAATGATGATAAATAGATAAATAGATATAAGAGGAGATTTATTATAGGAATTGGCTCATGTGATTATGGAGAGCATGAAGCCCCACAATCAGCTGCCTGTGAGCTGAAGAACTAGGAAACTTGTGGTGTAATTCAGTCCAAGTCCAAAGGTTCCAGAACCAGGGAAATTGATGGTACAATTCCCAGACTGAGTCCAAAGGCCCAAAAACCAGGAGCAGAGATGTCCAAGGTCAAGAGGAGATGGATGTCCCAGCTCCAACAAAGAGAACAAGTTAGCCTTTCTCTGCCTTTTTATTGTATTCAGGCCCTCAGTGTGTTCAGTGATGCTTACCTGCACCAGTGATGGAGATCTTCTTTACTCAGTCTGTTGATTCAAATACTAATCTCTTCTGGAAACACCCTCACATATACCCATAAATAATGTTTTAACAGATATCTTGGCATCCTTCAGTCTAAACTGACACATAAATGATGCAGACTCCAGCCTGTGAAGCCTGTGTGTTGTGGATACAGTAAACAAATTCACACAGACTGCAGAAGTCCTGTAGATAAAAAGGGATAGCATGGCCACTCTTTGAGAGAGAGAGCTCCTTGACCACTCTCTCAAGAGGAGAGTGCCTCTACCCTTGCCTGGACAAGCTTTTATTGCTTTCTAGTCGCATTACATCAAAGAAGGTTCTCATTCATTATCCTTAGATTTACTTTAAGTGATTACTTCTTACAGATAATCAAAAAAAAGGGAAAAATGTTGCAAATGCAAGGAACAACAAAAATGATTGATTTAGTTACATTTTGTCCTTGGGACAGCTTAGCACAGCCTTTAGGGAGTTGTTTCAGAGATATACACTAAACATCTGCAGTTTCAACTCAAGGTGAGGGAGTTTTAGCAAAAGCAAGTCTCATAGCAGCCTAGGTACAATGCAGGTCTGATTCCCTACAGGAAAACCTATCAATGGGCATGGGTCCTGTGTGCCAGACCTTGCTTCCCACAGGCATTTTGAGTGGGGGCTAGGCTAAATTCCCCAGGCCATGCAGAATGGTTCCCTCTAACTAAAATAACAATCACAAGAGGAAAATAACTATGTAGATTTCATTTTATAAATGCTTATTTGTTCTAGATTTTGTGCTAATGTTAATTTTTTCTCTCATAACCACCCAATAATAATTACACTATTATTGCACCCCTTTTAAAGATGAAAAGGTACAAGAAGGTACAACTACCTAAAGAACAAGGTAGTTAGTAGTAGAACTTGGACACAAATTCACGTTTGGTCAATTGCAATTCCTATAGTCTTAACCTCCATGCTATAATCTACACAATAGCAACCGAGGACAACCAGCAGATATTCTAAAGGCAACTGATACTACTCCCCAACCAACTGACTGACATCCTCCAACTTCATTCTATTCTCTGCGTAATGCAAAGCAAAGGCGATGAATTGGCAGAAATGCCATTATATTTTTCACTTAATAGTTAACTATAATAAACAAAAGAATAACTTATTGATAAAAGTAGACATGAAAATTTTGCCACATTTTAGGAAAAATTTATACAATTCTATGTCAAAAATTGTTTACCTTCTTAAGAGCTTGGCAATCACTCCACAGATTTTTTCAGCCTACCATCTAAATTTATAATCAGGTGTAATCGTATATGTATCTAAAACATGAAAAAAAATCTATTGCATAATGCAGTAACTTTTGTGGTGACTGCTTTATGAAAGGGAACTACAGGGTCTGAAAATGTAATGTGACAAAAATATATCTGCTTTTCATCCCAAGGATGTTCTTGAAAATAAGATGCAATATTTCAAGGGTTTTGAAATATTGAAATTATTCAATAAAAATGATATTGTTCATTTTGAAAATAGTGTGCCTAAAAATTGATTTAATATCCTTGTGACTAAAATGTTAATAAATAAATAAATCTTTAAAACTTGCTAAGTCATGAACTTGTATTCAGTATAGCTAAAAGAAGAACATGATGTCTCAGGGGCAAGGTCTAAAATATAACATTTTTTTTATGTTGTTACCACTATGGAGTTTAACCCAATCTAGGAAGCTATTCTTGGTCAAGTGTTGAAGGACAGCACAACTGGAATAAATTATTGGGATGGACCCATTTAGAAAAAGTCAGACCAAATAAACCACTCATACGAATGAAGCAGTGTGGAATCTGTGTTGGAATTCTCTCTAGAATGACCTGGAAGACTAAGGTGACTGGTTGTGAGCCATGTTTCTGCTGACATACTTTCTCACACTACAGGACAGAGAATGTCAATCAGGCTGAAGAAACTATCTCAGAAAAGAGAAATGCTTGTCGGTGGGCTTACTGATAGATTATTTTGAGAAAAATTATTCAATAAAAATGATATTGTTCATTTTGAAAATAGTGTGTCTAAAAATTGATTTAATACTTATATTTGTATTCATATTTGATTTTTAAATGTAATTGTAGTATTAAATTCTATTTACTTGGTAATGATAACTATAAAAACAATTGGTGATATTTATTTAGTACTTGCTATATATACAAGGTAATTTTCTTTCCTTGAATCTTCTCAACAATCTACAAAGCAGATAATATTATCATAGCTATAATAAGATCTTTGCCTACATGAAACCCCCATAATAATCCCATAACACAACCATATTTTCATAGCTAGAGTTTCAAGATAATGACTAAATGTCTTGTAGTAAGACTCACAGTAAATAGTGAAGACTCCAAACGAGGTTAACCTGACCTCAGAACTTCTTTTAACCATGATGCTTTCCATCACTTCATTCTGTATATTGTTAAAATGGGGACATTCTCCAGAAAAATACTGATGATCAGAAGAACTTAGGAGCTGTCCTGCAGCCACTGCTTTATTCAAGCAAACTAATCCTTATGCATTGCTCCTGTTTTATCTGTAGGAACTCATTATTCACCAAGCACACAAATATGCATGCATGTACACACCCCCCTACACATTCTCTCTCTCTCAGAGTAAACACTAACATATGATTTAGCTACTTCTAGCATGACAGTCAGTCATATATCAAACCACTTAAAGTGAAGAACTTCTTTACCACAGTCACAGTATTAAAGTTACAATACTGGAAAACCATTTTGAACCATTAAGCATATTTAAACTGTCTCTTCAAAATAAAGAAGAGTAAAATAACACACAACTATCTGTTTTTAAGAACATTTTAGAGCCAACACAATATAATTGTTATGCCAAATATTTCTGCATAGGGTGACAGGTTAAGACTTCTTAAAGTAGTAGTTCAGTGAATTTTGTTATGATGGCACAATTCTGATAACTCTTACAAGAAGTGGAATCCTCTATTGTTCAGAGAACCTGCAAACCTTGCTTGAAATCAGCATCATCAATTTTAAATTTCCTTTTTTCTGTTTCAGTGGATGTCAATATATTTTTCTGAGAGTCTCTGAATGGTGAATATCATGGTAGAATTATTTCTGTGAAGACATATTAAAAGTTATCTTCAATGAAAGTAAGCTGGATTGTTCATTGCCTTACATCAGTCTCTCCTTGTTATCAGACACTTAGTTCACTTCATTTTTTAATTATTTATTCTACAAATACTATTGAACCTCTATTTGATGCCAAGCATCATTCTTATATTGAGAGTATAAGAAATACAAGGTCCATCCTTCTTATAAATATTATATTGGTCATGGTCATGGATTTGAGTTTTGATAATTACTATGAGGAGTTTTTAAGAGTTATTATTTCATGAATTTTCATCCAATACTAAGATTATTCTCACTTATTTATAGATGCACACTTCATAACAACTTCCCTATTTAAGGTAGACAAATGCTGTTCAACAGTGGTATATGAAATATAAGTCAGGAGGTGGGGAATGAAACAAACTTAATTTTAAAAACACTACATCATGTGCCTTTTTTACAGTTCTAACAGCTTTATGAAAATGTATCTAAGCTCAGAGACTATCTTACCATAGCAAATTATTGAACTATGTTTTAGACAATCTGTGATTTAGTAATCATATATAGCATCTTCATGTCATTGCAAATGGTAAGGGGAGTAAGACACAAATATTTATCAGCAATTATTATTAAAGTAAAAATTAATTGCTACTAATAATAGTCAAGTGATATTTAATAACCATATTATATCTACCACAGCATTAAAAGGCAATTATGTTACTCATTGCTACATCTCATCTGTATAATCTAGCAGATTACAGTTGTAAATGATAACGCATATTGAGGACTTTGTTAGTGTATAATTAATCGGAGAAGTGTTCTGACCCATGCTGACCCAGTGATTTTATGAAAAAAAGATATAATGTAAATAAAGAATGTAATGTGAATTTATTGAAGGAAATTTGCTACAGCAAAATTGAATGATCCTATCTTATGTTAGAAAATTTATATAAACATACTTTTTAAAATTTAAAGATGTAGCCCTGGCTGGTGTAGCTCAGTGAACTGAGTGTGGGCTGCAAACCAGGGGGTTGCCAGTTCAATTACCAGTTGAGGCAAGTGTCTGGGTTGGGCTGGGTCCCCAGTAGGGGCCATGTGAGAGTCAATCACACATTAGTGTTTCTCTTGCTCTTTCTCTCTTCCTCTCCCTCTCTCTAGAAATAAATAAAACCTTTTTTTAAAAAATATTTAAAATAAAATAAAATTTAAAGATGTAGTTTGCTCACTCCCAGATGGGTGCCTGCAGCCCCAGCAGTTCAATGGTGCTTAGAAATATAGGTGAACAAGGTAGCCAAATAGACGGAAGCTGAGCCCACTTGCTTGTGTCCTCAGCACAGATTTTCAGCTGATCTTCTGACAAGGGACTGAAACAATCAACAGAATCTCAACCGATATACATTTTTGAAGCCAAAGGGTGGGGAGGATACTTTGCACCATCTGCACCTGTACAAAAACATACATGTGGTAGGTGATGAGACTCTCAGTCAAACAGCCAGAGAGAAGAAACCACCAAAGAATGACCCAAAACACAACAAAAACCCAATTACAACAAGAGAACCCACATAAATGGCATCAGTGGCATCCCAAGAGCATCCAGCTCAAGAAATCAAGGAGACTACAAAACTGAGTCCCACAAGTTTCCTATCACAGAAGGGCACCACACAAAGACAGAGTCAAAACAGGTCAATCTAATATGCAGAAACAAGCAAGAAGAGTCACCTAAAATGGGGAAACAAAGAAACAACTCAAAATTGATAAAAAAAAAGGAGGAATCCCCAGACAGAGTGCTAAATTAATTGAAGCAAGCAATCTATCAGACATAGAGTTCAAAATAATGGTTATAAGGATGCTCAGGAGCTCAATGAGAACTACAAGGAACTCTATGGAAACTACAAGGAACCTCCTGGGAACTACACCAGCATGAAAACCAACATAAAAACCATGCAGAAAAGCCAGTAGGAAATAAAGAATACAATGTCTGAAATGAAGAATATACTAGAAGGAATTAAAAACAGGTAGATGAAGCAGAGGATTGAATCAGCAAATTTGAGGCAGGGTAAAAAAAAATCCAGACAGAGCAACAAAATTTAAAAAAGGTTCAAAAAGAACAGACAGTTTAAGGAAGCTGCAAGACATGAAACATAATAATATTCATACCATAAGGATACCAGAAGGAGAAGAAGAGGAGCAAGGGGTAGAAAACATGTTTGAAAAAGTAATGACAGACAACTTCCCTGACTTGATAAAGGAAAAAGTCACACAAGTGCACAAAGTACAGAGAGTCCCAATCAAGATGAACCCAAAAAGATCCACTCCAAGACACATCATAATTAAAATGGCAAAATTTAAAGACAAAGACAGAATCTTAAACGCAGCAAGAGAGAAATAGCTAGTAAGATGTAAGGACACTCCAATAAGACTATCAATTGCTTTCTCACAGAAACACTGCAAGCCAGAAGGGACTGGCATGAAAGATTCCAATAATGAAAAGCAAGGACCTACAACCAAGACTACTCTATCCAGCAAGACTCTCATATAAAATGGAAGTCAAAATTAAGAGACTCTCAGTCAAAAGAAGGCTTAAAGAGTATATCACCACCAAGCCAGCATTGCAGGAGATGCTAAAGGGACTGCTTTAAAAATATGAAGACAAAGAAAGAGAGGAACACAACAATAAAAGGGGAAAATGATAATGAATACATACCTATCAACAATAACCTTAAATATAAATAGATTAAATATTCCAAGAAATGATATAAGATAGCTTAATGGATAAGAAAATATGACACACATAAATGTTGTCTACAAGAGACCCACTTCAAAACAAAATACCTACACAGACTGAAAATAAAAGGATGGAAGCAATATTCCAAGCAAACAGACGTGAAAAAAAATAAGTTGGAATAACAATATGTACACCAGACAAAATAAACTTCAAAACAAAGGCCATAGTAAGAGACAAACAATGTCACTACATAATACTTAACTGAGTAGTCCAACAAGAAGATATAACTCTTGTAAAAATATATGCATCCAACATAGGAGCACCTAAATATATAAGAAATATATAGGAGAACTTCAAAAAAATATTGACAACAACACACTCATCATAGAGGATTTTACACTCCACTGACAACAATAGATAGATTCCAAACAAAGAATCAATAAGGATATTGTGGCACTGATTGACACTCTAGATCCAATGGACATATTCGATATATACAGAATCTTTTACTACAAAGAAGCAAAATGTACATTCTTTTCAAATGCACATGGAACTTTTTTCAAAGATAAATCACATATTAGGACACAAAGCAAGTCTTAACAAATTCAAGAATGTTGGAACCATATCAAGCATTTTCTCTGATCACAATGACTTAAAAGTAGAAACCAACTTTAAGCAAAAAACTCAAAAACATTGAATCACATAGAGATTGAATAACATGTTATTAAATAATAAATGGTTAACAATGAGATCAAGGAAGAAATCAAAAAGTATCTGGAAATAAATGAAAATGAACACACAACAACCCAAAACCTATTGAACACAATGAAGGCAGTCCTGAGAGGGAAACTCATAGCAATACAGACCTACCTAAAGAAGACAGAAAAATTTCCAAAAGACAACCTAACCCTACATCTACAAGAACTAGAAGAACAACAACAAGCAAAGCCCAGAGTGGTCAGGATGAAGAAAATAATCAAAATTAGAGCAGAATTAAATGACATAGAAACTAAAAATACAATTCAAAGGATCAATAAATCTGGGAGCTGATTCTTTTAAAACATAAAATTGAAAAACCATTAACCAGACACATTGAAAAAGACAGAGGGCCAGATAAACAAAATTAGAAACAAAAGAGAAGTTACAACCAATACCACAGAAATACAAAAGACTAAAAGAAATTACTATGAACAACTGTATGCCAAGAAATTGGACAACCTGGGAGAAATGGTTAAATTTCTAGAAACATACAGTATTCTGAAACTGAGTCAGGAAGAGGCAGAAAACCTGAATAAACAGAAACTAGTGAAATTGAAACAGTAATAAAAAAAACTCCCAGCACACAAAAGCCTTGGACTGGATGGCTTCACAGGTGAATTTTACCAAACATTTAGGGAAGAGCTAATCCTTATCTTTCTCAAACTATTCCAAAAATTCAAGAAGAAGGTAGACCCCTCAACTCTTTTTATGAGCTCAGTAATATCTTAATTCCAAAACCAAGTGAAGATATAACAAAGAAAGAAGACTACAAGCCAATATCACTGAAGAACATAAATGTTAAAATCCTCAACAAAATATTGACAAACTGGATCCAGCAATACCTTTAAAAGGTCATACACCATAATCAAGTCAGATTCATCCCAGGAATGCAAAGATGTATAATATTTGCAAATCAATAAACATAATACATCACATAAACAAAAGGAAAGACAAAAATCACATGATCATATTAATAAATGCTGAAAAGCCATTTGATAAAATCCAGCACCCATTTTTGAGAAAAAAAAAACACTCAGCAAAGTGGGAATAGAAGGGGCATACTTTAACATGTAAAGACTATATATGAGAAACCTACAGTTCACATCATACTCAGTGGGCAAAAATCTAAAACTTTCTCCTTAAGATGAGGATCACGACAAGACTGTCCTCTTTCACCATGCTTATTCAGCATAGTACTATAAGTCTAGCTCCAGCAATCAGACAAGAGAAAGAAATAAATGGCATACAAATTGGAAAGGAAGAAGTAAAACTATTATTATTTGCACGTGACATGATAATGTACTTAGAAAACCCTATAGTCTCTCCAAAAAATTACCCAATCTAGTAAGTGAATTTGGCAAAATAGCAAGATACAAAGTCAATGTTCAGAAATTGTGGGTATCTTTTACACCAACAATGAAACATCAGAAAAAGATACGAGGAAAAAGTCCCATTTACTATAGCAACAGATAAATAAAGTACATAGGAATAAACCTAACCTGGGAGATATAAGAGCTATAATAAAAAAACTATAGAACACTGAAGAAAAAAATTAAGGAAGATACACATAAATGAAAGCATATACTGTATTCATGGACTGGAAGAATTGGCATCCAAAAAATGTCCATATTACCCAAAGCAATCTATAGATTCAACACAATTCCTATTAAAACACCAATGACATATTTCACAGATCTAAAACAAATATTTCAAAAATATATAAGCCACATGGTAAAAACCAAATATCATATAATCTCACATATAAATGGAACTTAATCAGCAAAACAAAGAAGGAAACAAAATATAACCAGAGACATTGAAATTAAGAACAAACTGACAGGAACCAGAGTGGGGAGGGGATAATGGGGGTGAAATGGGGAAGAGTAAGGGTCATCAAAGAACATGTATAAAAGACATATGGACAAAGCCAAAGGGGTGGGAGGTGGGGATGGCTGGGGTGGAGTTAGTGGTGGGGCAAAAATAGAGACAACTGTACTTGAACAACAATTAAAAAAAGGTGGAAAAAAAGAAAAAACTAAAAGGTTAGTAAGTCCCAAACAAAAAGAAAACAAACAAATAATATATACAAAACTAAAAAAAACATCCTGAATAGCCTCAGCAATCTTGAGAAAGAACAAATTCAGAGGGATCACAATGCCAGATATCCCACCTAGTAATTTTTTTTGCTGATATATCTCCTAGGGCAGGGAAAATAATGGAAAATAAACAAATGGGACTACATAAAATTAAAAAGCTTCTGCAGAGCTAAAGAAACCATCATCAAAATGAAAAGGGAACTTACTGTATAGGAGAACATGTTCACCAATTATACATCAGACAAGGGTTTAATCTCTAAAATATATAAAGAATTCATATGACTCAATACCAGAAAGACAAACAATCCAATTAAAAAATGGGAAAAGGCTCTGAATAGACACTTCTCTAAAAAAAGACATACAGGTGACCCATAGACATGTGAAAAGATGCTCAACATCACTAGCCATCAGAAGATGCACATTAAAACAACAATGAGATATCACCTCACACTAGTCAAAATGGCCATCATTAATAAATCAACAAACAACAATTGCTGGTAAGGCTATGGAGAAAAGAGAAACTTACTGCATTGTTGGTGGAAATACAGACTGGTGCAGCCACCGTGGAAAACAGAATGGAATTTCCTCAAGGAACTAAAAATGGAACTGCTTTTTGACCCACAATTCTACTAAGAGCTATAATAATTCTACTAATTCTACTAAGAATGTGCCTTAAAGAATTCAAATCACCAATTCAAAAGAACTTATGCATTCCCACCTATGAACATAGGTTTGTAGCAGCAGCACTATTTACAATAGCCGAAGTGCCCATCAGTAAATGAGTGGATCATAAAACTGTGGTATATTTACACAATCAAATCTACACAGCAGAAAGAAAGAACTCTTACTTTTTGCAAGAGCATGGATGGAACTGGAGAACATTGTGCTAAGTGAAATAAGCTAGTCAATGAAAGACAAATACCATATGATCTCATCTATAAGAGAAACCTAATGAAGAAAAATAGACTAATGGGCAAAATAGAACCACAAGCATGGAAACAACTGACAGTGACCAGAAGGTATTGGGGAGGGGGATAATTGTTGAAAGAAGGAGAAGGGACTAGTCAAAGAACTTGTATGAATGACCCATGAATATGGACAGTGGTGTGGGGATTGATTATGGGAGCATGAGGTGTGCTGGGAGGAGGAGGGAAAATGGGAAAAATTGGAACAACTTTAATAGAATAACAATAAAATTTGTTTAAAAAAATAAAATGTAAAGATGTAGCTCTTATTTCATCTTCAATTCATATTTGCAATGACTAGCAAGAAAATAATTCTGCGGAATCCAATTTTTTCCATAAAATCAAATATAGAAGCAAATAGCATTTGAAAGAAAAAGACATTGAGGAAAAACAACATTAATTAAATATAAATACCATATAACTCACTTAAGTAATAAAATCTTGCAAAATATGTGAAAATTAATCATAAAATAGTAAATTATGTAATGATACTTGTCTCTCTTACACCTTCAAAAATACATATTTTACTAGGAAGAGGGATGATGAATCTTAATGAAATTAAAGTGAAAAGTGCAAATAAATATAAATTTTTATTTGAAATGTAAGAGATTGAGAAGGGAGGTGATGAACAGTGGAGAGAAACTTACAGATGAGAAAGTAAACAAGATTACAGTGTACCTTTTTTAAAAAAATGTGTCATATAAATAGTATTCTGGTATAGGGAAATCAGGACCTCTGTGAACTAACTTTTCCACTGAAATTATGAAAACATGGGCAAATAAATAAAAACAATTATTTTAAAACTTTGGATATGAAACAAAGCCACATAGCAAGCTAAAAATCTATCCAAGAACAACTTCAAAACCTCTATAAGGCGACATGGTCTGTGACATCTTTTACTCGGGGCTAATTCTTTCCTCCCTAGAACAGTGATGTAGTATCCAAAAGCCTGTTGCTTTGCAGACACTAGAGAAAGGTGAGTTCGGATCTCTTTTATAATGCCCTTGAACGCACCATCCCCAGAGCACAATCAATATTTTGTTGGAAATTGCAGCTCTGTTGAAAATTTCTATCCCCAGTGTGGTTATTTGATGTGACTGGGAACTCAGATCACTTGGTAAAGTGTGATCTACACGGTGTTCCCAAAACAATAGTAATGGCTGGCAACATCACATTGCGTAATTCTGAGTTTCAGTTGGAACAAACAAGAGCCTAGAAGTGGTGGGGGAGGCATGATTAAAAAATGTCCCAGATGACTAGATGGCCAGAGAGAACTATTAAATGTTCCAACCCATTCATCAGAATCTCAAAGGCCATGCTCAAGTACAGGAAAGACATGGGAAAGGAGAAGGTAGGAGTCATTCACATTTGACTGACCTTAAAACTCTGTACAAGCATGAAGTGAAAGCTAAGAATGACTGGTAAACTGCTGGAAGTTTGAATGTACCTCCTCATACACACAAATTCCCTTGGAAAAGAGAAAATATATAAGAACCTCATTTAAGGAAATTTTATGATGGATCATTGCTGACCAAAAAATTATACTAATCTAGAGGTGACCTGCTAAAAAGCTAAATTTAACGATAAAAGATATAATGAATATATATGAATACATATTAATATGCTCAGAGTGCTTGATGTTGCACACTGTTAGGTGCAACATCACATCTTGCATGCATGAGGCTGGGGGTGGGGGGATAGTCTGATACCAAAATGGCCATATGCCTAAAGAAATCAATAATTGTAAAGATAATAATGTCTCACAAAATAGAAAATATCAAATTAGAAAAAATATATTATTTTAAATATCTTGGATTTGAAAAGAGCAATAACTAAAACAAAAATTTCACATGTATCTCAATAAAAGATTCAAACTGACATAATAAAGAATGAACAAACTTGAAGAGAGGTCAACAAAGATAATTCAATTTGAGGAGCAAAATGTATAAAGAATAAAGAAAGTGAAAAAAGACTCAAGAGAATTGTGATATATTTGAATATACCAAAAGAAACATAAAGAAATTTTCAGAGGAGAGAAAACAGAGACAAAACATATTTTTTAAAGGCTGAAAATGAATTTTATGAAAAATATTTTCTGTATGTCCAAGAAGATTAACTCAGAGTCCTACAACTATACAGAACATAGTCAAATCAATGAAAGTCAAAGGAAAAAAAGTTTTTTGAAAACAACAGAATAAAAACAACTTTCTGAAGGGATCCTTAATAAGTATAGTAAATGACTTCTCATGAGAAAAATGCAGGTCAGAAGAGAGTGGGATAATATCTACAAAGTTTTGAAAGTTGACCAAAAATTCTATATCTAGCTAAACTCTCCTTCAAAAATAATAAAAAATTAAGACATCCCATATTTTTTTTCCAAAAAATGGTTGGGTAGGGTGATAATGTGTTGCTGGAAAAAAAAAAGCCTTTCAAAATTTTTTTTCTTTAATACAAACCAAGAAACAAAAAACCTGAAGAGAGTCATTCAGGCTGAAAGGAAAGGACACTGGATAGTAACTTGAATCCATAAGAAAATAAAGAGCATTTGTAAAGGGTATTACACAGAGAAAACATGATGTCTGTCCAGAAAGTATTCATCCATATAATATGAAAAATAGAGACATTTATTGAAAAAGATACAAGATACAAGAAACATTGTACATAGGACAATGATGCTTCAGTCCCCTTCAAAGCAGGCACCTTGGGACCTCACACAGTTCTCCCATTTGTATTAGCTGCCCCATTGTATTTTCCCGAACTAATAAACTAAACAGATAAAAACCACAAGATCATATCAACCAATGTATTAAAAGCATTTAATACAATCCAGTACTCATTTATGATAAAATCTCTCAGCAAAGTGGGATTAGAGAAAATGTGCCTAAACATAATAAAGGCCATATATGACAAACTTACTGCCAGCATCATATTCAATGGGCAAAAACTACAAGCATTCCCTTAAGATCAGGAATAAGATAGGCATATCCACTTTCATCTCTCTTATTCAACGTAGTACTAGAACTCCTAGTCACACCAATTAGACCAAAAGAAGAAATGAAAGGCACCCAAATTGGAAAGGAATAAGTAAAACTGTCTTTATCTTTAGATGACATGATATTTTACATGGAGAACCCCAAAGATTCCAGCAAGAAACTATTAGAACTGATAAATGATTTCAGCAAAGTAGCAGGTACAAAATTAATATTCAGAAATCAGTTGCATTTTTATATGCCAATAACAAAAGAGAAAGAGAAATTATGAAAACAATCCCATTCACAATTGTCCCAAAAAGAATAAAATACCATATTTTGCCATGCATAATGGCTCAAAATTTAGGGGCAAAAATCTTTTACTTTAATTTTTAATTCAATTTTTATTTATTTATATTTAGAAACAAAACCAATTATGATATTCCAGGGTATTATTTTGCATACAGATATCATTATTGCTTTCTGGAGTTATACTTTTAATGCATAAAAATAAATAATTTAAAAATTTTCTGTAAACATGGAATTAATAGTACCCATGTATAGTGGACATTCTTACTTTGCCCTCCAAAGTTTGGAAGTATAGCATGGCAAAATATAGGTATCTAGGAATAAACCTAACCAAGGATGTAAAAGACCTGCACTCAGAAAATTATAAGGTACTGAAGAAAGAAACTGAAGATACACATAGGTGGAAGCACATAATGTGTTCATGGATAGGAAGACTTGACATCATTAAAATGTCCATAATACCCAAAGCAATCTATAGATTCAATGCAATTCTTATCAAGAGTCCAATGATATTTTCTGTGGGAGTAGAACACATATTTCAAAAATTTATATGGAACCACAAAAGGCTCCACATAGCAACTGTGATCTTGAGGAAGAACAAAGTTGGAGGAATCATGCTACCTAATCTCAAACTATATTATAAATCCATAGCAATCAAAACAGCATGGTCCTGGCATGAATAATAGACACATACATTAATGAAACAGGATAGAGAGCCCAGAAATAAGTCCAGAACTTTAAAGTCAATGTCAATTAATATTTGACAGAGGAATAAGCACATACAATGGGCTGAGGATAGTTTATGCAGTAAACTGGCTTGGTGAAAACTAGACAGATACATGAGAAAAATAAAACTAGACCATCTTCTTAAATCACACACAAGAACAAATGCAAAATGGGTCAAGACTTTAATGTTAGACTTGAAACCATAGAAGTCATAGAAGAAAATATAGGCAGTAAAATCTTGGCAGTTGCTTGTTGCGATATTTTAACTGATATATATCTCCCCAGGCAAGGGTAACAAAAGAAAAAAATAAATTATTGGTACTACTTCTAACTAAAATGTTTTTTCACAGCAAAGGAAATCATCAATGAAATAAAAAGACAACCCACAAAATGGGAGAACATATTTGCCAATACATCTGATAATATTGGGTTAATATCCAAAATTTGTAAAGAACTTATAGAGCTCAACACCAAAAAACAAACAACCCAATTAAAAAATGGGCAAAGGACCTGAAGAGACATTTATTCAAAGAGGTAATGCGGATGGTCAATAGATATATGAAAAGATGCTCAGTGTCACTAATCATTAGAGAAATGCAAATTAAAACCATAATGAAATATCATCTCACACCTATCAGAATGGATATCATCAATAAATCAGCATACAAATGCTCGTGAGGATGTAGAAAAAGAAGAACACTTTTGCACTGTTGGTGGGAATGCAGATTGGTGCAGCCACTGTGGAAAGCAGTGTGGAGATACCTCAAAAAATTTCAAAAAGGATCTGCCTTTTTGCCCAGCTATCCCACTTCTGGGAATATATCCAAATTAACCCCAAAAAACAGCTTGAAAGAACATAAGCACACCTAAATTCACTGCAGTGCTATTTACAATCACCAAAATTTGGAAGCAGCCCAAGTGTCTATCAGTAGATAAGTAGATAAAACACCTATAGGATATGTACACAATGTAATACTACTTGGCTATAAAAAAGAAGAAAATTTTACCTTCTGCAACAGTGTCGATAAGCCTTGAGAACATTATGCTAAGTGAAATAAGCCAGTCAGAAAAAGACAAATACCATACATATTATTTCACTCATATGTAAAATCTAATGAACAAACTGAACTAACAAGAAAAGTGGGGACAGAGTCTGAGATGGAGAGAAAGATGAGAGTTAGTGGGGAGAGGAGTTTAGGGGGTAGAATAATTGAGCAAAAAGAAAAAAGGACTTATACATAACAGTGTGGTGATTGCGGGGGGAGAGGGTTATAAGGGGACTAAATGGTAATGGAAAAAGTACAATAAAGGCAAATACCATATGATCTCACCTTTAATAGGAACCTAAACAACAAAACAAACAAAAAACAAACAAAATATAACCAAAGACACTGAAATAGAGAACAGGCTGACAATCAGAGTGGAGAGAGGAGGGAATTTCAGGGGAAAGGGGGGTTTAGAGGAACAAGTACAAAAGATACATGGACAAAAACTGGGGGGGGGGTGGAAATGGGAGGGAGGTGGGGAGCACTGGGAGGTGGGCAGGGATGAGAGTAAAAGACAGAAAACTGTACTTGAACAACAATTTAAATAAATAAATACATAAATACATACATAAATGAAATTTTAAAAGATTAAATTGGAAATTTTTGAAATCCACTAAGAATGTCTCTGGCCCACAAGCTTTTCTTGATGATCGCTACCAAACATTTAAAAAGGTAATGCTATTCCTTCATAAACTTATTTTTTATTCCCCCAAAATAGAAGAGGAAACATTTCTCAATACATTCTATGTGGTCAATACTACCTTCATAGACAATATAAGAAATAAAAACACATTCACATAAAAACTAGCATATGAATGTTCCTAGCAGTATTATTCATAGTGGTGAAAAATAGGAACAACCTGAATACCAATTGGGGAATGGATAAACAAATATGGTACATACAGAAGACTTCTAGCCAAGATGGAAGTGTAGGTAGATATACTTTGCCTCCTCACACAACCAAAAGAAGGATAATGACAAATTTAGAAACAAAAGATAACCAGAACTGCCAGAAAATCAAAATGTATGGAAGTTCAACAACCAAGGAAGAATTAAAGAGTTAAAAAAGAAATATTCACCCAGACCTGTAGGAGGGGCAGAGTTGGGCAGCTGGGGGGGAGAGGACTCATGGCAAGCTGGCAGCTGGAGGACCAAGGCAGGAGCTGTTGGAGCAGGTGGTCCCACATTTGCATGCGGATAAACTGGGAGGAATAACTGAGGAGCAAGACAGACTGTGCAATGCAGGTTTCCAGAGCTGGGAAATAAATCCTCAAAGCCTCTGACTGAAAAAACCTGGGGGTATTGTGACAGTAGGAGAAACTCCCGGCCTCACAGGAGAGTTCATTGGAGAAACCCATGGAGTTCTAGAACGTACACAAACCCACCCACTTGGGAATCAGCATCAGGAGGGCCCAATTTGCTTGTGGGTATAGGAGGAAGTGACTGAAAGCCAGCTGAAACCTGAGCAAGTGGTATTTGTCCTCCCCCACATACAGTGCTACAACTGCACCACAGAGGGTTGCTCTGCCCCTTACTATGTAACAGGTGCACCAAGAGACAAAAATGTCCCAAATGAAAGAGCAGATCAAAGGTCCAGAAAAAAATACAACTAAGCAATGAAGAGAAATAGCCAACCTATCAGATGTACGGTTCAAAACACTGGTAATCAGGATGCTCACAGAAATGGTTGTATATGGTAGCAAAATACAGGAAAAAAAAGTGAAGACTATGAAAAGTGAAATAAATGAAAATATACAGGGAACCGACAGTGAAGGTAAGGAAACTGGGACTCAAATCAATGATTTGGACCAGAAGGAAAAAATAAACATTCAACCAGAACAGAATGAAAAAACAAGAATATGGTATATATACTAAAAAATATGGTATATACACACAATGGAATATTATTCAGCAATAAAAAGGAAATAAATTACTGATGCATGCTATTTATGAATAAACTTTGAAACTATGATCCTAATATCTAAAATCCAGTGACAGAAGAGTACATACAGGGTGGGACAAAGTAGGTTTAAAGAAAATAATATAATAATTATTATAAAATTAATAAATAATTAAATAATATTACAAGAGTAAATTATGTGTGTTGTGCACTTACAACTATAACCCTACTTTTGCCCCCACCCTGTATTATATGAATACATTCACATATAAGAAACACCCAGAGTAGGCACAGCTATACATAAACAATACATTGTTTGTTGTCTGAAGCTGGGGATTGGAGGTGGGATGAAAATGGGAGTGACAATAATAAGTGTAGGGGTTTTTTTGGCATAAAGAATAGTACTCAAATTAAATTATACTGTGGTCACACAACTCAGTGAATATACTAAAACTCAATGAACTATACACTTTAATTTTATGGAATATGAATTATATCTCAATAATGCTGTCTAAAGAAACCAACAATCAATCTACCAAAAGAAGAAGAAAAATGTTATGTAAAAACTCAGAGGAATAATTTTAATACTGAATATTTTTAAATTGAATAAATTAGTAATGAATGGTGTATCATAGACCATTTTTCAGGATGAACACTCATTCATTAGTTCATCAAATTTTGTCACTTAAAACACTTACAGGAATATACAAAAACTTAGAAAATTATGCCACTAAGAGAGGGGTGATGACAGTAACAACTTAAGAGGAAAGTCTATTTGGTGTTTGGCATTCAATATTTCTAGAGAAGAATTCCATACAAGAAAGCTGATTGCTTTTGTATACTTCATGTTGTTAAAATGCTGAGTGGTAAGGTTGTCATATTCATGGCTCTTTCTTCCCAGAAATAAATTGACCCCAAATTCTCATTTCCATCATCTTTGTGATGGGAAGTAGTCCTCTGACAATTTGATTGAAATCAGGACCGTAAAGGACAAAGGGGGAAAAATCTGAAAAAGTAAAGATTTTTCAGCTCCGGAGAATCGTTTTCCATCTATGTTCAGTATTGGGTCTCTACAAAATTATGAAGCCACCAGTGGTCCATTTAGAACAGGCAAGCATTGGCCTTAGTATGCATAGATGATTTCCAGTTCATTTTAGTTTCCTGGCTCTATTACAATACTGCATATCTAGTCTTATGATAAATCCCTTCACCTTCTTTAGTATTTCCAGAAGAGTTTTCAAAGAACAAAGGACAGCAAGGTCAAGTTAAAAGTAGAACATAATGAGAAATACATGTAGGACAAACAGGAGGGCATGTAGGTTCAATCCGAATTTGAAATCGGGTGGTTGGTGTCCCCCATTTGTGTCATTCACTCTCTTTCCTCACTCTCACATCAACTTTAGAACTGGGTTTTGTAAGTTTTTCTTCATTTAAACAAAGGTTTAAAAATAAATTCATTCAATTATTTCCATTATCCTAAATGACCCTAAATCTTTTCCAACCTCTTATGGTCAATATACACCTGGGATTCATTCATCATATCACCTAATACATTATGAAAATAACAGGGTTACAGAAATCAATTCTATATGAAGATAATTTCTGTGGTGGTAACAGAACAAGATAAAATATGCTTCTAATCCACAATGCAGCCATACGCAAAAGAGAAATCTGTTAATAGTCACCAAAAGTGCCCCCACCTATACCTGAAAAAATTATAATAGTTAACATTTATGGGGCATTTATTGTATGTCATACCTTATCATAACCTCTTTATAAGTATGAGTTAATCCTATATTAAACTTAGAAACTAGGATGACAAATAAATCAGGAACTGAGGCATAGAGGGTTTCAATAAATTGTTCAGGTTACTCTCCATGTTACAAAGCCAGGATTCCATCTGGAGCAGTAGGGCTCCAGAGCCTGAGTTCTTGCCACTCACTATAACCTATACCTATGTTTAAAAATACATCAGTTGCAAATAGTTGAAGGTCATTCTCTACCATTCTATTTGCATGGGGTAGTTACAGAATGCCATTCATATGTAGTCTGTCCAGAAGGTATCTAGAAGGTATCCAGCTATGTAATATGAAAAATAGAGACATTTACTGAAGAAGATAAAAGATACAAAAAAACATTGTACATGCGACAATGATGCCTCAGTCGCCTTCAAAGTAGGTCCCTTGTGATCTCTCATAGTCCTCCCAATTACCATCACCTGACCCATCGAATTTTCCAGAATCTCATTGACAGTCTGAAATCCCTTATTTTTCAAAATTAATTTTAGTTTTGGGCAAAGGCAGAAGTTGCAGGGTGCCATATCTGGGCTCAAGGGGGTGCTGAGTCATCTGGGTGATTTGATATTTTGCCAAAATACTGCCTGAGACATGATACATGAGAGGGTGTGCTGTCATGATGAACCTACCAATCACTAGTCACCCTTAGCTGCAGCCTTCTGAAATATCTGAATAGTTTCCATAGAGGAATATTCAAGCTTGATGCAAAATCTGGTGCAGATTCATTGCATCTGTGTGCATTATACATGGTAAAATACAGTAATTATAGATAAACCTTTCTTTGAAATAGCTAGCCAGTTATCCCAATATCATTTAATAAAGTTTCTACCTCTCTTCCAACTGGTTATCTATTAAGGACATTCAACCTTGATTATAAATTATATTTTTAATAAGTGTAAGTATTTTTATATATACACTCTTAATTATGTCTCATGGAACTGTCCGTTGGTCCCTGCAGTGGTATTGTATGGACCAATAAGTGTGTGTAAAGATCCTGAAACTCATTTATGGTAAAAGAAAAATAAATTAAAGTGACAATGAACTTTTTCTTATCTATCAGATAGACAAACATTTATACTGTTTAATACCGATATTAGCCAATATGTCAAAACTAGTCAGATCAAAAATGTTTATGGAAATGAAAATTGTATCACCAGGCAGTATCTATTGCAAAATAGTGTATTTGAATACTATTCAACTTCAAACAGTGATTCTCCATGTTTGATTAGGGGTCCCTAAGATCCTTTCTGGGTATTTGTGAGGCCACGGTGCTTTTCATCATAATACTAAGATATCATTTACCTCTTTTTATTATGTAAATATTTGCATTGATGATTTAAAAGCAATGATGGGGAAAACTGTTGTCACTTTACTGGGAATAAAGGTACTCACAGCAAATTATACCAGTAGTCATTTTTCTCCATCATTCACACATAGTTACACACACACACACAGTTTCACTCACAATGTCTTGATGAAGCACTAAAAATAATTCTACTGTTATATATGGTTGTGATAATATTTTGTATGAAGAAATACATAGTACGCATTAAGCACTTCTGATGCCTGCTGAAGTTTAATGATTGTCTTGAGAGAAAAGCTTTTGTATTAGATGAGCTAGCCCTTTATTTTATGGAACACCACTTTTATTAGAAATAAGGACTGACAGGCAAACTATACTTATTCAGACCTGAATATTGGGGGGATCCTCTTTCTAAAATGAACAAAGTGGAAATGCCATTTCAAAGAAAACAACTGCCACTACTTGTTGCCAATAATAAAGTCTCAGCTTCAAGCAAAAATTAGAATTTTGGAAAAATTATATTTATCTCCAAGAACTTGTCAGCTTTTGAATATTTAAAGACCTTTCTATAATAATATTAACAAATGTAATTTTAAAATTCATAAAACAAAATATGTAAATAGTTGGAAAACCTTAAGGGAATTAATATTTTCAAATGATCCACACAAGAGTAAAAGGACCATTTAAATTGCAAAGGCAAAATAGATTTTAATGTAACAATATGAATCATTAATTTTGTTTCAGATTCTGTACTGCAAATTTTAAAAGCTTCCACTTGACAAGTTTTGATGTAGCTTTCAAAAATATATACACAATTTTTTAAAGGCCACTTAAATATTTTTCCAACTTCCTATTTGTTTGAAACCATATTATCTTCATGCACTTCACCAATATTACAATACACTGAATGATGAAGCAGCAGTCAGAATTCAGCTGTCTTCTATTAAATCAGACATTGAAGAGATTTGCCATAGGTGAAAAGGGGAATCCTGATACTTATATTTCAGGCTTGTGATGAAGATAAGTTAAATAAGATATACAAAAGCTCTTGGCAGACCTGGCCAGTGTGACTCAGTCAGTTAGAGTGTCATCCTATAAAGCAAAAGGCCATGGTTCCTTGGTTCCATTCCTTGTCAGCACACATTCCTCTGTTGTGGGATTTGTCCCCGGTTAGGGCACACATAGGAGGCATCTCTCACATCAGTGTCTGTCTGTCTATCTTTCTCTCTCTCCCCATTCATCTCTCTCTAGAATCAAACACTTGGCAAATGACTGGCACCCAGAAAATATAGGCTTGCTTTTATGTTTCATTACTGAAATAGAATTGAATGGATTAATTGTTTAAAGTACATTCTATCCAATTCTGTATAGAGTAGAGCATCATGGTTAAGAGCATGGATACTGGTGTTGTAAAAACTCTGTTCTGCACTTTTCAAGCCATGTGGCCTTGGGTGCATTACTAATCTAAGATATAATTTTTCCTCTTGCAAAATATGCAGAGTAATCACAAATACCTCACAGAGATATACAGGCATGAACTATAATGATGAATGTTCTTTGTACACTGCATGGCTTGTAGTGAATGCCCAACAGATGTTGGCTATTAGCAAAAAAAATATTTGCAAATATTAAAATAATAGCCACTCTAGCTATTTTTTGTTTTGAAAAACAGTTATTTTTCATAAAAATATGTTACAATATCAGAAGGAGAAGAGAAAGAGCAAGAAATTGGAAATCTATTTGAAAATAATAATGAAAGAAAACTTCTCTGATTTGTTGAAAGAAATAGACATGCAAGTCCAAGAAGCATGGAAAGTCCCAAACCAGATGAATGCAAAGAGGCCCACTCCATGACACATCATAATTAAAATGCCAAAGGTTAAAGATAAGGAAAGAATCTTAAAAGCAGCAACAGAAAAGCAATTAGTTACCTACAGGGGAGTTCCCATAAGACTGTTAGCTGATTTCTCAAAACAAACTTTGCAGGGTAGATTGGTAAGAAATATTCAAAGTGATGCAAAGCAGGGACCTACAGCCAAGATTGCTGTACCCAACAGAAATATCATTGAGAATTGAGGGGCAGATAAAGTGCTTCCCAGATGAGTAAAAGTTAAACAAGTTCATCATCACCAAAACATTATTATATGAAATGCTAAAGGAACTTAAGAAAAAGATCAAAACTATGAACAATAAAGTGGCAATAAATACATATCTATCAACAAGTAAATCTAAAAAACAAACTAAGCAAAGAAGAAAAACAGAAACAAAAACATAGATTTGAGAATGTTTTGAGCTTCCTAGAGGGAAGAGGGGGTATGAGGACCTGTGTAAAAAGGTGAAGGGATTAAGAAATACAAATTGGTAGTGAGAGAAAATCCTAGGGATATAAGGTATAGTATAGGAAATGGAGTAACCAAACAACTTATACACATTACCCCTGGACATGAACAATGGTGGGGGGATTGCCTGAGGCTGTGGTGTATATGCTGGGTGGAGGACATAAAAGGGGGGGAAATTAGGATAATTGTAATAGCATAATCAATAAAATATAATTTTAAAAAATAATAAATAAAAATAAAGTGCAAATGGGTCCTGAAACCAAAAACTTTAGAATCTGACTTTGAAAACTCCTTAATTTAAAAACACCTTGGATAACTATACAACATGCATGACTAATGAACTAGTAACCACTAGATATATCACCTCCCTTCCATTTCTCAATGAAAGTTGTTATTGAGGTTATTGTAATCCTACTCCATAGTTCTACTTTGGTGGTGGAAAAAGGCATCTTGTCTTTTGTTTTATAGCCTACCACAATCAGAAGATAAGTTAGAATGGACAGTGAGTATATTATACTTGCAGGAACATTTTACCAAAGAGAAGACCAGTCACAGAAGCTACCAGTTGTCTCCCAATATCTGTTCTCAGCTTCTCGGTCAGTAACAGACCCCATGAATTTAAGCTGGACAAATGGGCTGCCGAAAAATATATCATTTGCTAGCTTTTGTGTGCCTCTAGATGTGACTAGTAATACATAAACAAGATGGTAACACAACATTGGTGAGGACTGGAATGTAAATGTGATATCTAGAACTGGAAGAGCTATCTTGGAAAACAAGTTGGAAGCCACACATTAAAGCTAACAGAGCACAGAAGATGCATGGGTTCCTGCGGAGAAGAGCCACCATATTAGTCATAGTTGGCTGATAATTTTGTGAGAGTGAAACAAATTTCTATCTTGATTAAGCTACCATAATTTGAGATTTTATGTTACTTATAATTGAATCAAATTTTAACTGAGAAAGTGACTTAACAGTACTGTTAAAGAAATAAGACTATTTTATCTGCTTATTTATGTCAATTTTCAATTAGTACTACCAATGGAATAGTTCAAGATAGTAGATTACTATTAAAGGTGAGGGTAGCAACTCAAATTTTATTGGAATATTTGGTAATCTTACTTCTAAAGCACATGTCACCACAAAGCTCCTGATATTTTTTACTGACTAGAAGATTTCAAAACTGATTTACACTCTAATTACACATACCCACACACAAACTGCCCACTTTATTGTGCTTGATTCAATGAAGTAAAACGTTTTTTTATTTATAAGTTAATAATGAACAGTAACTAAGTTAAGACTACTAATACAAGAAATGAGCTAGATATCATCTATCCACCATAGAATTATAAAATATTTAAATTAGAAGATATCTTACTAAATATGTACTGCAACTCATTCTTCTTTACTGATGAAGATGGTTGAGATCACAAAATTATATATAAAGCTGTGAAACATAAAGGTACCAATTGCTATTTCTCTAGCACATTTACTGTAATCTGCAAGATCTACCTTATCAGCATGGGATACCAAATGAATAGCATTTCTTTTTTTCTTTGTTTATAATGAAGACCCTATTGTCTGTATTAATTAACAAGAAGGTTATCATTCTTACTTCCAAACTGTTGTAGAACTCCATGATCATACTTAGTTCATGGTGATAGTGAAAACTTTAGTGGACCTAATCAACTCACCCACCAGTTTCATTGTTTCCCTTTCTTTGACACATAGATTTTTTTCTTTGACATATAGTTTTTATATTATTTTCACCATAAGGTTTTCAGTGATATTAATTTATCTAAAAACACTATAACAATTACTAGTAAATCATATTTGAAAATGGAAAATTCCTATGATGCTTAGTAAATATGAGAAATAACACCACTTATTTTTATTTAATGTGAACATAGCCCTTTGAGTCCTTTGCAAAAACAAGATAAAAATAATTTAAACATTTCTTTAAGGCTGACTTTAGGCATCTTCATAACCTTCTGGAATCTATCTTATCTAACTTCCTTAAGTGATGCCTTTCTAAAAGATTGCCACAAACAAAACCTACACACACAACCCTTTCAGTAGATGGCAATTATACTTTAATTTAATTCATTGTATCTCTGCCTACTGCATTGATCTTTGGTCTGTTTCTGTGCAAGTTAACTTATTTTGATATTTCATGTCATGAATCACTATAGGAATTTAATTAAATTGAAATATTAACTGTGCTGTAATTGCTACTGAAGTATTGTAGATGTCAGGCCACTGTGTTTTTACCCCACATCATGACTGGAAATAAGATGCTGCAATTCAGACTCTTTTGTTTAAGAAGAAATGTATACAAAAATAAATAACCTAGAGAACTCCATTTCGATCCAGGATCTGGGATTAGACATTTACCTTTTAGAGAGAGATAATAAACCTTTTAGCAGAATATTTGATTAATTACCTATAATTATTTGTTTCAAATTTTCTAATGTTCCCATGTTTAATGCTCTTGTGTTCACGATCTGCTCATTAATAAATTGCCTGTCAATATTAATCTTACCCAGGATTTTAGACTCTAATTATTCAGCTTTTTAAAAAATAAATGATCTCCATTTCAATTATCACTATTAGTTCCAAAATCTCTCCTGATAATTTACTTTAAAAAGTTCCATACTACATATTATCAATATAAAATTCTTATAAAAATAAATTAACCAAATTAGCAAATTTATTATCTGAACACAGAGGAGATTATACACCCTGAGGTATTTATCAATGTGGCAGCATAGATACTACATAATGGAACTAACTGGGCCAGAGTATTTAAGATAATTAAACTTTGATTTAGTAAGGGAAAGCACTTTACATGCTATTGATACTTAGACTGAAACAGTAACATTTTATTTTGCATAATAAATGTAAGTTAAAGTATCTTGGACATTTAATAATTTTGTTTATTCAAAATTCATACTATTGCATACAATCAGATATAAAAGTAAACTCAAGTCAGGCAATCAGTCAAATTAATTTGAATTTTATTTCTCATTATATCCAAAATTAACTTAATTCCTTCCCAAAATAGATAGAGTATAGACAAGTGATTTAGGCACTAATAAGCATTAATTTATATAAAGATTTAATTAACCTTTAGTATCTTAAGAACTTTCAATATCCAAAATTTTAGTTAGTTGGCATTTTCCTCTTTACCTTTATAATAGGCCTTATAAATTTGATGATGTTTCTTTAACACTCAAAACAATGTAATATATAGTGTCATAAATAAATATTTTGGGGTAAATTAATCAAATATTGGGTTAATAAATAAGTGCTAAAATATATTTTTGGATATAATACTGATCTGTTAGTATGTGTATTGAAGATATACTAAAACATTATTCATTCATTTCCATACTTGATTCAGATATCTTTACTTTTTACCTAACATCTTTTTTCTCTTTCAGGATCTCATTTAGGATACCATATTACTAGTCCTCCCATCTCTGTAATCTCCTTTTTTCTGATTTTCAGATATTCCTTCTTTTTGATGATCTTGATAGGTTTGGGAAGTACTCATCATACAGTTGGTATAATTTTGTTAAATAGATATTTGATGTTTTTCTCATGATTAAACTAGGGTTACATGTCTTGGGAAGAAGACTATGGGGTCAAGTACCTTTTCCATCACATCATGTCAAGGGCACATACTATCATCATAATTTATCATTGTTGATGTTAAATTTGGTCACCTGACTTAGGTAATGTTTGTCAGGTTTCTTCACTGTCAACTTACTAAAGTTCCCTATTTTCTATCCACATTTTTTTGGATGGAAGTCAGAATGCACAGTCTATATTTAAGGATCTGGACTTCCATTGTAACTTCCAAGTTATGTTTCACTTACTTGAGAGTAGAATATGTACAGAAATTATTTGAAATTTTTCTGCACAGGGAATTTGTTCATTATTGTTTCTTGTTTGTTTATTCAATTATTATTTATATAAGTATGAAGAAACTTCTAATTTAAATCTATGACATCTAGTACCAATGATAACTATTAAAATGGAGGGATAATTTAAAAAAGCTTTATGTCTGAAAAGCTTTATGACTTTCCATATATGATTTACTAGCATATGGCTTGCCAAGTTGCTGCTGATGGTTAAAATAAAATAGCCTCAGGCACACTTTTCTTTGATTCTCTCTTTTATCTTTGAGCAATATGCATCTTTACCAGCAAAGAAAGGGAAATAAAATCTATTCTCAGTTCCTCTTTGGAACTCTTTAGGAAAAGCCAGATGGAGAATGGCAGTTTTACTTAAGAGCAACTTTTCATTTTCTCTTCTTCTAACCTACATATTCAGTTTTTCTCCCTATTTTAGTGCAAAAATATATATTTTCTTTATTTACTCTTTATTTATGGAACATTTACCATGTATTCTTTGTGGAAGATAATGAACAAGTTTGCTATGTCTGTTTTTCACATTACATTTTAATTTAATTTAGTTCATTGGTAGTTAAATTGAGGAAAGCAGATATTAGATGTAGTGAAACCCATCACATTTTTTAACCACGTGTCCACCAGGAACTACACCACTTTCTCCTTTCTTCTTATAATTGCCTCAGATACTTTAGTTCAAATACTACACATCTTTTAGGAGATCTTAGAAATGTTCAGTTCAAAACCCAGAAGGTCATGGAGATCATAACTGACTAGTCATAATATAGAAATCAAGGAAATTTTCCTGCTGAGGCACAGATATTCAAATAACCCACAATTATAATTAGTATTAACCCCAATTTCTGTATTATTTGCACATATAAAAGACTGACATATAGAAAATGGAAAGATAATGCTGCATAGTAATTAGCTAGCATCTTGTGTATGTTTGGCACTTTCAAGAAAAATGGAAACCATAAAATTGATTGCATATGTTTGCCATCAGAGACCCCATTCTTTAAGATAGAGATTCAAGTCAAATTTTCTAGACCTGAAAAAATTATTTCTTCTAAAAATATAAATTAAGCAGCTTCTGAATCCTGGCCAAAGAAACTGGTCTTATATTAAGAATTTATGTTCACTGTTATTCAATTGTATTTCAAAACTGTGCTGTGACATATGGCATTAACGTTACCTTACTCTTCCAAGAATCCTCATCAAAAAATTGTTATAAAGATAAGCAAATACGGTGACTTTTACCTAAGCTTATCTGTTGGGTGAACCAATCTACAGCAAATACAGCCCACTTTGAAATAACAAAGAAAACTTTAAATATAGTAAAACTCCAGAAAGATCCCATTTGAGCTCAATATTTGTAAGCCTGATTTTAGTACATGTTATTGAAGCCCAAATATTTTGCTTCCCAAAATACTATTGTATTTGAATATCCTGATCAGGACTGTCTTTTCACCCAATTCTGCTACCTCTATATGACACAATTATGTTTATTGTCTTTAAAACTGTGTTGATTCAAACATGTGACCCTTTTACTTGTAGGACTAGAGCCTTGTATGTCACTTTCTTCTGAAAAATACCTTCTTACTGACTTAGGTAAAGAAAATGCTGAAACAATTAAGTATACCAAAAATATTTGTATTTGCTGTATTAGGTTGAATTGCATAGAATATCAATTACAGAAGAAAAAAAACTTTACCTAAGTTTCCATGTAGTACTTGAGAAGCTATTATGAGTGAATTACAAACTATAATTTCTAATTTTAATGACCAAGCTCTGATAACTAAATAATATTCCACTTCCATTTAGAGTACATTAGTATGTTTTTAAAGATGGTATGTAAGAAATCAAGTGACTATAACAGTGATTTACATATGTTAAGCTATTCTACGTTTAAATAAAGATTTCCTAAATACATATACTGTTTTGCAGGCATACACATAAGTTAATTTATAGAAGAAGAGGCAGTCTTGAAGCAGGACATGATTATCTAAAACATGCAATATCCATCTCTCTATTCAATGCCGATAGTTATTTTATCTCACAACTTGTACACAGTATATCCTTAATTATAGCTGCCAAGAGAGAACAATTTGCTCAGCAAACAAAGACTATCATTCTATGGGACAAAATAGAACCAGCAGGTTGACATCTGTGAATTATGCAAATAGAGGAGTTGAAATCAACTACGTCCTAATAAGCAACTTCTATTCAGATGGAAAGGGGAGTGGGAGAGTGTTCTCAGATAATTATTAAAGTTGGGAGGGCACTTGTTCCCAGGGTGCATCTCAGGGAGGACTAGTTTGTTTTGGCTTGCCTCCTCAAGTGGAAATTTAAGTGTGAATTAAAAAATGGCATGCTGAGTTTGAGGAATGGATTCTTTTCTCTGCCAAAGAGCAGCATTGGATAGAGGGCAACATGTCATTGATTTTGAAGCTCCAATGTGCATTTTATACCCTCATGGTGAATAGTAAGTAGTTTAATGTTGTTTACGATAGACTCTTTATGAATAATGTTAATAAACATAGGGTTTACACTGCTTCTCATTTTACTTGACAGAATCTTGCCACCTGCTCTTTCATATTTTTGATTAACACTAAAGTCCTTATTAAGGAATAAAAAGAACAAATTTGTTCTCAAAGGAAACATTTACACTCGCTTAAAACTTATTTTGTATCTGACAATTTTTTCTAAATTATCCAATATATATAAGGTTCATAGCATTTTAGAGATTTGAAAGGTTTCACACTAATAAAATCTTCACCACAAACACTATGTTTCATACTAAATTTTGATAAATAGAATGTGACAGGGTTATTAGAAGATGGGGCAGTACAAAGTGAATATGTAGTCTGGATGACAAGGATAGGCAAACCACATTCTTAGCAACTCATGCCTACACTACATGTGCACTAAATTCAATTTATAATCCAGGTGACTTTTAAATTTTCCACGGAAAATCTGGATAATGCAATTAGAATAATACTTACTGAGAGTTTTATAAATCATTGAATAAAATCATGACTAAGCATTTGGAATGACAGAGTCGAAATCTAAAGACCTTTGTGAAAGGTAAGAGATGAGTAGAACGTTTCTCTGCAAATATATGTGAAAAAAAACAAGACTTTAATACAAAACAGGAGATAAAGAAGAGGAGAGTGGAAAATATAACTACTGTTTGATGTGCCAAGCAGTAAGGACTGTATGTATGTTATCTTCAGTCCTCACAATGGCACTATCAGGTAAGTGTGATAGCGGACCTTTCACAGAGTAGTAAATAGTGATTCAGAAAAATAAGTTGATTCAGCCAAGATCACATAGCCAGAAAGGACAAGAGTTAATTTTAGTTGGTTCTGACTTCAGGTATAGTTGAGTCCAGTTGACTATAATCTAGTAAGAACTCATCGCTTTTTCCTCAGCATAATTCAGTGAGTAAATGAGGAATCACTCAATGTTCAGGTAGTGAAACTGTGATTCTGGTATCTTCGAACCTGTCAGAGCTTCATTTTTTGCAGAGGTCTTGGTTCTGATCTCAACATTTCAGCAAAATATAGGAAAACAAAAAGGGTTAAGAAGAGTATCAAAAGACATTTAGACAACTGACAAAGGATATCAGAACATAATTTAAATCACAAGAAATATGAGACCTCAAAAACTGAGTTCACAATATGCTTTCAAACTGGTAGTAGACTACAGTGCTTTGGTTCCAAAATAGCATGTGGTATTCCACATGACTTCTATAGACTTTTGTCTAAAGGAAGCTGTAAAATCTTACAAGACATCAGTGAAGGAAAACGCTCTCCAATTCTTCGAACCTAAATATGCGCTAAAGAAGTGATGAGCTGCTCACTCTGCAACACTGCAGACCATATGGATGGTGGTGGAGAAATTCTCTAGACACTGCTGGCAAGTTACTCTAAGTCTCTAATGGAAGTAAATTATATAGTACTTTCTAAAGTGACACAGTATCACTCTAGTAATGTGCAGATAAAGTGTTCCACTGAAATCTAATAGCTCAAACTCGCCAGAAATATTATTAAAATAATTGCTTCCTCCTACTTTTTTCTTCTTTTTTTGGCAAAGTGCTACTTCATGTGGCAGCAGGTTTTTAAAAAGAAGGTAACATAAACTATAGCAGGATGCAGAAACTACAAAGGCAGTGTTCTCCCTCTTTAATAATTCTTACTTATGACTGCTGACCTAACACAGCAGCCTGGAAAGCTGCCTTCTAATAGAACATTTGTGGATAATTGAACTTCTGCTCATTGTTCAAAAGGTCATGAGGTTTGAGTGGGCTCTTTTTCTTTTGGTAAATTATTCAGCCTGAGTATTTATTGGCCTGTCAAAAGGAAAGTATTGTATGAACTGTCTTTGTTGCTCTTCAGTGTTTCCTAATTTGATTGTGTTCTTTTTGTGCATAACCTTGACAGAAAATTTCCATCTCTCTTTCTTAAATTCCAGTCCAGAGACCTCTTATCTTTGCTCTTTGCTGTATAGATCAACATCATGAATCAAATGGACATGGCTTAAGTTAATGAGACTGAATTATAATACTGATTAAATGGAGGGTTTGGGGTTGGATTTCTGTTTCAAGCTTGATAGATCATTGTTTTTATTAATATTAGGAAGCATTCCTTAAAAGGAAATCTACAATAGAAGAAATGGGGCTAATTTTGAAGGAATTGCTAGAATTAAGTTATCTTTAGTCATCTATATTATAATTGAATTGTAAAATCTTTATTTTCCAGCCCTACTTCTACCACAGTAGTTTCTTCACAATTTCTACATGCATGACTGTAGTTAATAGATCAATGCACCTCAATTCTGAATAAAATTTGTGTGCAACCTGGGAAGTCCATTACTTTTGCATTGTCCAGACTTACTAGTCCTTCATAACTATTTTCTGTGTCTAATGCTGGCTGAAGGACAATTACTTAAGTCAAGAATGAGAAGGTCATGAGACAAAAAAAGGTGGCTGAATTTGTGAAAAATATATTCCATGTACAGCTCTCATTTTCTTTTGACCACTGCAATCCTTGCACTTAACTACCTACATAAAATTGAAGACTTTTTTCTTATTGCTGTCAGATGAGGAAGAATGGTCTCTTCAAAATGTTGTTCTTTTCCTCAGTGAACATCTTTCTTACACTATGGGCCAGAAAACTTTCTTTTGTTAATCATCTTGAGTTTACCTAGAACTAAGCTAGAGTAACTTCCTCATTTAACTTTTATAAGAGCCAGGTATGTCAATTTTATTATATATGAAGTGCGGAGAGACAGAGAGTTAAGTCACTTTCTCAAGGTACCATTTCTCATAGATGACAGCCATGATTTGAATCCAGATTTAAATGACTCCAAAGTCCAGACTCTAATTTATTTCTATGTCACATAAATGCTGGGTTGCTTTAAAGCCAAGGATACTGAACAGAAAGTATTAGGTTCTAAAGGACCTGTCAATACATGAGATGCTACTGATTTAATTCATCCATCCAATAGGTATTGACTTCTATGATAACACAAAGATCACCTACTGACAACCTACTACTTCTAGTTCCTTTGCTGTCATTTGTTATATGTTTCTACCTCATTCTCCTGATATCTGGTTCAGTATTTTGTTTCTCTACTATATACATTCACCAACTTGGCTTAGTTCCTGACTTCATTCCAGCTTTACCCCTCAGGTTTTGTTCATACTGAGTCCTTAGCTACCTAAATTCCTCTTTACTGCTGGGTAAACTGGTCATGAATAGCTGTGAACTCCCAATGACTTGCTTACATACTGCCTTAGCATTTTAAGTGCTGGCTTCAACTCAGCAAGGCCTGATACTCACCAACCAACAGAAAACTTCCAAGTGGACTGGAGAGAAGCTCTGTCATAAACTTGCAGATACAATCTGCAGTGTATTTCTTGACCTATGGTTGACATTTTATAGTAAAATCCTGAAAACCTAATGCTTAAGGCACTTTAGTTTATCTGAAAACCAGCCTCAGATAGTGGGAAAATATATATTGAACAGTTGTAGTTTTATTCCTAGGCTTTCTTATTTTAATTGGAAACTCATTTCAACCCTTGAGATTTCTAAATTGTGAACCTCTGCACTGATATGTTTTCTGCTTTAGAGTTGGTTTACTAGCCTTCATCTGCTCTCCTGTCATTCCTGACTTGGAATTTAATTCTCATTTCTGCTGAGTTTAACCTCATTTTGTATTCTGGTTATCTATTGCTATGTAACAAAGTACCTCAACAATTAGATCCTTAGATACAAATATTTTATTTTTCTTGTGATCTGTACATTGAGAATCTGTGCAGTTTGGCTAGTAATTCCAGTTTTCCTCAAGCCATTGTGCTCACTTGTGGCTTTCAGTGAGCAAATGGACTTTTTGGAGGGTCTAAGATGGCCTTCACTCACATTACCTATTGTCTTTGCAGGTTTGGCAAGAAGGCTGAGCTCAACTGGAACTGGTGAGCAGAGTACTCCCCATATCCACTCTAGCAAGGGTTCTTGATGTATTTGAACTTCTTCAGTGGAGAATCATAACTCCTAGAGATAAGCTTCCAAGATACATGAAGCAAAACGTGTCTGTTTCTTATGCCTTGGGCCCTGAAACACATCATTTCTGCTGTCTTCTAATGGTCAGAGCAGATATAAGCCCACCAGATTCAAAGGGAAGGGACATCAGTCTCACCTCTCAGTGGGAGGAATATCATAAAATTTGTGGCTATCTTTCATCTGCTTTACCTCCTATACCCTGTGTATGTTTCCCTCTTAATTTTAGTGTGTGTTTCCACTATAAGCCTGAAAATCTGAATCTCATTTCTGGTAATTAATAAAATCCCTTTGTTCTAGTTTAATTACATTCATTCACTTATTAACATGCTTTTTATTTTTCACCTATTACATGGTTGAGTACTACAAGAAGCAATAATTAGAAAGCAGTACAAAAAAGTAATTTTCAAAATATGAACTTTGTTACCTGGCTTTGAAACTTGCCTCCACCGATTGTAAATTATGAAATCTTGAGCAACTTATTTGAGCCTCAATTTCTTCTTTTGTAAAGTGCAGATTAAAATGCTCATATTATGTGGATACTAAAAATATTACACAAAATGATGTATATTAAATAGTAAGAATATCGCCTTGCACTCAAAAGCACACTAGCAAAAAAGAGCAGTAGCTATGATTAATAGCTCTCATTATTACTCACTATGTGAGCCTGAATTAGCCATTTAGTATTTCTAGGACTCCTCTTTTAGTGAGTTTTTGTTCTGTATAATTAAGAAACTTGATTTTTGTTATGCTTATGGTTATGGTTTAGTACATTAAAAAATATAGATCAAAATCAGCAAAGGGTAAAGACACATGGAGAAAAGTCCAAGAGAAATCAGGTGCAAGCTCCAGATGAGTCCTCTTAGTGGAGTAACACGGGGACAGATAAGATGAACTTACCTGGACAAATTAGTAGAGCATGACTGAAGGCCTCAGGCATACAGAAACATTCTTATCATGCAGAATATTCAGAAATTATCTCCCAGGAGTGTGAATACAGGCCTTTCTTCAAGATGTACAGGGTCTGAGCCTCCTAGGCCAGCTGGGATCACTCCTTCCCTCCCACATACTGTTCTATAATGATAATAATAGGGGAACCTGCGTTCAGGGCATATGCGATCTGTGTTCATCGTTCTCAATTTTTCTGTAAAAATCTAATTGTTTAAAAAATTAAAGTCTATTAAAAATCAAAATCCAATTGGACAAATAGGTTATATATAGGCTGATAAATATTCAGGCTGAAAATATTTTAATAATTGTTTTCAAGTTATTTTATCTAATTGAGATTGTACCATAAGAAATTCTGTTTCTCCCTGGCTGGTGTGGATCAGTGGATTGAGCACCAGCCTGTGAACCAAAGGGTTGTTGGTTCAATTCCCAATCAGGGCACATGCCTGGGTTGCAGGCCAGGTCCCCAGTAGGGGGTGCGTGAGAAGCCACTGTACATTGATGTTTCTTTCCCTCTCTTTCTCCCTCCCCTCCCCCTGTCTAAAATAATAAATAAATACACTCTTTCAAAGAAATAAAATTCTGTTGCATTGTCTTGACCTAGTACCTTTAAAGTTTCTTTTATCTTTGTGTTTGTAGGAAAGGACTGAACATTTTCTTATCAATACTAACTTTTACTATTCTTAGTAGCCTAAAGGTAGGAAAAGGTCCAAATGTCCATTAACTGATAAATGGATAAAAAAAATTCAAAGTTCATACTACAGCAAAACATGGAAACATTACACATGAAAGAAGACAGACACAAAGAATATTATGCTATATGATTTATGATAAATTTTCAGAATAGGCAAATTCAGAGATAGAAAATAGATACATATTTTCCAGAGCAAGAAGAGATGGAGGAATGTGAATTGACTGACATTGAGTATAGGTTTTTTGGGGGGGGTGATAATGTTTTGGAATTAACAGAAATAGTTACACAACTTTGTGAACACTAATATCTACTGAATTATACACTTTAAGAGAACAAATTTTATGGTGTGTGATTTATATTTCAATTTTTAAAAGTAGCTCTTTCTCACAAATAAATTGTTAAATTTCAATACCATCTGCTCTGTTTTTATACACTAGATTGGCAGACATGTCGATTGTTAAAAATAAGCATAACTCTAATGTATCTAAGTGTTCCCTTTGTCAAATATTCTTAACTTCCTCTCTCATTCCATTAGACAGATATGCACACAATCCTTTACCTTTATAATTATAAAGATTAAAGTAATAATAACTCTTCCTTCTCTCAGATCTTCTAGCATCGTTGTAACAGTGGAATTCTTATGATCAGCACGACTTAGTAGGTCTACTAATATGTGGATAAAATAGACTGAGCAGCAGAGTAGTGTAGACAGGAAATAGAATCAAACTGTTGCACTTCTACACATCTGTAAATTACAGCTTGTTATTAATTTATTGTTTGATCTAATTGAAAACGACCGGAGTTTTGTTTTGCTTTTTTGTTTTTGTTTGTTTTGTTCAGCATCATTATAGAATTGTGTGAAACTAGTGATATGATGTGAGTTCCTAAATGTACACCCTAAAGCCTGGACATAATTTAATACAGAAAACATTGAAAACTCCCTACTTTAATAAAATTTTAAAATATGTATTGTAACAAGTGTACTTTATTTCTGTAATATCATAAAATTGTTTTTTTTCCCGAAATGAATTCTCTGTGTAGCTTGGTTTAGAGATGGTTTCATTTCTAATCAATTATTTGCATCTTAAATTTTACTGATATTAAAAGAATCCATAATATCAATAAACTTTTAAAATAATTTCGGTATATTGTATAATATACAATAGCTTTAATTAAGCAGCTTATCTCCCACTTGCAAGTTTGTGAAAATATAACTATGTACTAACAAATAAAAAGTAGAAGATTCCTTTGTCGTTTATAAAATGTGATTATTTTGACTACTATGAAATGCATTTTTGTATTAATTAAAAAATCCAATCAAGGTAACTCGAAGCTGAATCTGAATAATCAAAACACATTAGCTAATAATATCACTAATTTATAAACAAACCAATGCTTACCCTTGCTTTCTAAATTCTGAGTGTTCATGTTATCTGACTTGTTTACATCTGTTTGGGGAAAGGTGTGGAGATTAAGCCTGTACATATGTGTCCACATATGTTCCTGTACTCACAGGCCTCTAAACTTTTGGTTTTCTATTAGAAAGTGCCTAGCTTTCATTTGTAAAAGTGGATGCTATACGTTAAAGGTTTAAGCTTTTCCAAAGTAAAATATAATTAACATATAATGTAATATTGGTTAAAGGTGTACATAACGATTTTCTATATGTATGGATAATGAAATGATCACCAAAATAAGTGCAGTTAACATTCATCACCATGCAGATTTACAATTGTTTTTTTCTAATGATGGATTTTAACCTTCAAATACCGATTCTTTTGGTGTTTTCTACAAACTATTTTTCAATCACTGGCAAATTTGATTTTTGACTTTAGTTAAGTCAATCTCAGAGAGGTAAGATATGCCAAACATCAGACTCAGTAGGGTTTTAGGTCATTAGTCAAATATAACCACGGAAATCATTTCCCCAAATTTGTGACTTGCTAATTGACATGGAATTGGACTGAAAAGCAAACTTATTTAATCCAAATGAGATTCTCCTTTGAAAAAAAGAGTTGTCTGTGAATGTTCAGTTCTAGCCAAAGAAAATTTTATTTTCAATTTTTTGTCAATATCACCTCCTCTGCTTTACTGCCTTGATGTCAACACATTTGTTCATTATTTTTTCAGTCTGAAATTTATCAAACTAGTTCTTTATGCAACAAATAATATATTAATGGATCATAAAATAAGGGTTGCTTTAAGTTGAATGTTAAAGCAAAATGCTGTGTTTCCCCCTAGAGTTTACTTTATAAATTTCCTTCAAGTTGATATGTTAAAAATTACACAATGAAGTCCACCATGAAAAATACCTATCGCCTATGTCCTTCTGCCCTGATATATATTATGTTTCATTGGAAAAATGGTCAGCTTCTATGCTAATGGCTGCAACATCAATATCGAATATGCACACAGGTGTATACTCACAGGCACATTTTTACAGTATGTTGTATTGTTGGTTAATTCAATAAACTATTATTGTAAGTTGCATAGCAGTAGGATGTCCTGATATTTTGGTGAGGCTTGAAATTACCTCTCTACCTCAGGATAGGACTTTGCTCATACACCCCTGAAGGGTAGAGAGCTATATTTTCTTTGAATAAGAGTATTTACTAAAATAACATAAAGCTAAATCAAATAGAACTATTACAACAAATAATTTAAGTTAAAATAATTGTTTTTTGTCTGTTTTTTTCTATTACAGACTTTTATACGGTTAAAATACTCTTTAAGATATTCTCATCGTTAACTAAACAAGGTGGCCACTAGACTAAGGTGGCTCTGATGCCTTGGTAGCCTATCTAATCAAACCAAAACCTCAGCTAGAATCAATGCCCTCAAACCTGAGAAAATGAAACGCTAGAACCACCAATCACAAGCCCTTGCCAACTAGGTTTTTCCAAATAAAGCAACCACTTAAGCTATAGCAAATCAAATTATTTCCTTGTTTTGTGTCATGAAAACCTCTCCAATTCCCTCTAACTCCTATTGGAGAATGGGTTCTAACTGTCTTTTGTCGGCACTGCCTGATTCTAATCAATGTATGCTCAAATAAACTCTGGAAAATTTTATTGTGCTTCAGTTTATCTTTTAAATTACTAAATAATTAACTGTATAATGTTGTCTAATGCAGTAATGGACAATTGAATGTAATATCCCCTTTAATTGAGTGTACAGTTTTCACTGATCTCTTTTAATAGACTTTTAATCTCAATTTTTTTCATAACATTTACAAGACTTTCGTTTTCTGGGTTTTATGTATTCCTTCTTATCAAAAGTGGGCAAGTATTTTCTTAAATTTGACCATGAATGTTCCTTTGAAGGACTAAAAATAAAGTTACAGAGTCTCCCTTTAACTGATGGACTTAAACTTGACCCACTGATTTGCACCACGAACTTCAAAGGGTGGATTGTCACTGTAGATATGATGGGCCATTTCTTCCAAAGGTGGTTCAGGATCAGTTGTAGCAAACTGGGCTGCATCATCAATTTCTTTCCTCACTTCAACATCAATTTCCTTTAGTTCTTCAACACTGGCAAGGTGGCTGTTTACTATTTTATCTTGGAGAAGCATAATCGGGTCACTCTTACCTCTTACATTTTGAACTTCTTCTCGGGTACGGTAACTGACTCCAGGATCACTCATACTGTGTCCATGATAACGGTATGTCTGCAGTTCCATCACTATGGGCCCCTTTCCAGATCTACAATAGTCAGCTGCAAACTTAGTTGCCTCCCGAACACACAGCACATCCATTCCGTCTACCCTTAGTCCAGGCACAAAATTTCCTCTCTTGTAGTAATCAGTGCTGGCTGATGCTCTCTCAATAGCTGTTCCCATTCCATAGCGGTTATTCTCACAGATGAAAACACATGGTAATTTCCACAAGGCTGCCATATTGTAAGCTTCAGCTATCTGACCCTGATTGGCAGCACCATCCCCATACACAGTCAAGCAGATCTCATTGCTTCCTTTATATTTAGAGGCCAGAGAAATCCCAGCTCCCAGGGGTCCCTGAGCGCCCACAATGCCATTGCCCCCGTAGAAGTTCTTGTGATACATATGCATTGATCCTCCTTTCCCTTTAGCACAGCCTCCTCTTCGTCCTGTCAGCTCTGCAAGAATTGATCTGGCAGAGAGTCCACGAGTGTAGCAAAAGCCGTGAGACCGATAGGATGTGATGATGTGGTCGGTGGGATTTACCCCGGCCTCCAGGCCCACATAGCAAGCCTCCTGACCATCACACAAGTGGCAGAAGCCACGAATGAACTTCTGTTTATACATCTGATCTGCCTTCAATTCCATTCGGCGAATAGTCTGCATCGTCTTGTAGTATTTGAGCCCATCCTGCCGAGTGAGCACCGCTGTGACAGGGGGGCCTTCTTCCAACCGATGTAGATCACATTTCTTAATTCCAAATGTAGCATCATTTGAATAGTTATAGGATGCCACCAGCACTCTGCTAGCAGGCTTCTGGGAGACACCTGACAATACGCGGGACACAGCAGCTACAAGCATCTTCTTCATCGAGGTCGGCAGACCGTGGAGGTGGCAACTCCTAACTGCCAGAAACCAGCCGTGCCCCCGGATGTCCTTCCAGCCTCGTTCCTCGCTCGAGAGCGTAAGAGCACGTGACGTCGCAATGGCCTCACTAGTGACAGAAGCCACGTCAGGAGTGCTGAGTTGATCGCTGGCCACTAGCCTGGACTGGTGGATTTTTACAGAGCCTTCCAGCTGGAAAATTGAGAATACGGGTTATTTCTTCCACGGAAAGACTTGGGTGAACTACACACTGATCCTAAATAACGCCATTGTCGTTGCTACAACATAATCATCTGAATCCCTTTTCCCTGCTAAGTGCTGTATAGCAGTGTTTCTCCCACCAGTGTGGATCAGCTGAAGTGAGGAACAAATGTAATCCCTAAGGCACGCAACAGTTCTGATAGTTTAAACCAAAGATAGTCTCACCAATATTTCTTTAACACTTTTTAAAAAATCCTTAAAATATGTACGAATATTTTATCCCATTCTGAAATGTACCACACATATTTCAATGTTTAAAAACCTGTAAATTATTTGTAGTTTAAATACTTAAATTAAAAACAAACAGACACTTCTAAAGTTGTCACTCCAGAAGAACATACCAGGTTTATCCCTTTGGTTTCTAACCCATATGCCACCTGGGGAGGTAGAAGCAGCCCAAGAATAACAGTCTTAATCAGCCAGTAATAATCTTTACCTGGTGTGGGAAAATTGAAGGCAGGGTTGAAATGCAGATTGCTATAACAATGGTTTTTTAAAGGTTTTATTTATTTATTTTTAGAGAGAGGGTAAAGGAGAGAGACAGAGAGGGAGAGAAACATCAATGTGTGGTTGCCTTGCGTAGACCTCTTACTGGAGACCTGACCTGCAAGCCAGGCATGTGTCCTGACCGGGAATCGAGCCAGTGACCCTTTGGTTCACAGGCCTGTGCTCAATCCATTGAGCTATATCAGCCCAGGCAACAATAATTTTTTGATATGACTTTTTTGTTATCATCCTGACTTCTGTCCAACTTTATTTCTAATTTCTGATCAATCCCTCCCCCCACCTTTTTTAGGCTTCCTTTAATGCATTCAACAGATTTCCATAGAAAACATCAAGATTCAGGTGGTTTTGATTTTGTGTCAATCAAAATAGTACCATTCTTAGTCCGGAAAGTCAAGAAGCATGTTTTTATAAATACCTCTTTATATAGTAAACATTAGAAACTGTAATTTCTTATAAAGTGACCCACTCAGCAGTACACGGTTAGGATTGAAAGAGAGCAATATTGTGTTTGTTTAAGCAACTGGTAACAGTTCAATCACAGGACAAAAGGAGTCTTGGGCTTAAGGTTACAAAGATCATATGTTATTTTTCTCTTTTGTGCTTTTACTAGGGAGGTGATTTTGTATCTGAATAAACCAATGATAACTGGGATCCTGCTGTATTTAGATTTTTAAGCAATTCACCTTAATGCACATTGTTTTATATCCAATGCCTATTCATAAATAAACATACAAATAAAGTTCAAAATCCCTGTTTGTGAATAAATTCTTACCCAAATTTCTCTAGGGTATGTTCAAAGCAGCTGATTTTTCTGTATCTAGTTGAAAGATTGTTTTGGACACTTCTTTTAATATTTAGGCAGGAGGGAGAAAATAGCTTGTTAAAAAGTTATGATCTCTCTTAAAACTCAATCCTCCCTCCACCTTCTCTACCCAGTCATTAAGATGGGCTTCATTTTTTCATTCAATTTAAAATTCTGCTGTTGGAATTCATGGTCTTGCTGTGATGTTTGCTCCCTCTTTGATAGGTAACCTGTCTCTGCTGTTCTCTTTCATTCCTGCAGGTACTGGAGATCTCCAGGGAGCATTATCTCCATGAGAATGAGTAAAATGACACTGCAGGATGGAACAGTAGTGTTAATGGGTCACTGAGTGACAGCTGAGCCTTCTCTCAGAGGTATCAGCCAGCCTAGCACTGCCAGGAACGAAAAAGCCATACAGTAAAGTGTGCCAATTCAATCTTGTCACATGTAGCCTGGGCTGCAAAGATAGAGCTCCCCTTAAAAGCCTGATATGACAAGGCAAAAGCTGACTCATGCCAGAGGAGAAACATGCAAAGATACTAATTGGGAAATACTTACACTACAGAAAATGCCACCCTTTTAAATTTTTTGCATGTCTTTGGTTAAGATAAATAATAAAATGTGAGACTTTCAATAACTTCTTAGACATTAGTTACTCTATACCTCCTAAGTGCAACTTAAAGATAGACAGATAAAAGTATACTTGCTGCTTATGATGCCAAAGTATTTCCATTAAATTGATTAATCCTGATGATAACTTTTGAACTTTTAAAATATTTTAAACCCATTCAACTTTTCAAAATACAAGTGAAGTTTCCAGATGTCAGTGTAAAAGTTTAAAACTCCCAGAGGAGATGTGAGCTGTTAAACTTCCCCTCCTGTCCACCCCCATCTAGGCAAGCTTCAGGCTATACAAGGACAATAGAGACGCTGATGCTGTGATTTTATTCAAATGATTTCTTTTTTGTCTTGTCATTGTTCAATAACAGGTTTATTACCAAATAAAGGAAGAGTCATCTACATGCTCACCACTGAAATGCTGTTTGAAATTAAAATCCTCACAAATTCTAAGTTTTTAATGAACACCGAATCTCACTTTTAATATATTTGAAATTAAAGGAAAACAGATGAGCTCTTTTATAAGACCAATGATAAACTTTACATTTAATTAATAAAAAACTAATAAAAGAGAAGCTAGTGATTATAGTAGCACTCATTCATGTCAGTGTGATGGAATTTCACATTTCATATCTAATGGTTGACCCTAAAGGGGCATTTCTGAATTTATCTTGAAAGTGTCACTCCTGTTACGTCAATAACATACAAAACTGTTTTAAATAAATGAGAAGAAAATGCTAAAGAGAAATAAAGAGCAGCATGTTTGAAGGATATTTAAATTCCTCCAGTAATAATTGCACTTTTCACCAAATGTTAAGTGAAAAAAAGCTGTTAAAAAGTGAATATAACCTAGATAAATAATATTAGATCTCACTATATGATAAGTGACAATGTGTTTTTTCATAGCACTGAGATTTGACAATTAAGAGTGATGATTAAGAACTTAGTGAAACAAAATGAGTTATATATAACACAGAGAAGAGTTTTCCCCATTTGGTCTATTACTGTATCTCCCAAGGAGAAAGGGAAAATGTCAGTACCATATATTCTGCAAAATAATGACAATAAAGCAAGGTTTCTCTTTAATGTTATAATAAGTGAGGCTGTTAAAGGACAGTTTAGAACCCTTGGCAAACAATTTTTTTCTTCTTCTCACCCCCATTATAATTCAGAAGTATCATTACATAAAAATTCAGGACAAACTCCCATGAGGAGAATATCTGCCTGAAAACAAGAGATAAAGTGATAGTGCTCCTTATTCCACCCAGATAATGATATGTGAGGAAAGGAAAGATCTTATGGGTTAATTTCTAGTAACAGCTGATGGAGCCACCATCTTTCTCCTGCTGGATGACCCAAGTCCTCTGAGCCATTGTGGCCACAGTAGCCACACCCTGTCGCTGGAGTTTGGCACCAAGGTCTAACAGATAATGATAAAAGGAATCATAATGCATAAGTACATTTAATTTTTTTGAAAGCATTTTAATAAGGTCTTTATAATTAGAACTATAATTAAATATGGCCAGTTGAAATAAGAACTAAAAATTCATGCACAATCTGGTGTCAAGATGTCCTAATGCCTAGTGTCTCAGCCACTGGGGGACTAGTATAGGAGTCAAGAGTTGTGCCCTGATTTCTGTTCAGTACTTTGAGTTGTTTTGTAAAATCATAATCTCATTCAAAACAAATATAATCAATTCAATACATATCTCTAAAAAATAAAAACTAATTCAATAACGCCCAAGCCAGAGTTAGGCCTATTTGCATTTCCTCCCAAAATTAGTTATACTTCTTGGGAAAGTGTCCAGCAGATTTTAATTCTCATATACTTAAAACCCATGTCTCAATTTTTTATCTTTTAAATAAATATACATTTATCCCTAGCAACTTTGATTTTAATAGCAATAAAGTATATGTCAAGTGTGAGAGTAAAAATAAACTTTACGTATTCAATAGTGAAGTGAGGACCTCTCGCTTCTGTCCAGTCTTTCATAATATATTAGTTTCTCCTAACTGTGCCATTTTATGATGTTTCCTTTATAAATGGTCTCCAATAACACTTCCGTTCTAACAACTTTGGGTAGACTATTACCTTTTTCTAATATCAGTATGCAATGATATAATTAACACATTTATTTCTTTTGATTTGCTTCTTTGAAGAAGACCTGAGGCACTGAACTAGGTTTAAAGAGAGACAAAGGAACGTTGGCAAAATTCCAAGGCACTGCTGCCCCCTAGAAGGAAGTTTGAGCAGCGCATTTGACCATTGCAGGCAAATCTTGGGAAAAGGAGGCTCAGGACGAAGGCAATGCTTGGGCCCCATTTTAACAACACGTTATTGGCCACATCGTCAGTTTTCTTGCCTTATTTTGTATCTAACCTTGGGTGTGGTCTTGTCTATCACATCCTAAACTGAGGTCCTAATAGAACACATGGGTTCCTTTAGGAGACCCCTGAAAACATACGCAGAGAAACAAGCAATATTTTTGGCAAAATAATAATATTTTTTAAATAATGGAAATGCAATTTCAAGCTACCATATGCACTGAGATTTAAGGCACTGTTATAAATATTGCCCTAGTATGTGATAAGCTTGCATCTCTTTGCTGACATACGAAGTTAACAAAGTTTGCTCTTTGGCTCCCCAGAGAAGCAGGAAGGTAGTTGCTGTCATTTTCAATTTCTACCTGAGGAAACTGAGGCAGGGAGAGTTTAGGTAAAAGGCAAAACTTACAAAGATAGTAAAAATTTTAAAACCATAATATTTTTCTTCAGCTTTTCCATGCATATAATGAAGTGTTTTCTTTCTATATGTTCCTTTTTTTTGAACCAAGTAGCACAAACACAGTGATGACATACAACTAGATTTCCCCATCCTTAACCCAGTTCACAGGGAGGTGTTGTGCTGTGAGCTCCCCCAGCTCCTCCGGCACTGCATGTAGAAAAGGACACGTCATTATAGAAAGACAGAGGAAGCAACACATGAGCAGCTGTTAGAGAGACAATAAAACTAATGTATTGCATTCCAGGCAATGGTTACAGTGACAGTTTGTCTTTATTAGGATCAATGATGAACAAATTAAAAATACAGCTCTGCCAAACTACAACATACAAAACAGAACATTCTAATTTTGTAAAGTTGTGTTGTCTCTTTCAATTTGGTAATACAGCAGAGCTGAGAAAACACACTGGGAAATATGAAAATCAGGACTCATAATTATTCAGTACATTATGAATATGAATGCATTTTTTCAAGCGACCTAAGACAATGCTATAGATGTTTTATGGAGCTTTTTATGCGTGAGAATCTTTCTGTTCCCACAGACCCACTGTGCATCCAGATTCTAAAATATTTCCATAGCATCCAGCACTGTATAATAAATCTAAAAGGTCACCATGGGTGAAGTCTCAGTGAGGTTTTGAAATGAGAGGGCCAATAAACATCATCCATATTGGTACATACTGTACAAGAGGAGTTTTTAAGCTCAGATCTGTTAGGCACTCATCAATGGTATCTTATACAGAAAGCAAGGTTGTTGGGCAATTGTCACTGGAATTTAGCAAGCTCCTGTCAGGGCCATCATCTGGCTAAGCTGCTTCCATTCTCTGGCCAAGAGCACTTCACTGAAACTTATGATGAATTTTTCCAAAAGTTCTTAACTTTTATCTGCCCTCATCTAGCCTTCTCCCCACCACATTTTGCAATAAAAATCACTGTATTTTTAGCATATTTTTGGAAATATGACCATATGATGCACCTAGATTTTAGAGGAGGAAAATAGGGGGAAAATTTTGAAGCAAAAAATGTGGTAAAATATTTAACATAAATAACATAATATTTCCCCAATGTAAATGTAAACAGAACTCAACAGCAGCATTAACAACCATTATTCCTCCCAAATTTGGAGGGGGGAAAGGACATTTTACAGTCCGAAAAAATATGGTATCTACTCATAAGAAAGTGTTATGGCTTTTTTTTTTAAGATTTTATTTACTTATCTTCAGAGGGGAAGGGAAGGAGAGAGGGAGAGAAATATCAATGTATGGTTGCTTCCTGTGCATTCCCTACTGGGAACTGGCCTGCAACCCAGGCATGTGCCCTGACTGGGAATCGAACCGTGATCTCTTGGTTCACAGGCCCGTGCTTAATCCACTAAGCTACACCAGCCAGGGCAGAAAGTGTTATGGCTTTAAAAAGGATTTTCCAAATTTAATAAATTTTCCCATATTATTCAGAAAAATATATGAAATGTATCATATCCCCTTTGATTTAAGGAAAAACAGACTTGGTGAGGTTAATGAGCCCAGTAAATACTGGGCACGGTCTCAGGTCCTGCGTCTAATTTCTGGAGAGCCAGTCTCATCTTCTGATTCAGTGCTCCTTGCCCACACATATTACACTGGTCCCCCACCCCAGCTGCTTGTCTCTTGGTTGGGTTTTGTTTTGTTTTGTTTTTTTATACCTACAGAGCTTTCTTTCCCCCTTATCTCAGCAGAAGAGGAGTTCTCTTATCTGAAATCTAACCCCTCAGCCTTGCTGCAGAACCTGCTATTTACTCATAATGAGACACTACCCACTCATATACTCTGCACCCTTTCCCCCCACCAGAGAATCATCAATTTTGTCTTCTCCTTTGGGTCTTTCCTGCTCATATTTCCTCAGCTCTGAAAGAAGACACCAGAGTCCTCTATGCCTCTTTTAGATCTCATCCCATATTATTCCTTTTATCTAAGCAGGCTCCACAAACATGCAGCCTGTACCCTCAGTCTCCGTTTACTTTCCTCTAATTGCTTCCATATGTTTCTGCAATCTGTGGAGTTAACAATGAAGTAAATTTCTCATAGCAAGGACTTGGCTAAATTTAATGACAACTTCAGTATTATCGCTCTCTGGAACTCTCTTCCACATAACTTGTTTCTCCATGGATATTCCCTTACCTTAACTTCAAAAGTATATCATGTCCTCATGTTGCTTATACCCCAAACTTCATTTCCTCATATGTCGACCTTGATCCAAAAAGTAAATGTGGGTCTCAAGTTAACACTATATGCCCCATCCTTGCCAGCGTTGATGGTTACCCACAGATCTCATGTGGTTTATTGATTAAATTCTCCCCAGTAGGGAACTACAAATGATATTTCCCACGTTAACTTCCCTTCATTTTCTCTATCAGGAACAAGAGAGTATTTAAAAGACTTATAATTATTTAAACCTGAAAATTTCTGTAAAGAAAGATTTCCTACCTTCTACCCATTTAAATAAAAATATCTTCCCAATTTTCTTGTCATCATTAGAGATCTATATTGCTGATTTATAAACTTAAAATATCCTTTGACTATAGTGTCATTTTAAAAATTTGTACTATGGATGCAAAAAGACACAAAGCTATTTAAATTACCTAAGATAAATGCTGTTAAATTTTTATTTATTTTCTTTATTTTTAAATGTTCTCATATAAACCAGGATCACACAACACATTTTAATCTCTTCAGTTTTTTGTATTATATTACCATTATTTTCAAAATAATCAAAAGCCATTTAAAACACCATTTCAATGACTGAAAAAAAGGCCAAATTATATGGATGTGCCATAACTAGCTAAAATATTCTCCTAAAGCTTAATACTTGTATCATGACTGAGCTCAAACTATATTCCAGGCTCTATGCATTAGTGAGAGTACTGATTTTTAAAGTTTAGTTTACAACTTTAACACAAACATTTAATTTATCTTATGTATTTGTCTCTTATATTATGTTTCCACTCCTTTTCACACACAATTTTGTGCTAACATAGTCTAAATAATTACTTGTTATTTTTAATCATTTTGTTCTTCTATATTTAGTCTTTGAGACATCCACAAGTTACTGGATAACACAAAGAGGTGATATTACATACACTCAATTTTTCCACATCATGTAAGGAGTAATCTATATATTTATGAATTTGGAGTGTTAACTTCATATCTTTTGTATATGTATATTAGTATCTACATAAGCTAGAAAATTTGTTTTGAGGCTCTTTAGTTTTAGTATCTGTCAGTTGACTCTTATTCAAACACTTCCCAGTTTTAATCATCAGAGCATTATGTAATTACATGTTCAATAGACCAAGCCTTTTCTCTTTACATTTCTTTTTCAAATTTATTGAAGATTTTATAGCCCATATACTATTTCATATGAAAAATGAAATTAATTTTATTAAATGAAAATGTAATTTGGTATTTGGACTGGAATTCTGTTAAACAAGTAAAATAGAGAGAACTGTCTTTACAATATTTATTTAGTTTTAGCATCCAAGAATATTCATCTCTCAGCTTATCCACAATTTACACACTGACATCATATGGCTCTTCTTGTGCATATCCTACCCCTTGTTTGTAAAGTTGTTTCTCACCTTGGGTGATGGTGGTTTTAATAGACAATTGTTTGTCAGCATCTACTGTATTCCATGCATGTTGCTAAGTGTATTGCAAGTGATATTTTATTTAATTGTCACAACAATCCTAACATAGATAAGACTGATATTTAATCAGTAAGAAAACTAAGGTTTTAATAATAACCATTTCCAGGAACCAAAAGCAAGTAAGTGACAGAAAATGGATTCAAATCCTGACTTGTCTAACTCCAAAGTTTCTAATGTTTCGTCAATAATTATGAAGTTAGGTCTGCAATTAATATTATACATATTATGTTAAGAAAATATTCTCAATTTAATTTTACTACATTTTTAATGTTTCATTTTTAAGATTTTATTTATTCATTTTAGAGAGGGGGAGGGAGGCAGGTAGAGGGGGAGAGAAACTTTAATGTGTGGTTGCCTCTCATATGCCCCCTACTAGGATCCTGGCCCACAATCCAGGCCTGTATCCTAGGGAATCGAATTGGTGACCCTTCAGTTTGCAGGCATACACTTAATTCACTGAGCCACACCAGCCAGGGCTAATTTTTACTACATTTTTAACAAATATGCTAAAATTTTCAAACATCTTTTTGATAAAGGCCACCCTTACCATGTGTGGGACCCCAGGAAAATATATCTTTACAAATTTTCAAGATGAATTACAAAATTCATGGCTTCATGCGGGGTATAGTGATTTATTGATGATGATTCAGAATAATGAGTAGAGAAGAGATAGTTATATATTTACTGTCCAATCAGAGCTTATGAATGTTTTTGAAAATATTCATAAAAAGCAATCTATTCTTGTTCATGTTTTAGAACTGTCTCTTTTTGTTCTTTGTTGCCAAATGCATCATTTTTAGCTAACTTCATACCTCCTTCCTCAAGGAAAAGGTAATAGCTATTATTAATCACAAAGAAATGGTTCTCTAGTATCTGTTTGTATTGAAACAATATCAAATTCTTGATTCTATAGTTTGCTAATACCATTTATTTTATTCTGGTTATATCATCACTCATGATCGCTGAAACATACTTCCTATCACCTATGAAGGTGACTTCCTAAAGGTTGTTACCTTGCTTTGCTGATAATAACCACAAATGCAAATCTTACCCAGAGTAAGCAGGTAAAAGTAAATGATCATTCTCTTTCTGGTCATGATCAATTTACCTTTAAGACATTTATGCTGTAAATGTAGAACAACACATCATCCAACCATGTCCTCCTTGAGTAATTTAGACTACTATTACTGTATTTCTAGCATGTGACTTCTTTCCATGTGGACTGCATTCCTGTCTTCTAAACACCACCACTAGCAAAATGGACCATGGGAGGAGTGAGATGAGTGGTCCTCTCATGAAAGAAATGGCTCTGTGCCTGTGCCACAGCTTGAGACCAACCAAGGAGGGTATGATGTCACAACATCGGTTAGGAGCAGAGGAGGGCATCTCTGAGAAGGGCCTGTTGGCATTGTGGAATAACTGTTTTAAAGTCCTGGGAAGAAATAGGTGTAAACTGCTTGTTACAGGTCTGGCTTGGTGACCACTTTTTCCCACTTCTGCACCCCATAGCTTTAGTTTACTTATTTTTCCTATTTCTCAGGTGGTTTTTTGTGTGTGTTGTTTTTTGTTTGTTGGTTTGTTTGTTTGTTTAAAAAATTCAGGATGTAGCACCACCAGGGAAGGGAGAAAGGGATGTAGCTCCTCCCTGCTAAGTGTAGTAGAGTGGTCTGGCCAATTAGTAGAAGAGCAAATAAATGTTGCTGGTGTGAACTTAGCTGGAGGACATGAGTATAAAACTGGAGCCATCAAAAGTGTGCCATTCACCCGTCAGCGGACTCTGGCAGTAGGCTATATAACGGATGCCCGTGGTGGTTCTGGAGTGATGGGACATAGATTGTAAACAGTGTGGTTGGTATTTTCTGAAGCAAATTTTCTCACGTTCACGTCTCTTGGTGGAAAATTCACAAATGTTGTATTTGGCATTCTGCGAACCACTTCAGATGGAGGACCAAGATCTTTAAGAATTTCTTTATACACCCTTTTCTGGTGTGGCAGCAACAGCATGTTTGCTTTTTATGGCCATCAAGCACATCCTCTTCAGCGGGGAGCCTCAAGCAGTCCATTAAAGGGCATATCAGAAGTTTGCAGAGTGGAGGAATGATCACTGCAGGTACAAGTGATGATTCATACAAAGGGCAAAGGATGCATACTGCCACACCTATCACTCTTGGGTTCTGTGGACTGGGGGCAGCACCGTGGTCATAACACAGATGTGTAAGAGTCAATGCCCACTCAATGCTCAAACCGAAGGATGCTGCTGAAATACAGGTAACCAGAGCCCTGAATTTGTCCTGTGTCCCCTGTGAGTGAAAATCATGCAAAACCAGTGTGTCAGTACAATTCTGGCAACCTAGTCTCGCTTGATCCCACCAGGCTAGTCAGGAGGTACGAGCCACATGCCAGACCACTCACACAGAACTGATGCTCAGTCATGGGTGCCTGTGATGACTTCGGAGGCAGATGTCCTAGAGCTCCTCTGGGACATAGATGAGATAGAGAGTCAGAGTGCACCCCAGAAGAAAAGGATACATATAGGTACAGATAAAGGTATATATACAGTGTGAAGCAAAAGTATACAAAACACAGTTTATTCTTATATTATTATTTGTTATTTGTCACATTACTTTCCATACAAACAACTGTAAGCCTACTTTGCCTTACCCTATAGAGATTTAGATATAAATAGATACACATAAATATACACATATTGCTTAGTTTAGATAATCTAGATGAAACATACTCAAGTAAATATATTTATAGATTTCTTAGTAATCAATTATCCTGGAATTTCTGCAATGAATTCATATTGTTTGTTGGTTTATTTATTTCATTAAGAATTTTCATTAAAAATCTTCCTTTTCTGGCTGCTATAAAAATTTTATCTCTTCGAAGATTTTATGTGTGTACTTGCACAAATTGGGAATTCAGAGTTTAAATTTCTTAATAGCTAGTCCACTATTGTTATAAAAAATTACATTTAGGTTATATTTATTTTTTTACCTCCCATGTTTCAAAATAATAATTGCCAACTTTTATTGAGTGCTTAGCGTATACTGCTGTCTAAACTTTTTCATAAATTGTCTACTTTATTTCTCACAAGAACACTTTTATGTAGGTACTATTATTATGTACACTTTCTCACAGTTAAAATGTGTAGATAATGAAAACATCTTCAATAAACCCCATTTTAACTGTGAGAAAATATAAATAGTGTGGCCAAGTTGTGAAGCCAATTTGAGTCCAGAGTTCTCACTCTTAACCCCTGTGTACTGGAGAGACAGCACAAAGAGGGGATCTCTGCCCCCTGGGACCTTAAGTTCTTATGCAAATCTTTGAAGGATGCAATCAGACTCCACCTCTTTCCTGTATGAGTTTTGAATACATTGGTATATAAGGCAAAGAATCCACAAAGGGAGGCCAAACATTTATCATTACTGTTGTAAAGTTTCCATTAAAGAACATCTTAGTATCAAAGAAAATTCATCTCTTCACCCAGGGTTAGGCAGACTCACCTTCTCAGTCTGAAGCAAAGTGGCACTAAAAGTTGGGGTTGTGGACTGAGGAGAGCAGAGAAGTCCCATCACCGGTGGGACACTCATTTCCATTAGGAAGGTTCTGAGTCCAGCATGTCCAATGATTGTCTCCCAAGTGTTTATTCCATCACTCCTAGGTAGAGTGACTGGAAGGATGGAGAAACCTGGAAGTGACCCAGACAATTCCAAGTGCTAGTGCTCTCTTTCATCTTCATGTTTCTCTACAAGGCTGCTTCCTAGCCAGTGTACTGGTGATTTATCTTCTGCAGTTTGGAGACTTTGTGTGTCTGCCTCCTCTGTTTCATTGTTTCTAGGCTTCATTTTGTTTTCTCACTGGATGACTCAGTTCTTCCAGTGTGGGCAGGTGCTAATGGTAAATTCTGTGAATTTTGTAGATTTGGGAGAAGAAATACATTTATACTTGAAACTATTATCTTACAAAATTTTATACCCATAAAATACAAGAGAGTCAATCAAGCAATTTTTGAAAAGATAATAAAATGAATTCAAATGTAAGTCATGAAATTAGCATATAGAACATATACCCCTAGTGCACTGTTGGTGGGAAATCAGACTGGTGCAGCCACTGTGGAAAACAGTATGGAGTTTCCTCAAAAAACTAAAAATGGAACTGCCTTTTGGTCCAGTGATTCCACTGCTGGGATTATACCCTAAGCATCCTGAAACACCAATCCAAAAGAACCTATGCACCCCAATGTTCACAGCAGCACAATTTACAGTGCTGGAAGCAGCCTAAGTGTCCATCAATAAATGAGTGAGTCAAAAAACTGTAATACATTTACACAGTAAAATACTATGAAGCAGAAAGAGAGAAGGAGCTCCTGCCCTTCACAAAAGCATGGATGGAACTGGAGAGCATTATGCTAAGTGAAATAAGCCAGGTGGTCAGTGACAAATGCCATATAATCTCACCTACAAGCGGATACTAATCAACAAAACAAACAAAATAGTGAAATAGACCCAGAGACATGGAAATAAAGAACAAACTGACAGTGACCAGAGGGGAAGGGGAAAGGGAATAATGGGGAAAAGAAGAGAGAGTGGCAAATCAAGGAACATGCATAAAAGACCCATGGACATGGACAATGGGGAGGGGTTGACTGTTGGGGGATGGGTAGGGCAAGGGAGAGCAACAGGGGAAAGTGTGGGACAACTGTAATTGAACAATAATAAATAATAATAATAATAAAAAGAACATATAAAAATGAAAATGGATATATACATCTGGTTTCCAAGAAAACATTTTAACAATGTCAGTTCTAAAATTAATCAATCTATCTAAAACAAAATAACATCATTTTCTTGAGTATAGAGACGGAAGATAAGGAAATAGGAGTAAGTTTGCCTGAAAAATAATCAAAGATTAATTTACAGGGATGTTGCAAAAATATTAAGAATGAGGGATTGGACCTAATTGATATTTAAAATATTTTTAAATGAAAATTAATTAGAGAGTTTGATGCTTTGTACAGTGGCAGACCAATGACTCAAAACTTTTTTTTGAGTCAAAAAATAGGTGTCCCCATACATGGAGACTTAGAATGTGAAAAACTGTAATGCCAAGTCAGTAAGAAATACAGATGTTGACAGATGGCACTGGAGCAAATGACTAAACACTTGGGTAAGATATATATTTTAATTAAAAAATGAAGTTGGCAACTATTATACCAAAACCAACTTCAGAAATGATACAGATATTAATCACAAAGAAATAATAACATAAAAATCTTAGATGACCTTATTAGATATGGGAAAAAAAGGGTTGATATAAAATCTGGAAACTACTAACAAGAAAATAAGCAATAAATTTGACCAAATATTTTTTTAAATTGTAGGAAAAAATATGGTAAAATAAAAAATGGTAAATTTTTTATGGTAAAATAAAAAGCTAAGAGAATTATTCGCATGATGTAAGACTTGGAACTAATTACCTATTATACAAAGTACAAATATAGAAAAAGAAAAAGATAGAAAAGGACCTAGCAAAGAAATTATATATAAGCAGTATAGCTAAAAAATAGCAAGAAAAATTACAAAGTAGTTTAATCTCTCTCATTAAATATATGACAAAGATAAAAATATAGTAATTTAACTTCTAGTATTTCCAAAAAATACTCAGAAATATAGAAAGTGTGTGAGGCAAGCTTCTCATAACTGTTGATGAAGGAATAAACTGCTCAATGACTTTGGTATTTATTATCTGAACTATTTTATATATATTTATAATCTTTCCCTCTAGAATGGAAAGTCTAGTCCACAAACAGGATTTATTCTGTTTTGTTCACTATTATAGTTTATGAGTGTAAAACAGTGCATGTTAAACAGTGGACTTTATAAACATTTATTGAAAAATATTAATATACATGCTTATCTGAGAGCCACTATTCTAACCTATAAAAAAATTAAGCAAAACCAAAAAATTAGCAAGGAAGTATTTAAAAAATCACATGATCTGTTGAGAACAAATGGTCTGTTCTAAAAGAAAACAAAAATTTATGTTCAAAATGTTCTCAATTGGGTCAAAATAGTTAAATCCAGGTATTTAACACCTCAGAAAAAGAAATGTGTTGAGGAAAAAACACTCTTGTCTTATTTACCCCATGAAATCACATTTTCTTGTAAAATAATAAAAATCAAACTGAGGTAAACATTAGGAAGGAGCATATTTGAAACAATAATCATTTACTTTTTAAAAAAAGACAATTAGCATATAAATAGGTAGCTTTGCATTAAATTTAATGTCCTGTAAGTTCCAATCTTATTTGATCTTGAAAGTTTACCACATATATTTGCTGTTGTTAAAAGTTATTCAAAAAGCACAAGTTAACATGTAGTCCATTATGAAGAAGAAACATACAAGACAATTTTTTAAAAAATATTATTTTATCCTCACCTGAGGACATGATTATTGCTTTTGGAGAGAGGGGCAGGGAGAGGCAGAGAGAGAAGGAGAGAAACACTGATGTGAATGAGAGGGAAACATTGATTGGTTTCTTCTTAGACATACTGTGCCCAGGGATTGAAGCCACAGCCTAGGCATGTGTCCTGACCAGGAAATGAACCTACAACCTTTTGGTTTATGGCACGACATTCCAACCAACTGAGCCACATGGGCTAGGGCTACATGACAAATTTTCAAGGAGAATTATGTAACATTTGCTTCCACAATTCAATATTTTTAATTTGTGGTTGAACCGCAATAACATATACCTCAAATTGTAAATAATGGAAGATTTGAAGCCCCAAAATATGCAAATATATATGGCTTCCTACCATTGACAGTAAAGTAAAGCAACAATTGACAATAAATGAAAACAAGGATGATGCTAAACTAAGAGTAATTTGTAAATAAAATAGAAGAGTATCAAATATTAGATATCAGATGCACTTCAGACAACATCAACATGCTAATTCAGACTCTTCAGTAAGCTATGTGCTAAGGTGGGGTTGTGAATACATGAATATGAAATTTTAATAATCACAAATGTCTTAATTAGGAGGTTAGTAGGAAATATTCCTTAGTCGCATGTACAGTTGGGTCCTTGAAACTTCGTTCATCTTATCCTCATATTTCTTTCAGTTTTTTTCTCCCGGAGTTTCTCATGGTCTTCTTTCAATCTCTTTGCTAACCTTCCGATATACTAAAAAGGTGAGACATAATTTGCATGTGTGACTTTTTAGCCCAGGTAACAAGAGTCCATTAGTGTTAATTTATTCTGTGCCGAACTGATAGTTACTTATGCCAAAATTTCTCTTTGTTTCTAATAACTGAATCTCCTATCTTATTTATTTTCCTACACAAAATACTATATTCCAGCTTCTCTACTAGTCATTAAATGTCTTTGTCACTTGTTAATGGGCAATGAAATGTAAGCAGAAAGACATGTAATTTCAAGGAAAATTCATTAGAAATTGTCTGGCATGTAATCTTTACCTATTGTTGGTCCTTTCCTGTTCTCTCTCCACATTGTTCCCTGAAAGTTGGATGTAAAGTTTGGAGACCTAGCAGCCATAGCATGGGGAAGCAGATAACTGGAAGGAACCCAGGTTCCTGTCAACTCTTGTACTTGAGAAAATGAAAGTTTGTATGTATTATACAAGAGTATTTATTATTGGTCAAGGACATGGAACAATAAGATAGATGATACAGATATGGGTGACATAAATATATGGATATAAATACAAGGAGAATTATTATAGAAATTGCCTCACACAGTTATGAAACTGAGAAGTTCCACACCGCTTTTTGCAAGCTGGAGGACCAGAAAAGCTGTTCGTGTCTGAGTTCAAAGAACCAGGGGCCAAACTTATGAGTCCTGATCTGAGTCTGAGAAGCAGGAGCACTGATATCCAAGGCCAAAAGAAGATGGATGTTTCAGCTGAAGCAGAGAGAGAGACGAGGAGAGAGAGACAGAGAGAAACAGAGAGACAGAGAGACAAAGATTACCATTTCTCCATTTTTTGTTATTGTTGATGTTCTATTAATGTCCTCATTGGATTGGATGGTACCCACCCACTTTGGTGAGAACAAAATTTTTAGTCTACTGATTCAAATGTTAACCTGTTCCAGTCACACCCTCACAGACACACCCAGAAATAATGCTTTACCAGCAATGTGGGCATTTCTTGGCCCAATCAAGTTGATGCATAAGATTATCCGTCACAACCATTAATGTAGATTTTTCTAAAACGTGTAGTAAGCAATGCTAACTCATACACTTCTAAGTCATTTCAGAACCCTCTGAGGAAAAAAAATGAAAAAAACTCCAAATGTACAAGTTATAGTTTCCAAATGTACAGGTTAAATAAGCCCCTCCCCTCTAATAAGGTAATAGAGGAGGTGTAAAGGAGCGTTCTGAATGCTGAATGAGAGGTCAGGAATGTTACATCTTTTCAATTCTCTCTACCCAGGAGAACTTTTCAAGGATAAAGTTCCCTGCCTCTCACCCAGTAATTTTATTTGGCCTCATATTAAATTACCAATAAAGCCATTTATTTAAAATTGAAATAAATATAATGATCAGAGAGCTAACATAATTTTCATAGAGAACTTAATCTATTTTCTCAATCAGTATTTCTCAATGGGAACACTAGTTGCATCTTGAAAGGGACAATAATTCAGTGTGCACGTTGTGGACCATCTACCATCCTGGTCTCTGAGCACTAAAAGGCAGCAGCATATCTCTCACCTTCCCCCTGCCATTAGTCACTATTGCAATAAAAAGTGCTTTACATGTTCTTAAATATTTCCTAAGTGATGGCATCTCTCTCGTATGCTAATTATTGCTTCAGGTGATCCAGAAGAATTCTCAGAGAAGACTTCACTCTGAATTCTGAAATATGCATAAAAATTGTATTAGTAAATGGGGAAGAAATTGTGTTACAAGAATAAGAAAGAATATGTGGGATGGTCCTGAGGTCAGGAAGAGCATGGCATATCAAAGAACTCAAAGAACACCTTTGAGCTTGGAGCCCAAACAGTAGAAGTACCAGCTGGTGATGCATGCAGGGCCCCAGGCATTGTTAGTGTTTACTGGTGTGGTTTAATAAGCTAATGGCACATTGTAGAGAGCAGGAGTAGTAAAATGGCATTGGTCCAATCAAGAGAGCATAAAGTACATAAAACAAAGTGGAGTCACTCATGTCAACCAAAATGGCTGTCAGTCAGCCATGACACTCTGGTTCAAGAGGGAAACTAACCTAAGTCAGAGAAGATACATCTGGCAATGAGACATACCTAAGATACCTGCCCATGTGGTCAGAATAGCCATGTCTGCAGAGCAGGACCACCCATAGATGGGCTTCTGGGGAGATTATACATTTGCCAGAAGGGGTGCCAACATACTTATCAAAAGACCCAGAAGGGTGGAGTCCACCACTTTCACAGTTTAACTGAGGCAGACTCCAGACCACTGCTGAGACAGCCGAGCTCCACACACCAGAGAGCTGCTCCATGCCACATTGATCTCCCTTGGCATTGACCGCTGGTGGCTCTGCCCTGCTGGACTGAAGACTTCATCTGCCCTGCTGCCTGCCTGACTCTGGAGATCATCCCCTACAAGATGCTGACAACTCCCTGGCCCACTGTGCTGTCTCTTGGACCTGCAGACTGAGACTCTGGGACTTGGGTTCATTATCCCCTATTGATTGCTGTGTATGTGTTTGTTATATTTCTCTTAGACTGTTAGAGTGTGAGAAGGATATTAATGTGTGTTGATGTTCTACTTTGAGTGAACCTGTCTTCAATAAAAGCTGAGTGAATGGCACAGTTACTGTGTGTGACTCTTCTCTATTCCTTGGTGCCGGGCTGCTCAGCAGACAGCTAGCAGAGCAGTTGACCAGCTGACTTATAGGAAGTACTGTATCACGAACATACGCTCATGACATATGTTAAGATTTTTACTTTAAAGTTAGTCATTTTATTGCATGATCCCATTTCTCAAAAAGCTAGTTTTGAGTTAATATTCATTATTTGCACAAACTTGAGCACCTTTCTAATTCTCATGACTTTTGTCTTTTGTGTGTATATATGGCTTTTTGCTTGTTTGTGTGAGGAGAATTTTTTGCAAACACAGTAAAGACATTTTATGTAAAATGAAAAAAGCATTTTTTAATTAGCCATGCCTTCACTCCTCATTTATTTCCACAATATGTTATTGAATACAAGATGAAATAAATCCAATTGTTTAATACCACATATACTGCAAAAAATCTTCCTTCTCATGTTGCTTAGTCTTTAAAACTTCAGGAAAGCAAGCTGATAGATTTGCTGATGAAGGTGTTCAGTTAATTAACAAACAGTAGAGTAATAGACTTGTTTTAATTGTTCATTTCCACACTCCCACCCTGAGCGCAGGTCCTCTTTATGAAAGAATGTAAGTGCTAACAGAAATGGGAAAAAAAAGGAATTACACAAGATATAATTACTCCAAAAATGCATAGAAATAGACTGGACATTACACATTCCTTCATTTAAATATTTAATGATCAAAAGCCTGTATTATTTTTAAGATGAGAGATGGTGATTAATCAAGTAACAATATACACCTTTGTACGATATGTATAAAAAAGTCTTAATGCTGCTTGTAGAATGAAGTCATTATGTTCAATGGAGGGAATATAATTTCAGTACATCTTGTATATGATAGCAAGCTCAAGGTTAATTTTTTTCCTTCCATTTACTAAATTCAGTGTAATAGTCTATAATATTCTTCTTGGAGTTTCAGAATTTATCCTGTTACTCTTAAGTGATTAGGTAGAATAAAGAATTTCCCAAAGTATACCAAGTTATTTTTAAATAAAGCCTGACATAGCCTTCATTATTCATTATATCACTTATGAGGAAACCAAACACATAATTTTGAAGCAAATTTAGGGTTTAAACTTAGCTTAAAATATTTTAATTCTAAACATATGTTTCTCCATGGTAATTATATAGCACATAGAAACTTTACAAAACATGTATTTTGGAATTGTTATTTTGAGATAGTTTTCTATTGCAAAAGAGATACTTAAGGCTGCTGAATATCATGCTGACTAGATGCCTGAAGGGCAGCAAATGAGATCCATGGAAAAGAATCACTTTTCTGAAGAAAACTTCAGTATAATTCCATTCATTGCCTTCTTGAGAATGCTGAAAATATCATATATTCAACAGTTAATTTATTTACTAATATTTATTGAAAGGATATTATATGAAAGAAAATATAATTACAGGGGAAGAACAAGTTGAATCCTTCTGGCAATTTAAACAATAAAGAATTTAGATCTATTTTTAATAATCTGGGGTCAGTAGAAAGTTTGAGGAGAAAAGTGACAAATTGAAAGTTTTTAAAAAATTATATTTAAATTATTGGTTAAATTGAACCTGAAATTTAAAAAGTAAATTAATATTAATTGAAAATAATTATAGTACTTACTGATTTGTGCTGAAAATATGCTGAGAGCAATAATTTGTTGCTCTTTGAACTTAGAGGAAAATAAAATAATTTCTTAAATCATTTGTTTTCAGTAAGAGTAAGGAATACCATAACTTTGACTTCTGCCAACTATATTTTAACTAGAGCTAGATTTTCCTACAAGTTCTTCCCACATTACTTAATAATTAGAGCTACCAATATAAACATTTTCTATGTGCCAAGAACTATTCTAGGAAGGATGTTGTAGTTTAAAGGGAGAATTGAAAAAAAGGACACAAATTTATTAAGGTGAGGCATGTAAATGACTTTAAAACAGGTGCTCACCTGAACATGCAAGAGTGTAATAGACTACCTATCCAGACTTGAGTGTTTTTGTCATTGAACAATCTTCTCTAAGTCTTCAACTGATTTTGAAGAAACAATTGTATTAATCTAAGTTCAGTGAGTGTATGTGTGTAAAAGAAAAGGATAGGAGAGAATATTAATGTTTAATGGGGGTGAGAAACAAAATGTACTTGACAGAGTGAAAATTAGACAGACATAGAAGACACTCTGTATGGACTGTGACACTGTGTTTATGGAAGTAAAGTCTGAAGAAAGTGGCAAGAAATTAAGCAAGAGTTGCAAACTGGATATGAGGAAACTTGTATTAATCACAATGAAATCTGGAAATTGTTTTAAAAGATTCGATTAGCCATACATTATTAAAAACAAAGAAATGGCATGATCATATTTACCTTTTGGGAAGATTAATCATTCTGGCATTATTTCCTCAGTGGGACAGCCAAGAAGATGGAAGAGCAGTTAGGACGATATCCAGTCATCCATATAAACACTGGAAAGACTTTAAAATGCAGCTGCCTGGTATAAGGGACAGAAAGTCATGAACACTTTCAAGAATGATCAGAGAGGCAGAACTGATGAGACATGGTGTCTGCATGGACATAGGTGGTGAGGACAGCTGATGTCAAACTGGACATCTAGATTTCTAGGTTATTCCATTAGGTGTGAGGTGGTGTCATGAACTGAGATAAGAAATTAAAAATGAGGGAAATGCTTCAGGCTATAAAATCAGTAAAAATAAGAATTTGCTTTTAAACATGTAAAATTTGAAATGTTGTGAAACACTTATATTGTCTAGTAGACATCATGCCTCAGCACAAAGACTTGAGCTGAAAACAGAGATCTGAGTTTAAATGGCATAGGCATGACAATGAGATGAGCTGGAAATACGGACAAGAGTTCGATAGCACAGACACTCATGTTATGAAGACAAGATCACTTATTCAATATGAGTACCATAAGAAAGAGACGAAAATTGAGGCTAGAAACATGAGATAACCTATATTAAATGCTCAGGAAAAGAAACAGGAATTCTGGAAAAAAAAAAAAAACAGAAAAACCCAAAACCAAAAATAAAAACTCAATGAGGGAGGGAAAGGGCAGGAGGATCTGTTGTTTTATAAACGAAAGAAGATGGTATCAACAAGGAGGAAGAGGATGAAACAAATTACATGCCATAAGAAGGACAGTCAGGACAGGGCCAGCTTTTCATTACAGAGAATCTTGTTTTTACAACCAATGTCTATCCTTCTGGAGGTTAGCAATCTTGTTTTTTTCAGTTTTGTTTTCTGCTACAGAATGCCTAGTACATTTGGTATATATGTAAGAGTTTACCATAATGATAACTGTCATGTAAACTAAATTTTTAAGGCAAGTATTTGTTTAAAATTTTATTTAATGCCTTTTGAACCAGCAATTCCACTGCTGGGACTATATCCTAAGAACCCTGAAACAACAATCCAAAAGAACCTATGCACCCCAATGTTCATAGCAGCACAATTTACAATAGCTAAGTGCTGGAAACAACCTAGGTGCCCATCGGTAAATGAATGGATCAAAAAACTATGGTACATTTACACAATGGAATTCTATGCAGCTGAAAGAAAGGAGCTCCTACCTTTGCAACAGCATGCATGGAACTGGAAAGCATTATGCTAAGCGAAATAAGCCAGGCATTGAAAGACAAATACCATATGATCTCGCCTTTAACAGGAACCTAAACAACAAAACAAAGAAACAAGCAAAATATAGCCAAAAACACTGAAGTAGAGGACAGGCTGACAGTGACCAGAGGGGTTAGGGGAGGGAATTTCAGGGGAGAATGGGAAGGGTTTACAGGAACAAATATAAAGGACATATGGACAAAAACTAGGGGGGCTGGAAATGGGAGGGAGGAGGAGAGGGATGGGTGGGTTGGCTGGAATGGGAGTAAAGGATAGAAACTATACTTGAATAATGATTAACATTTTTAAAAAATTTATTTAATGATATATATTTTATGTATATGGTTGTATATCACATAAATACTTTTTAAATATTTTTTCTGACCCTAAAACTCACAAATATTTATTTAAAGAATAATAGTAATATATATTATATATTTAAACTGTTTTCTGATTCTTAAGCTATCCTGCCTTATAATAGTCTTATAAGACAGGCTAGTTACATTTATCTCAATAATAATAAGCTATTCTTGTTAGTCAGGATTCTTCTCATTGACATACCATGATTTTTCATATGTATTATATTAATATATACATGTATTCTTTATTTTATGGTACAAATATGGTATATTCAGAAACTGAATATATTCTATTTACTTATCAAATAAACATTTACTTTAAATTGCCAATAGTTTAGTCAGTCAGACTTCCCTGCAGATAATCAGGAAGTTATGACTCATCAAACTCACTTATAACAAGAACTTAATATTAAATGGAATGTCAGCCAATAAACTTAGCAAATAAACTTACTAGCATTTTTAAATTAAGTGCTCATGTAATCACTTATTTAATATTTATACTTCCAGGGCTTATTGCTATAGGTAGGTACTGTTCACAGGATTGAAAGTGACGTTTTCCCATTGAGACTTACTTTGTTCTCAATATTTCTGCTCCCGATTTGGGTAAAGAAGCTACAAAAAAACAGTTGAAGATGGGGTTACAGTTAGGCTTTATAATCTCAGATACTCAAAGAGGCTAGTTATAGGAGCAGAGCCAGCTGGGTGCACTACAACAAGCTGTGGATCGAACTGGCGTGTGGGGAGCTTGTGTCCAACTGGAGAGAGAGCTAATCAGCTGCAGGCACATTTGTCTTCCTCGTGCTATGTTTTTAAAAAGATATATATGGAATAAGTTACTAATGGTTACCACCAAGAAAGGACTATTTATGTTTATACATAATATCAAGTATTTCATATGTGGTTTTGTCTTTAATATCATCATCTATCCTTGAGAGTATTTATGGCATGGTTGGCATCCCTTATGAATTTTGGCATTTGGTATTTTAATTAAATAATACCTTTCTTCATTCTGTTCTGACATGGAAAAATTTTGACTTTGTAATTGCAGGACTGTATTTTATTTTCATTGTTTAGATTATCACTTCATTTTAATTATATATCTTGCAGAAAGAATTATAGGAATACATTTGAGATAGCTATAATTATAGTGGCATTTAGGGTAAATAATGGAGAACATAATGTTCAAGTTTAAAAGCGCATTCATTTCCCCAAGAGATGGAGATTCAGGATTTTAGACTGAAATGGGTATAGTATTGTCTTATTTGTTTCATTGTTTCAGCTATAGTTTTGCTCAAAACTTTAAGAAGAGCTTAAAGCTGTATTTCTAAAATAAAAAAAAGTTGTGAAAATCATAAACTTAGAACATTTTTAATATGTAAAGCCAGGATTCAGAATATAGGTAGACTCTAAGACACTCATATCTGACTTTGAAATGCCTGGTACTCATCATAAGTTTATTTATTTTTTAAATTTTATTTATATATTTATATATATATATATATACAGAGAGAGAGAGAGAGAGAGGGAGAGAGAGAGAGAGAGAGAAACAAGTTGTTGTTCCACTTACTGCTGCATTCACTCATTGACTCTCGTATGTGCACTGACCAGAGATTCAACCTGCACTCTTGGCGCATCTGTATGATGTTCCAATCAACTGAGCTACCAAGTCAGGGCCCATCATGAATTCATTTGTGTCAAAGGTTTCTTGGCTCTTTGGTGAAGGATAAAGAAGGAGCAACCACTTGTCTATTTTACAGTCAGTCTGTTGCAGAGTGTCATTATGAAGTAATGGGGAGAATGTCTGCTTTTTCATTCCAAATATGGGGTATAGAACTGTCTACTGTGAATATTAAATAATATCCCATGGGGCCCCTGTACTAGACTGGAGTAAATACTGAGAAGCTGTGCTTCATGAGAAATGTGTGGTTAGGAATTTCTTCCTTCAGAGCATTTCAAAGTTCAATGTATAAGGTTTAGTTGGGGATTTGTGTGAACTGTGTTCTATGCCCTATCTTCCATGATGAAATATAGAAAACATGTCATTGGATCCTTACTTATTTCTTTTTCACTTCAACTTTGATATGCCTGGTATCTTCCTACTATTCCTAAACCTGTTCAACTCTGGGTATTGGAAATTTTCATTCACTCAAAATTTTCAAACATCAGTGTCTGTCCTTAACTTGCAGGAGTAACCATGTTCATGCTTGCAGCATTAGTGAGTGGATGGAATTGGCGATTAATCTCACAAGACCAAGCTACTCCAAATCCAGCAAGCTACAGCCTTCTTGCCCTCTGTCCTTTCTCCCATCCTCTTAGTCATTAAGACTTGGCCAGAGAAGTGGGTTTCTTCCCATTCACTGATTTTGTATTTCAATTCTCCTGCTGGGACAGGAAACTTCCAATGAAGCTTAGGCTTTTTGGCAATGCTTTTTACAACCAAACTCCTGTCTCAGTTTCTGTGTAGGGATTATTTATTGTACCCATAGTCAATGACTCTGGATCTGCTTTGAATAGTGGTAGTGTATCTCCAATAAAAAAGGTACTTGCTGCCTGACTCTTAAGTAGGAGATACTGTTGTTAGGAGAGTCCTGTCACATGTTCCCCTCCCCACCTCCTGAGATTGATGTCATGAATAATGACATAAGCCTGGATAATTTCAAGTTCACTGCTCCTTATCAGCCATCATCATTTGGATTGGTGGAACCCTTACACATATGCCATACCTTTAAGCGAGGTAGGCCTTCCACCACTGACCCATGTGCATTTCTAGCTAATTTCCTGCATGGCCTCTGATGCCAGTATACCAGCCTACTGGCTAAAAATTCACTAGCTATGCCCTTGTCCACCTTCTGAGGCTTTTTATAAGAAATGAACAATGAGCTAAAAGAACAAACTAACAGAGCACATGAATACAGTTACTTCATCAATAGGCAGAAGGCAAACCACGTGAAAATGTATACTTTAAGATTTGAGGGCTCTTTGATTTAGCATTAAACTAATACTCTCCCTTTGAAATTTAGCACCATCTTCCTTCCTTTCAACCCTCAGAGGATTCCTCAGAATCTCCTTCCATCACAAAACTAAATCTAGTCTTTTTACTTTTTCACATGCCATGAAAAGCACACATATTATTATTGTTTTTCTCCAACAAGATAATTATATTTCAAAAACATTGGACATGATAAACCCTAGAGTCTTTTTTAGGGAGGTAAGGGTCCAGAGAAACTAATTGGCTAATTTAGATGGCTGGTATTCAGGCTACTAATTACATTTATATATGCTCACTTTTTTGTATGGCAGAATGTTTACAAACAATGCTAAAGAGAACTTCAGAGAACACTGCTTTATATAGGGGAGAAAGTATAAGTAAAATAAATATCAATGAGTACCTTAGAAATATCTGTGTATCGTTATACGTACACACACACATATATATATGTATCCATCTACCTGACTAGACATGTATAAATATAGATTTCAGAAACATCTGGAAGAATATGTAGTCCATGATCAAAAATAATAGTCTTACCAGTCAACGATCACAGCCAAACTCAGAATTCAAAGGATGGTGCAAAGTAATCAGTTACTTATGCCAATTGATAGAATTTAGATTGAAACCAACTTGAAAGAATGCCTAGAAGCAATTTCCTCCTTAGTCTCCTTTCTGTTGTTGTTTTTTTGTTTTTGTTTTTTGACTACTCCTCTCTTCTGGTCTGTGTCATAATTTTATCTTGCTGCAATCCCTTGAAATCAAGGCTATAGTGATAAATTTATGGTTCTATCCTAATATAACAGTGTTTTCCTACATTCTTCAGACTGGAATAAATTTTAAAAAAGAGTGATGGGGCAAAATGAAGGCAACTGTACTTGAACAACAATAAAAAAAGAAATTGAAAAACAAAACAGAAAACTAATACACCAAAATAATCCAAAAAGAAAACAAAACCAACACAACAACAAAAATTGTACCACCAAACCATAATAACAACAAAGCTTCCTCTTTGTTCCTATTGGTCACCCACTCCTTATAGCATCACATTAACTTGATACCTTATTTTTCTAAAAGGCTCCTATAGTGGATAGAAAGGAGATATTATGGAAACTGAGTAGATATGACAGGATTCTGTCTTGCTCAGTTATGTTTTCTCTCTCTCATCTATCTCTATCTCCATATCTCTTTTTCTGTGTTTACACATAAACAATACATTGAGTAATGCAGATTCTAAAAAAGTTGCATTTCATTTTCATCTTCCTCTCTCCTTTTATATTCATCAATAGTTATCTACTTTTCCTTCTAATGACAACTCCAACACACCAAAGCACACTTACAGACCATGCCATGGCTCTGTTAAGTCAAAGTCAGTGTCTCAATTTGGAAATTATAAGTGTCCACTTCACAATATGGGTCAAAATTTTGACTTTAGTTTATCATTAATGTCTTCAGGCTCTATACTAGTCAATATGGTATCTGTGAAAATTAGACAAAAGTGCCCTTTTTCTGGGCATGTTAGAATCTCCTTTGAGAGGGGAGGAATTGGCCAATGGAAACTGGCTGAACTTTAGTCCCATACCATCCACTCAGAGTATATTCAGAGGACAGACACCGTGATGGATGTTGAGAGCCCACTCTGCATGATTAGTCAGGTACCTCAGTCCTGCTGCCTTCACATAAAGGGAAGGGAGTGGTGTGGTCCTTTTGCTATATACTCTCTTCCTAGTCACCTCTCCCATCAAAAAACTCACATCTGTTTAACCTAAGGTCAAAATGTGGAGGAAAAAGAGTACAGGATAAATCAGTGATTCTTTAGTTGGGCAACTTTCACCATGGGAATGGTTAAAAGCTGACTCTTGGTTTTGTGAGGTGATTTAGGGATCTTCATACACTCTCTGTTCAGCCAGTTTCTTCTGACGTCCCTTTCATCCTGCCACATGTGCTGTATTCCTTGTGGTCATTGGATTGCCAGCACATCCCAGGCCTCTGCCTTCTCTCTGCTGAGGTCTTCTTGCCCCTCTATGAGGCTCTAGTGGGTAGAACACACAGTGCCCTCCTGGCACTTCTTTCCTCCTGGCGGCCGACCCTTGTGCTCCAGAAATACAAATGCATCTGTCCCCCAAACAAGCTACAGAACTTCAGACCAGCAGACCCCAATAAAGTAGCGTCCTCCTCACTTAGCCATCACACATTTAGTATTTCTCTCATCCTTTAAATTTCCCAGAGAAAAGTTAGATCACAATCCATAATCCTTTTTGGAGACAGACCTCAGGCTGTAAACCTCTGTGTCTCCCAACTTCAAAAAAATACATTTTAAAGTGATCCAAGTGTCCCTTCTTGAAGTTTTCCAACTAGGATTAGCATTAGCAGGTAGCTACACCCCACCCTACTACCCAAAATGTGTGAGATGGCCTAAAAAAGCACAGAAATGCAACTGCAGTCTCCAAGTAAATCTCTTCATTGATCACAAAACTGTTCTAGAAAAGTGATCTTTTATATTCTTCAAGTATATATAGAATTTCAAAGGTTGATTTAGGCTCTGTCATATGCCTTTGAAATTCTGTACATGTTATTTTGTCTCTTTTCTTGGTATCTCAAATTGGTATTATGGTCAAAAATGAGGCAGAAAAAGTCTTATTCTTAAATAGTATTAAACAAACTTGGCACATGTATCAGTCAGGAAAAATAAAAAATATCCCCCAAATCTCAGTGACTTAAAGACACAAACATTTATACCTTGCTTTTGTTTTATGATCACTGGCTAAGGTTGTACTCTGCATTGTCACTGACAGTGCAACAACTTTTTGGACCACTGAGAGCTTCAGTGGCAGGGGGAGCAAAGAACATAACGGAGGACACACTAGGTCTTATTTAGCCAGCCAGGAAAGTTACACGAATGTCCTTGAGTTCAATAGGTAGAGAAGCATAATTCTCCTCAGGGAGGACACTAGATATTGGTAAATAACTAGTTATATATTCTATCACACCACATTCACCACTTCAATCTGGGAAGGAAGGAGTTAAACTGTTCTAGTAATTGGTTGTATGGTAGAATGACAAATGATTAGATACTAATCAGGAAAGAAAACTTATCAGTAGTGACTTGGTGTTATATATTTAATAAAGTGGATATTCAAGTTCTTTTTGTATTTTTTTCTTGTTCTTATATATTATAAATGTACTTGTTTCAATGATTATGCTGCCTGAGTACTTAATGACATTATCAGGTACTCAGAATTTATAGGCCAGAGAAAAATAACAATTATTAAACATCTATTATGTGCTAAGCATGGTCATAATCATTTCACACGGCTAATATAGTTAATTCTTTGAAGAAATCCTGTGAGGTACTATCTCTATTTGCATATGAGATCGCTGAGGTTCATAGAGATTAGGTGATGCTAAAGATCAGCTACTTGGTTAAGACAGAGCAAGAATTCAAGCCCTGTTCTTGATCTGAAACCATTGGTTCTTCAATTAGATCATTAGTGGTTGTTTCACTGGGACATACTCTCTTTTGTAGTACCTTAATATTGTTACCAGAGGATTTTTTAGGCTTCACTTCCTAATCATGTTTCAGTAAATCAACTTAAATATAGCAGGGGAATTTTTGTTCTGGTGGAAATAGTTTGTTTTGAAACATGGTCCAGTCTACTTTATGAAGCAGCTGATGAGTATTTTACTATTCAAAAGCTACTTGTTTCACTCTGGAATATGAAGAGCCATCATATACTCTACTTTTCAAAAAAAATTTTAAAAAGAAAAAGAAAATAAAAGAATTTTGAACGGTATAGAAATTAGTAGGAGGCTAAAAAAACAGAAGATTCAGTTGACTCTACCCTCTCTCCTTAATATGTTCTGTTTGAGAGCTATATGTCTAGCTGAAGAATACAATCATGAAATTTTAGAGTTAGAAGTGAATTTGAACTCATGCAGCAAAATATTCACATTTGAGCCCTGGCTAGTGTGGCTCAGTTGGTTGGAGAATTGTCCCATAATCAAAAGGCTGCAGGTTTGATTCCTGGCCATGCCTGAGTTGTGGGTTTGATCACTAGTCTGGGTGTGTGCAGGAGGAAACCTACTAATGCTCTCTCTTGTGCACAATGATGTTTCTCTCTCCCTTTCTCTCTCTCTAAAATCAATTTAAAAATGTCCTCAGTGAGGATAAAAAAATCTTCATGTTTGATATTTGAGAATAATGAAAGATTTAAAGTGCAGAGACAGTTAGTGATTATGGTTGTCAACCTCCAAGATTGTCACCAGGTCCTCATCTCTAGGTATTGATGCCCTGTGTACCCCCTTTCACATTTAATCAAGGCTGATCTGAGTAGTCAGTGGAATATGGTAAACGTCACAGTGTGTAACGTTCAAGTCTGAGTCACTAAGGCATTGAAGCCTTTGACTCAGTCTCTTAGATTGCTTCCTCCAGGTGAATCCAGCTACCATATTTTGAGGACACTCTAGAAACCCACATGCAAAGGATGCACTTTATCAGCACCGGCTTGCCAACTATATGAGTGAGCCCCTTTAGGAATGGATTTTCTAGAGTTCCAGAAAAGCCTTTAGCTAATTGTATTCCCAGCAGAAACCTGACTTTATCTCATGAAAGATCCTAAGCCAAAGCTGCCCAACTCACCTGCTTACAAATTCCTCATCTATATATCCCAGCCTTATATGATAGTAAGTGATGATTGTTTTAAGTCATCAAGTTTTGGTATGATTTGTTATACTGTAATAGATAACTAATGTAGAGACTTAATCTAGGACAGAGCATTTGAAAGGAGATACAAAATCATCTTCTAAACTCCAATACACTGGAATTTGATGTTAGGCTTTTGTGTTTTCTCCATGACCAATACCACCATTCTCATTTATTGATATCTGCTGTATTTTAGCCTAAGATTTCCCTCTTTCCAAACTATTTCTCAGAGCATAAAATTATCTATCACTTTTTCTACTAAAACAATGACAACAGCAATTTTTCCTTTTACCAAACATTCACCTCCAGCTAGCAAACCATCCACTTCCAAGATCCACTTTAAAGAAACTCTTCAGTAGAATTATTTGTATTAATTGCATCTGTTACCTCAGTTCCATTTCTCTCTTAAATTCTCCCCACTCATTCTGTTATCCACATTTCTCTGAAAACATTTACAATAAGATTACCAGTGACCTTCATATAACCAAATCCATGGACAATTCTCAAGATATAATTTATTCAGCTTTTCCACAGCATTAGACAGAGGTCATGATTGATTTCTCCTTGAAACACTTTCTTTACTGAGGAACCCAGACATCACACATTCCTGAATTTGTTCCTACTTTATTCTCTTATTTTATTTGCCTTACCCTTCCTCCTACTGCTGACCTTTAAAAGTGAGTGTCCAGAAAATCAGGTTTGACTTTTCTTTTTTATCTACATTACTCCCCTAGTGATCTCAGCCAGGCTCACAACACAAGACTCTCAAATACAGATTTCAAAAGCTCAGTTCTCCCTGAACTCCAGATCAATTTATCTAACAACTCATTTGGTAGCTGCACTCAGATATCTAGTAGGCCTGGCAAATTTAATATGAACAAACCCAAACTCTTGATTTAACAAGTTAAGCCTGCTTGTTCTCAGTCTGTTTCACTTAAATAAGTAGGGTAAATAAATCTGGCCCTCCCCAGTCTTCTCCACTCACTTGGAGTCATCATTACATTCTATCTTTCTTACACAGTCCCATCCCCAATCCATCAGGAATTTATGCAATACTTACCTATTAAATATACACTGGGTAAGGCTCCTTAGAAATTAATAGCCACTGCCTTAGCTAAGTCATCATCATATTTTCCTTGGACAAGTTAGTGCCTTGATTTCAATCGGTCACCTTGCATCATTTCTCAGTCCACTACAGTCTATTCCCTGCATAGCAGATATTGAAGGAATCCTTAAGACTCTCCAGTGACTTCCCACTATAGTTAGAATAAAATCCATACCATGTTCTACAAGGGTCCAAGTGAGTTGGTTTGCCTGGATTTAACTCTAATTATTTTTTCCTTCACCTCCCTCCAGACTTTTTGGCTTTTTTATATGTGAAATACACAAAACAAAAGTCCACCTCAAGACTTTACACTTCATATTCCCTCTGCAGGAAATGGTCTTCCTCACAAAGTTCATGGTTAACTCTCTATTTCCATCAAATTCCTCTCACAAAACACCTCTTTTAAAAAGGTTTCCCTTTATAAATTTTGGATATTAACCCCTTATATCAGTGAACATGTTCTCCCATACAGTGGTTTGTTTTTTTATTTTGTTGATGGTTTCCTTGCTGTACAAAAACTTTTTAGTTTGATGTAGTCCCATCTATTTATTTTTTTCATTTCCCTTCCCTGAAGAGATAGACCAGGAAAAAATTTGCTACAAGCAACGTCTGATACTTCACTGCTTATGTTTTCTTCTAAAATTTTTATGGTTTCAAGTCTAACATTTAAATCTTTAATCCATTGTGAATATATTATTGGGTGTAGCATAATAAAATGGTCTGGTTTGATTTTCCTGCATTTATCTGTCCAGTTTTCCCAACACCATTTACTGAATAAACTATCTTTAGCTTATGGTATGTTTTGGCCTCTTCTGTCAAATACTGGTTGACTACAAAGGTGTGGGTTAATTCCTTGGCTCTCTAGTCTGTTCTATTGATCTATATGTCTGTTTTTATGCCAGCCCCATGCTGTTTTGATTACTATGACTATTATAGAATAGTTCAATATCAGGTAGTGTGATTCCTCCAACTTCAGCCTTCATTCTCAAGATCATTGTTGCTATTTGGGGTCTTCTGTCATTCCATATAAATTTTTGGAATATTTGTTCTAGGTCTATGAAATATGTAATTGGTATTTTGATAGGAATTGCATTGAATCTATACAATGTTTTGGGTAGTATGGACATTTTAATGGTGTTAATTCTTGCTATCCACAAACATGGTATTTGTTTTCACTTATTTGTATATTCTTTAATTTCTTTTTTCCATGTCTAAATTACAAAACAGAACACTAAAAAAACAAACAATCCAGTTAAAAAATAGACAGAGGACCTGAACAGACACTTCTCCAAAGAGTACATAAGATTGTCAATAGACATATGAAAAGATGCTCAGTGTTACTAATGGAGAGAAATACAAATTAAAACTGCAATGAGATATCACCTCACATCTATCAGAATGGCTATCATCGATAAATTAACAAACAATAATTGCTGGCAAGGATGTGGAGAAAGTGAAATCCACCTGCACTGCTGACAGGAATGTAGCCTGGTGCAGCAACTATGAAAAGCAATATGGAGCTTTCCAAAGAACCTCAAAACACTAATTCAAAAGAATATATGCACTCCTATATACAATGCAATGTTATTTACAATTGCCAAGATTTGGAATCAGCCCAAGTATCCATCAGTAGATGAACAGATAAAACAGCAATGGTACATTTACACGATGGAATACTATGTGGCTGTGAAAAAGAAAAAATTACCCTTTGTGACAGCATGGATGTGCATGAAGAACATTATGCTAAGTGAAATAAGTCAGTCAGAGAAAGACAAATACCAAAGAATTTCACTCATATGTGGAATCTAATGAACAAACTGAACTAGCAAGCAAAATAGAGATAAACTTGGAGAGAGTTGGCTGACAACACTGGTGGATGAAGTGGGGATTAGGAGACGGAGGGATCAAACAAAAAAGAAAAAAGAACTCATGGTCCCAGACAACAGTATGGTAATTGCCAGGGGTCGGGGGGAGGGCATGCGTGGAGGTGGAAGAGAGTATAATGGGGATAAATCATAATGGAAAAATACAATAAAAATAAACTCTTAAAAATAAAATAAGAAGCTCTGGCCAAGACAGAGGCATAGGTAGGTACACTATGCCTCCTCATACATCTAAAAGAAGGAAGCAACCAATTTAAAAACAAACAAAAAAAAAACCCTGGAACTGCCAGAAAATTGAAATGTTTGGAAGTAAGACAACCAAGGAGTTAAAGAAGGAACATTCATCCAGACTGGTAGGTGAGGTAGAGAAAGGCAGCTGGGCTGGAGAGGATGCATGGCAAGGAGGTGGCTGGTGGGTTGGGAGAGCAAGATGGCAGCTGGTGAACCAGACAATCCCACATTCACATGCAGATAAACCAGGAGGAACAACTGGGGAGCCAGACAAACTGCAACCCAGGGTTCCAGGCCTGGGAAAATAAAGCTTCAGAACCCCTGGCTGTAAAAACCTTTGGGTGTTATAGAGGTGGGGAAAACTGCCATCTCTTCAAAGCAGGGCAAGAGCCATGGAAGTGGCATTGGCCCTTCTCTGATCCCTCCCCCACATACAGTACCACAACACAGCAAAGTGGGTTGCCCTGCCAAGGCAAATACCTAAGGACCTGCCTCTTAAAACTTAACAGGTGTACTGAGACTGAAGATTATGGCTCAAATTCAAGAACAGATCAAAACTCCAGAAAAAGAACTAAATGAAGAAGAGACAGAGAACCTATCAGATGAAGAGTTCAAAACACTGGTAATCAGGTTGCTCACAGAATTGACTGAGTATATTTATTTTATGGCCACAAAATAAAGGAAGAAGTGAAGTGAAAACAGAAAAATATACAGGAAACCAACAATGAAAGGAAGGAAATAGGGACTCAAATCAACAAGTTTGAACAAAAGGAAGAAATAAACATTCAATTGGAACAGAATGAAGAAACAAGAATTGAAAAAAAATGAGGAGAAACTGAGGAACCTCTGGGATAACTTTAAATGTTCCAACATCCAAATCATAGGGGTTCCAGAAGGGAAAGAAGAAGAAGAAATTGAAAGCTTATTTGAAAAAATAATGAAGGAGAACTTCCCAAATCTGGTAAGGGAAATAGATATACAAATCTAGGAAGCTCAGAGAGTCCCAAAGAATTTGGACCAAAAAGGAATACACCAAGACATATAGTTAAATTGCCCAAGATTAACAATAAAGAGAGCATCTTAAAAGCAGCAAGGCAAAAGAACAGTTACCTACAAAGGAGTTCCCATAAGACTATCAGTTGATTTTTAAAAAGAAACCTTGCAGGCAAGAAGGGGATGGAAAGAAGTATTCCAAGTCATGAAAAGCAAGGATCTACATCCAAGATTACTCTATCTAGCAAAGCTATCATTTAGAACACAAGGACAAATACAGTGCTTCCCAGATAAGGTAAACTTAAAGGAGTTCATTATCACCAAGGCTTTATTATATGAAATCTTAAAGGGACTTAAATAAGAGAAAGATCAAAACTATGAACAGTAAAATGACAACAAACACACAACTATCAACAACCAAACCAAAAGCAACCAAAAAAACAAAAAACTAAGCAAACAACTAGAACACAAACAGAGTCACAGAAATGGAAATCACATGTAGCGACATCAGCGGAAAGGGGGAATGGGGAGAATGGGGGAAAAGGTACAGGGAATAAGAAGCATAAATGGTAGGTACAAAATAGACATTGGGAAATTAAGAATAGTATGGGAAATGGAGAAACCAAAGAACTTATATGTACAACACATGGATGAACTAAGGGAGGGAAAACTGGAAGGAATAGGAGTACTGGGTGGAAGGGGAGAAAAGGAAGAAAAAAGATTGGAACAATTGTAATAGCATAATCGATAAAATATACTTAAAATAAAATAAAATATAAAATAAAGGCTTTCTTTAATTATCTTATCTGAAAATAGTATCCATGTGTCACCCTCTAAACCTTGTATTGACTTAATATTGTTCATAGCACTTATAACTTTGTCATATTTTATTTCTCATTTATTTTATTGTCTTTTTTTGCCACAGAATATAATCTTTATGAGGCAGGGACTGTTTTGTTCTTTACTTCTATCTTACCAATGCCTGAACTAGTGCCTGTCACATCATGTATGTTCTATAAATTATACTTTTGAATGAATGAGTGAATTAATGATTAATTGAGTCTTTAAGAGTCCTTTTCAACACGTAGATTTTGAATGTTCATTACAGTATCTCTAACACCGGGACCTTTGGCACATAGTGAGTGCCTCATAAATACTTATCCAATAAGTAAATGGAAATGAGGTTATTATAGAAGCAGACATAAATCCAGACTAACTGAGAAACTCACACCTTGCCTTATGCACCAAGGTTATTTTACCCTTTGAGCACTCTGCCTACTAGTAGAAAACTAAAGCATACGTATTCAGGAATAAAATACAACATGTAAGAGCAGATAGTTACCAATCCCACATATAATAGATTAGTCAAAGAGGATAAAACCTGAGAAGAAGGATTGGATTTGGTCACTAGGAAATGATGTTTTCCAAAAGAAAAGAAAATTAATAGAAGGATTGGGACAGAAGCCAGTGTACCTAAGAATAAACAAATTAAAACATAGTAATATCAAAATCAGACAAAATATAGAGAAGTCTGGCAGAAAAAGAATAAAATGAGGGTAGGTTAAGTGGACAGGAAGTGTCTCTCATCATTATTTTATAGTCATGATGGAGGATTCATAAGCATATTTCCATGTAGAGATTATAGAAAGGGACAATGTCTGTATTTTGAAGTAAATATAGATTTTTTATAACAGTTTTCAGTGTCCTAGGTAACAGATGGAAAATACCTAACCAGAGCAAATTGTTTTGTAGGGAAAACATGAGATCTAAAATCATCAGACATTTGTGTCCTAACTTGTATCAGGGTTTGTAATGTTTAAACCACAAACTAACAGATGGTGATAATTACGGATTACAATTTATTTGTTTGTTTGTTTATATTGTTGTTCAAGTATACTTGTCTCCATTTTCCCCCCACCCCACTGATCCCCACCTCACTCTCAATCCTACTCTCCTTTGGCTTTGTCCATGGATCATTTACACATGTTCCTTGATGACCCTTCCCCCTTTTCTCTATGTTATTCCCTCCCTCCTTCCCTCTGGTTACTGTCAGTTTGTTCTTTATATCAGTGTCTCTTGTTATATTTTGCTTGCTTGTTTGTTTTGTTGATTAGGTTTCTCTTTTAGGTGAGATCATATGGTATTTTTCTTTTACCAACTGGCTTATTTCACTTAGCATAATTCTCTCCAGATCCATCCATGCTGTCATGAATGGTAGGAGTTCTTTCCTTCTGCTGTGTAGTATTCCATTGTGTAAATGTACCATTGTTTTTTGATCCACTCATTTACTTATGGACACTTAGGTTGCTTTCATCCCTTGGTTATTATAAATTCTGCTGTTATGAACATTTGGGTGATGTTCTTTTGGATTGGTATTTCAGGACCCTTAAGGTATAGTCCCAGCAATGGAATTGCCAGGTCAAAAAGCAGTTTCATTTTTAGTTTTCTGAGGAAGTTCCATACTGTTTTCCACAATGGCTGCACCAGTCTGCATTCCCATCAACAGTGCACTAGGGTTCCCTTTTCTCAACAACCTCTCCAGCACATATATATATAAAATCAGTTAAATCCATTTAATCTAGGATGTTATTCAATGCTGCAATATCCTTGTTGATATTTTGTTTGGAAGTTCTATCCATTTTTGACAGTGGGGTGTTAAAATCCCCTAGTATAAGTATGTTCCTGTCTATATCTTTATTGAAGTCCTCCAAGATTTTCCTTATATATTTGGGTGCTCCTATTTGGGCACATATATATTTGTAGTGTTTGTGTGTTCTTGATGGATTCTCCAGCTGAGTGTTATGAAGTGTCCTTCTGGGTCTCTTTTTATGGCCTTTGTTTTGAAGTCTATTTTGTCTGATACGAGTATTGCTCCCTTGGCTTATTTTCCCTGTCCATTTTCTTGGAATACTTTTTTCCAACCTTTTACTTTCAATCTCGTTAGGTCTTTTTTTCTGAGGTGTCTCTTATAGGCAGCATATGCATGGATCATGCTTTCTTATCCATTCAGCTACCCTCTGTCTTTTGATTGAAGCATTTAATTCATTTACATTTAAAGTTATTATTGATACATACTTATCCATTGCCATTTCCCCCCTTTGTACCTGTGTTCCTCTCTCTCTCACTCTTTTTCTTTCTCTTCTTAAAGCAGACCATTTAGCATCTCTTCCAGTGCTGTTTGGTGGAGGTGTATTTGTTCAGCCTTCTTTTGTCTGGGAAACTCTTTATTTGGCCTTCCATTTTAATTGAGAGCCTTGCTTGATAGAGTAGTCTTGGTTATAGGCCTTTGGTTTTCATTACTTGGAATATTTCTTGCTTGAAGAGTTTCCTTGCTTTCTTTCTGGCTTGGAGAGTATCCATTGAGAAGTCAGCTCCTAGTTTTATAGGGGCTCCCTTGTATGTTATGTTCTGTTTCTCCCTTGCTACCTTTAATATTCTCTCTTTCTCTTTGAATTTTGCATTTTAATCATGATGGACCTTGGAGTGGGCCTCTTTGGGTTCCTCTCGATTGGGAGCCTCTGTGCTTCCTGGATTTGTGTGACTTCTCTCATCAAATTAGGAAAGTTTTACATCATTAGTTTTTCATACAGGTTTTCTATTCCTTACTCCTCTTCTTCTCCTTTTAGCATTCCTATTACATGGATATTATTATGTTTCATGTTGTCCTCAGTGCTCTTAACTCTTCTTCATTTTTTTTGAGTCTCTTTTCCTTTTTTTGCTCTTTCTTGGAGTTTTTTCTGTCTTGTCCTCTAGCTCTCTGATTTGATCCTCTGATTCATCTAGCCTGCTTTTGATTCCTTCTACTGTGTTCTTCAATTCAGAAATTGTATTCTTCATTTCCTCTTGGCCCTTGTTGATTGTTTCTATATCCTTTTCCTGCTGATATAGTTTGAAGTAAGTTCCTTGTAGCTTCCCTGTAGTTTTGGTAATTCTCAGTGAGCTCATTGAGCTTACTGATAACCATTATTTTGAACTCAGTATCTGATAGTTGACTTACCTCTATTTTGTTTAGCACACCTTCTGAGAATTCTTCCTCTCCTCTTGACTTGAGGGGGTTGTTTCTTTGTCTTTCCATTATTTGTGAGACTCTTCTTATTTGCTACTGCTTCTTAAATTTATCTGTTTTGATTCCCTGACTTAGTTGTGTGAATGTCTATGGTAGGAGACCTGTAAGATTCAGGGGTACAGTCTCCTTGATCTCCTGAACTTGATGCTCTTGGGATGCTCTTTTTGCTCTTTATGTTGGTTCCTTGAATGTATGTGGGTTTTGACTGTTGTTGGGTCATTCTCTGGTGGGTCCTTCTCTCCAGCTGGTTAACTGAGGGCCACCTACCATGTCTTGTGTGCTGTTGTGCAGGTGCTGCCAGAACAAAACCACAAATCCCAGAGCACAACCCCACATCTGCAAAAATAATTCCCAACTCCCCACAATCCCACTACCAACAGCAAATGAACCAGTATTAATAAGGGTATGAAGAGTTTAAGACTACTATAAGAAAAGAGAGACATAAACTATAGTATAAAATCTAGTGACTTAATATGCACAAACTTGATGGACAAGAAATGAATGTTAAAAGCTATGCAGGAAAGAAAATATTACAAATCATGGAGATCACAGTGGGTATTGACTTAGTAGCCTCTAGTATTTACCACTGTTTGTTCTTTTTGGATCCACCTCTGGTGATGTCTGATGTTGGTCCTGTCTGACCTTAGGCAGCCTGCTCTGAGACTGCCAGGGATCTACTCTCCATGGCTGTTTCCTTCTATTGTTAATCTAGTCACTCTTCACTTAAGCTTAAGCCCTATAGGGTGGGGCAGAATCCCTCTTGGGGTTGGGGCTACTAGTTCCCCTTAGGCTGCTGCCACTAGGAGGAGAGTGGTCTGCCTGAACAGGATGGCTGCTACCATATGGGTGATGACTTGGCACTGGGATCCCAGCGGCTACTTTCTCAGTTCTCTCTCCAAAGCCTCCATCCCCAGTCTTTCCTCAAGTGTCCCTAGTTCACTCTGCACCCCTCTTTGCGAGGAATCTACATCTGTGGCTGACTCTTTCAGTTCTTAATCTAGTCACTCTGTACTCAGAAGTCAGGCTTAAGCACCACAGAGCCAGGGCAGAGCCTCTCCTGGGGTTGGGGCTATTGTTTCCTCTTAGGCTGCTGTCACTCATAGGGGAGTGGTCTGCCTGAGCAGGATGGCTGCTGCTGTGTGAGGGATTACTCAGCACCAGGATCCCAGAGGCTACTCTCTCAGCTCTCTCCCCAAAGCTTCTGTTCCCAGTCTCTCTTCTGGAGTCTCCAGCCCACTCTGCTTTTGCCTTTGCCAGAAACCTGAGTAAGTGGCTGCAAATAAAAATTTGTGCATTGGCCCTTTAAATGGCTCTTTGCTTCTCAAGCCATATGTCTCTAGCAGAGAGCAACCCTGCTGCTTTTCACCACCAGTTGTTATCTGTATACTTCTCAGACTTGGGCTTTAGGCTGGGGATCCCAGTTTAGTGTTTAGAACCCACACTTCTCAGGAGGATTTAATCAGCTGCTTAATTATCCCTTCAGCACAGTCACCTATGGGTGGCTGGCAAGCCCTCTCCAGTCTCCACTGCACTCTTTACCAGTCAATTATGCTGAAGCTGATTCTTCTGCCTGTCCAAGGTTATAAGTCTTCTCTCTCACTATTGTTCAGTTGTTTGTTCCAGTGATTTCTCCACAACTTAGTTGTAATTCCAGATTGGTCCTGGAAGGAGGTTAGTTCGACTTCCATTCAGTCCTGTACCATCCTGTGCCCTACTAACTCAATGGATTACAATTTAAATAGGACTTTTCAGTCTTCTTGGCTAGGAGCTATTGGTATGAAGCAATGAAAATTTAATATATGAAAAATAATAGTGTGTGGTATGTAGTGTATGTAACTTATTTTCTGACCCATAGTAGTTTAGGAACATTAACATGCTAGTTCTCCTACTACTTTATCAATAGTAATCATGTTGCTCATGAGATAATTTAGTTTAGGATTTTGTCTTAGGTTATTCCTCAAGTAATATGAATTTTTACAACTTAAGGTTACATGAGAAATTGTCAGAAATTAGGTTGTATACAATGCCCAAAGTGTAATCTTGCCAAGTGTTATAAAGTAATTTTTATATTATTTTTCATTTGAGCAGTCAATTTCATTTGAAGTTTTTAGTTCTAATGTTTTCTTAGAAATAAATGACCAATTCAATAAACAATAAAAACATAAGCTCTTTACTCTCAAATATTATTAAACATATAAACTTTATTTAAACTGTTATTTGAATCATTATGTTTTGCATATGTGTTAGTAAAGAAGATAATAGCAACCCATGGGATGCAGCATCTAGGTGAACTATTGGTGAAATAGTTCAATCAAGGCTAACTATTGGTGAAAAGTCAAGACTGCCATTAGCATCTTTGTGTGTAACCCATATTTTGTAAGGTTTTTATTTGGTTATTATGGAACATTTTTTAGATATTTTAAAGGAATTTTATATTTTCTGGATATTTTAAGGTAGCTTTATACTCAACTTATATAGACTTATTGAATAAATACTCTAAAGTTACTATCAAATGTGGCTTCAAAATTGTCATTAATTTTGATTACATGTAATGAAATTACTGCTCTTATAGTAATTTTCCCAGTAAGATATAGTGAAAAAAACCCAACTCTTTGCCTTTTTCTTATTGTAATATTAAATAAATCTGTAAATGTTAATATTAGCAAATAATGATTAAGTGAGAGTGGCAGGAGTACAAGGTAAAGGTACATGAGTGCTCATATTAATACTGAGGTCCTGGGAGACTGATATTCTTCCTGAAGCACAATTTGAATAAAGTGCAAGATACATTAAGATTATCTGCAACCTACTTACTGGAAATGTTCAGATAAATCCAAAACATGGTATTTCTTTTTCCCTATTAAATGTGTAGGTAGATGTCTCAGATTTCACCTGCATTCCAGGTGATATTTAATAAATTTATGGAAACAGATTTGCTCATCCTAAATATTTCAATACCTCATTTATTCCTCAGTCAAGCAGGAATTTCCAACTTATTTTACAAATAAAACAACTAAGATGAAATGAGTTGTCCCAAAGATACTTGGCAAGAAGCAGAAGCAAGAATCAGACTTGCATTTCTCTACATGTATGTAAAGTACTTTACTCAGTCTCCCGACTGTTTCATGTTGATCTCACCTCTTTAACAGAGAGACTGTTCCCAGTAGGGAGTAACATAAATATACAAAATAGTAATGGTTTAAACAAGGCAAAAGTGTCTCTATCTCTTCTCTGAAAGGTGTTCTGCTCTCTAGAGAATCCTTGGCTAGAAGAACCACTGGTTTCAGGTCGAGAAGCAGAAGCAACTTCTCTTTTATTGCTCCACTTGTACATGTAGATAAGTTATCTTTACTTTGCATGACCATTTGCCAAGCTAAAAACATATTAAGAAAAGGCACTAGAGTAGGAAACCTGCAGACTCTGACACACAAAAAAAACTACACACACACACATTTTATATAATGTGTATATTTAGTGACATGTGTGTGTGTGTGTGTGTGTGTATAAAGTCTACAGATAACCTGGAAATTATCTACTTTCAAGATTTAAAATTAGACATTGTTTTATGGGTTTGGTTGTATTGCTTTTGTATTATCCTTTACTAGGATTCAAAAGAAGTTTTCCTTGAAACAAATGAAAGTCCCCAACTTCTTCAATTTTTTTTAATGCTGCTTTAATTTCACTTGCCATCTTGGCAAAATAAAAAGCAGCAATGCTTCTACCTATAGTATGCAGATAAGCAGCCCACACTGTGAAGGCCCCAAAAGGACTGCCCCTCCTCTTGGGCTCTTGCTTACTTGAATATGTAGGAAGCACTCATAGGCAGCCCTGTTAGGGGGCACTGGTACTCCTCCCCAAAGGCTGAAGGAGTGTGAGCTGCTGTTAGGCTAGCCCAGGAATATGAGAAGGTCCCAAGTTCTAATTCTATTTCTGTTTTGGGTTTGTTTATTGAAATTTATTCCTTAGTCCTAAGAAAGCAGAAAAAATTAATTCCAAATAGCAGGGTCCATTTTGTTAGAGCCCCAGGAACATGTCGGGATGAGAAATTAACAATCATTATACATGATTGACAATGTGATTTTCCAATTCCATAATATGTTTTGTTTTTTCCCAGCTCCAGCTTATTTTTCTTCATTTATGCTGGAATTAAATGTTATTCCTGGTAAATTTAGAGCAACTTCTATAAGATGGGGATCATGTTGCTTTTTAGCAAAGCTTGACTTTGTATATTACAAAAAAGAAAAAAATTAGCCCTTAAAACATTACCAACTGGCAATGAGAAATGAATTAAAATAATCCAAAAGAAAGTAGGTAGCAATAACATAGGTTATATGTGACACCAGATTACAGTATCTTCTAGGCTGACAGTCTAATAATGGGATCCATTCCATGCAGTCACAAAAATAATGTGGTCAAGCAAATTTTGTGCTAACTTCCATGTGCCACGTGAAGGCTTTAATTAACCTGTCTTGTGAGTCAGTGAGCCTTTATGAATTCCATTTATATTGCATTGTGGGAATATGACATTTACTTCTTCACACCATTTTGACTTTTTCAATTATTGCCAAGACAAAAATTTATTGAGCAAATGTCACTGCAAAAGAAGCCATGGCCTAGTAGTGGCCGTTCCTCCAGGTGGCTGGTATTGACTAATAAAAAATAGCAATATAACGAAAAGGCCTGGAGTGTCCTAATGTGACCTTTAGCACCTTGAAATGGTATCCTGATCTTCTTAATTAAGTGACTTAGAAACATGCACAGCAATCCAAAGGAAAAAAGCCACCTTTGTCATTTGTGAAGATCTGAGAATTAATTTTTGCCTTTGAAGTCTCTGAAGCAACAAAGTTATTTTAATACATTAAAGACCAAATGTACACTTCTTTGATTTTTATTTTCATAGCACAAAAGATGCCAATCTTATACTTGATTTCTTCTAGGTACAATAATATACTTGTCAGTGACCAGTAAAGTTTCTGTGTCAAAGTCATCTGCACAGTTCAATTCCCTCAGCACCTAACAGCAAGGTGACTCTTTGTATGTCCAAAGCCTGGTGACTTTTCACTGCTTTGTGCATGCTGAGAAAAGAAAATAGTATGTGTTTAATGAAATGCACCATGACCTGGCACTAAGATAATCATATTTTCTTATAAGATAACAAAAAGGCAAATAGATTTTAAAGAGGTAAAATAAGGACAACTCTCAAAGCAATGATCAAAGTAAACATCAAGTGAAATGCAAAGACTGAAAGAACTGATTATGCCACTTGGTTGCTTTTCTGAGGAACATTAAGGGAGCAAGGAAATGCTTTGTTACTCCTCATATGTAGAAGCTTGGCCTGAAAACAATATGCTGACATCTCTACCATGCAGATAGCTCCAACAAGCTAATGCATTGAATCAACCATTATCATTTTAGGAAATTTCTGGGCCTACAGATTGACAGCTGCAGCATGTATCTTAACGGTCTTCTCTTTGCAAGCCAATTATAATGAAAAACAAATAAAATTACATGGGAGAGAATGAGAATTAAAGGCAAAAAAAGTGGAACAAAGAAAGATAAAATATCAAAAATGCTTTGCCAAATGTGATAATGGCAAGTGGATTACTCTAGGACTAGTTGGATGATGAAACATCCTGTGACCACCATCAAGTGTTTAGATACCTCACCAGAAGTACTGACAGATTACATGTAATACTAGATGTTTATCACAGCGGAGCTTTTTGGGACAGTTTCCATTAATGGATTCTTATCATTAGAGTCTGTCTTAACAATCACAGCCATTTCATTGGCCTTGATCTGAATGCTAGGTCATAGGCTAGATTACCACAAGCTCTCTGACATCTGACTCATTACCAATAATTAGTCATTCCAAGTATGCATATCAGAAGGGGGTCACTTAACAATTTTATTTTATTTACATTTTACAGCCATGACTGCTACAATTCCAAAATCATAAGCTCATCAGCTCCCCAAGATAAACCATATTTTTCTCTAGATTTCAAGGATATTTCATGCTTCAGCCTGTAACAAGCTTCAGTGACACAGATCCTGGCCAGCACAATCCGTGTGTTGTAGTTGCTATGAACAAATACACACAGACTACAGAATTCTTGTGGAGAAAAAGGAATGGCATGGCCAGTCTCTAAGTGAGAGAGAGGTCCCGGGCCCCTGCCCGGACAGGCTTTTATAGCTTTTCTGGGTACATTACATTGAGTATGGTCCTCATTTACTATGCACAGGTTCACTGCAGGTGATTACCTTTTACAGATAACAAAGAAAAGAATGTTGCTAATTACTTCAAAGAGAAGGATGTTGCAGACCAAGGGGAAAAGTGGTTGAACCAGTTATATCCATACTGGGGAGGTTTAGCACAGATCTTAGGAAGTTACAGTAAGCACTTGCTGCCTCAATTGAGGGTGAGGGAGTTTTAGCAAAAGCAAGTCTCATAGCAGCCTAGGTACAATGCAGTCCTGATTCCTCTAATTCCCCATGGGAAAACCTCTTCGGGGGCATGGTCCTGTGTGCCAACTCGCTTCTCACTGGCCTTTCAGAGTGGGAGCTAATCTACATTCCCACACCACACAAAATGGTTCCCTATACTTCAGTACTTTTAAAAACCCTGTTAAAAGTTATTCATATTTAGGTATTTTTAAAAAGTTCCAGAAGCATCAGAAAAGGGAAGGGAGTAATCAAATTTCCTAGCGATTTTTAACTTGTTAATACTTCTCTCTCTTAGTAATTTCAAATATTAATTTTAGTCATAGTAAGAGGAGTTTTGAGGGTCTTGATAAAAGCAGAGTTAATAGATTTACTTTAATATTTTATTTTCTGTAAAGAAACAAATATAAGGAGTAATATTGACATTATTAATTTATAATTTATGTCTCATCTACTTCTATTGTTAATTCATGGTAACTTCAAGAGGTGGAATCAGTCATATTATATTAAAGAACAAATTTTCAGAAGACAACAGAACAAAAATTAGAAATGAATACTTGGGAAAGACTAATAATTTAGCATGCCTTAAAAGTGTTTTTTTAAAATATTTATTAACATTTATTAAGAGAAAAGGCTGAGCACATTGTGAAAAAAAGGTACTAGTTCAAGTGCTTACCTTTCCATTGTTGTCTTAATAATTTGTTTCAGGCCCAAATTCACATGCCCCCTCTAAGCAAAGCAAATACCAGCAGTTAACTGGACCCATGTACCTTAGAAGGGAGTTCAGCATCTGTGAGATAATTGAAAATGTGACATAATAGAAGAATTTTATAGGTCTGTGACCCAGCTTCCTGTGACAAGCTGTAAAAACCCTTGTAAATTCCTAAGTGATAAGAACACTAGAAGCATCTTTTGTTCCAATGAGGCAATACTGGGTAGGCTGCTGGATGGCAGATGGTCACCAGAGAGACCAAGCCATGGTTAGAAGCTTGGAATCATTGGCCCCTTCTTCACCATCATTGTTTCCAAAGAAGGGAGAGGGGCTGGACATGGAGTTGATAAGTGATCATGTCTGTGAGGAAGCCTCCATAAAATCCCAATAGTGTGGGGTTCGGAGGACTTCCAGGTTGCTGAATGAATGTTTCCACACTGGGAGGGTGACACGCTCCATTTCCAGGGGAAGAAGTTGCTGCACTGGGGACCCTCCCAGACATTGCCATTGGTGTCTTTCATCTGGCTATTTGATTCTTAACCATATTTTTTAATAAACTGGTAAATGGAAGTAACTGTATTCCTGAGTCATTCTGGCAAATTAATCAAACCTGAAGAGAGGCTCATAAGAACCATGATTTATCACGGACTGGTCAGAAGCACAGGTGAGAATCTTACCTTGCGATTGGAATCTGAAGTGGATTGAGGGTAGTCTTCCGAGACTGACCCCTTAACTTGCGGTATCTGGGGCTATTTTTAGATAGATACTGAGTTAAATTGAGAACACCCAGCTGGTGTTGTGGAAAATTGCTTGGTGAGGGAAAACCCCTCCACAAACTTGGTGATTGGAAGTGTCAGAAGCATTGTGAGTGTTGCAGTCCTGTGTGAGAGTCAAGGTGGCACACTGGAGGAAGACTGGGTGTTTTCTCTAACACACTTTGTATTTTTATTTGATCCTCCTCCAATGTCTCACTTCCCTCAAACCAAAAACACCTTATTTCTTGCAAATTTGTATTCTACTCATCTGGCCCACCACCAGGTAAGTTATTGCTATCTTATTTTTGCATACATGTGATGCTTTGGCCCCATTTAGATTGTCTCCTTGGGCAATCGGTCTGTGTTAATACAGGTCTGAGTTCCAAACTGGCCACCCATAAGGAGAGCCATGGTCCTCAAAAGGAATGCAAAGCTAAATTCTCACTAGTGATTTTACTCTGGAGTGCTTTCTTCACCCAGGCTCCCAAACACTTATATTTACTTTAAAGGTAAACTTTCTTGTCCTGCCTAGTAATCCTATATTCTTTTTATTTTTTATTTTTTTTTAACCTAATAGTTCCTATGGGTTCCATCCAGAGAGGTTTCCAAGACAGGGCAGGTTTGAGGTGAGGAGAGAAGTAACAGTGCTGAATTTATATGAGGACACCACCATGCCCCTCAAAACAAACACTCAGTAAGAGCATGAGCCTACTGAGATGAATAGGGAGAGGGGAAGATAGAAGCATTTCTTTCCCACAGCACTTCAAACTGGGCATCACAGAAGGCAGTGGGTCTGGAAAGGAAACACCTACTGGAGAATGTGGATGTGAATCAAGGAAAGGAAAACAATCAATGAATCACTACATTACCCAGCCTGCCAACACTGCAGGTAACCAAAGCTTAATCCTCATAATGACACTTCGGATCCCATGCAAAACACATGATCTCAGAGTTAATCTCTCCAATGAGCAAGAAAGGAGGATTAATTTTATATAAACTCTTGTCAGTCATTGGATGAGGGCTGTTTCCAGAGCCATTCATTCCTCTGCACTTCCAGCAACACACAGCAAAGCAACATTACATTACCAAGTGGCAAGGGCATGGGATATTGATGGAACACTAAAGGCATCTTCCACAGAGGTCTTAGAGGGCCTAATAAAAATACTGAACAATCCTATCTGATGTAGCTCAGTGGATTGCGAGCTGACTTGCAAACCAAAGGGTCACCAATTCGATTCCCAGTTAGGCACATGCCTGGGTTGCAGGCCAAGTCCCCTGTGGGGGGTGCGTCAGATGCAACCACACATTGATGTTTCTCTCCTCTTTCTCCCTCCCTTCCTCTCTGTCTAAAAATAAATAAAGTCTTTAAAATAAACATTGAACAGAGTCTATTAAACGTGGTAATTGTGTTAATGTGTTAAGTGCTAGAATTTGTTTGTATTAAGTTTGAATCTATAAAATGGAAAGATTAATTAGCCACACCCCACCAAGACTATGTTGTTAGCCCATGCCACTGAAAACATACTCTTACTTTAAAAAACATCTTTAATATTTGGTGAAGTCATATATATAATCCATATATAATATATATTATATAATATGTATACATTATATATAATATGTATATATTATATATTATACATGTATATGCCTTATTAGAAAACATAACACACATTTCATGCCCTATGTTAAAAGAAATGAGGTCTTCAATAGATTAGTGAGACAAGAGACTTCTCAATTCAAATTCCCCCATCACAACTGGGTTAAGAAAATGTGTACAGGGATATTGATCAGTTACTCCTCAGCTCTTGAGCACATGAATATAAAATGGGGGCCTAACTTCAATTTTTGGTGGATCAGAAATACTAAAACGGATGCCTATTCCTGAAGTCCCTATGGAAAGCCAACAGTCAGGTGATCCCCCGGAGTGGAACAGTTGCACGAGATGTTCAGAGGCAGGAACGTGTGGAGGAGAATGACTCACACACGTGTGCTGCATCTGCTCTCAGCCTAAAAACAGAACTGCACCTACCACCTCTGTCCATCTGCTACCTGCCACAGGACTGGATTCTTTTCAAAATGAGTCATACACATTCTCATTATGAAAACAATTAGAAAACTGATTAGAGAAAAACAAATTTTTCAACCTGATTATATATTTCTGAAAGAAAATTTGGAAAGCTAATACATACAAATGCATTAAACTAAAAGATCAGATGAAGTCTTCAGTGAAATTATTGAACTAAAAGGAAAATTGTGTGTTGAAAATATGATGATAAGGGATGTTTTGTCAAAAACATTCACTGTACTTCTTCATGATAATAACCTCAAAGTAATTTTGTGCTCAGTAACTTTTGCATGTGTTCTAAGCAATCTAAAGATTAGATCATTTGGTTTCTTGGTTTTTTTGTTCAATTGTTCAAGAAACTATCATTTTTTTTAAAAAGCCATTGTTTGGGTGATATCAAAACAGAGTTATCAGTGCCATTCTAAAGTCAGCTGATAAATCAAAGGGTCCTCTTACTTTATTTGTAGCCATGGGTGCCCCATTACCACATGCATTAGTTATTTATTACTACTTATAAATTTCCCCCAAATTTAGATGGCTTATAATGACAATAATCAGTAATTTTCTCTCATAATTTCTTTAGGTCAGATGTGAAGTTGGGAAAAGCATGATATCCAGGCTATTAACTGAAAGACTCAAAGTCTAAGGGCTGGAATCATTCAAAGTTTTCCATCCACTCACATGTATGATTGTTGATGTTGGCTTTCAACTGAAGAACTAACTGATATTATAAGCAGACACCCACATATGACTTCTTTATGTGGCCTGGGGTTCTTAAGGACATGGTAACAAGTGTCCCATAAAAGGGAGCAAGCCAGTCAGGAACCAGTTAAGATCTAGCCCTCGAAGTCATGAAGCATCATTTCTGCTGCATTCTCTTGGTTGCAGAAGTTACAAAGGCCTATCTAGGTTTGAGGGGAGGGAACACACACTCTGTCTCTCCGTAGAGGAGCATCTAGGACACGATGAAAGAAAAGGATGTGGGATGGACTATATATTGATGCAGCCATCTTTGGAATGTGCAGTTTGACACCCTGCAACAAATGATCCTATACAAGATGGGTCTTTCCCCCCATATCCAGACTATGCCTAGCATATATCTTTTATAATGACTGGTTATTAAATTGAATCAGTTGGAAATTCTTTCAAGGATTTTCATTCGAATTACTCTCTTCCAAACATTCGAAAATAAAACAAGGCAAAGGATAAAACAAGTGGAAATAGCAATTTTAATTAAAGTATACATTCTACTATATTTGCCTATATTTTCAATAATATATCATCCTTTAAAATAATTGCAGAACCTGAATGTTTGAAAGTTACTATACATTTCATATGTGTTTTTTTTAAATTGTAAAGGAAACAGCATAGCAAATTAGAGCAGAAATCTTTGAAAAGCAGAATTTTATTATCTGAATTTCCAATAATGAGTAAATTACTCACTCCCCTTAAGGGAATGCCCTATTTACCCATACCACTTCAGTATGATTGATGGTCTAATATGAAAAGTCAGTCTCTGTATATGACTGTCCTTTCTGCAAAAACAAGCTTTGAGGAACTTTATGGCTTAGACTTCAGCCATGTTTCTGTATCTTGAGTAAATTTAATGGTGCTGGATCACATCTAACATATGTCTAGAAAGGTCATAAATTAGAATTCAGCTTATGATTCTTATTGGTTGCAGAAGAGTAAATATGGTTGTTTTATTTTTAATAGTTTTTTATATAATAGTTCAAAATAATAATGAATTTCCCTAACATATAATTACTTTAAATGATGATAGTATATTTTGAAGACAATACAATACTGAATTTTGAAGATTGAGCTTCTTTTAGTTCTAGCTATTGAAAACAAGGCAGTCATTAATATTCATGTAAAAAGGAAACAGTTAACCAAGTTATTAATCGGCAAAAAATGAAGAACAACTATTTGGCACATTCATTGAAAGGTATTACATATAAATGGAACACAAGTAAATTATATTAAATTTGTGACAGACTCCTAAACAATGCAACAGAGCCAAAGAAATATGAGACTTATAGGTAACTTTTTTAGATTTTTTATACTTAATCCCATTTCTGAAACTGCATTCTGACTATTCCCAGTTGCTCCTAATTTTGTTACACATATTTTCTGTACCTCTTCATATTCTATACTTCACCCTCATACTTTGGAACAAAATTGTTCTCGATGTTTCAAATTTCTCCTTAAATCCTCACTCACCCATCCATAGTGGGAATGTAAATACTTCCCTAAAGACCAATATTTTTCATAACCATGAATGTTCCCAAGTTTGGATTCCTTTTCTCCCGGTATAAAATTATCAAAACATGCTCAAGTGTTTCAGTAATCCCCTAGAAGTGATTATTGAGTGCTTTCACTTTCATACTGCTTATTTTTTTCTTTTTTGTCAGAATGAATCTTAAAGCACAGGTCTCCTTGTTGTCTGGATAGACATTAGGATGATCTAAAAGATACCAAAATTGAATGTAAACTGGTACAGCCACTATGGAAAACAGTATGGGGTCTCCTCAAAAAACTAAGAATAGAATTAACACATGATCCAGTGACCTCATCTTCTGGCTATCTACCAGAAAATTTGAAAACATTTATTCCAAAACATATATGTACCCCTATATTCATTGCAGCAATATTCATGGTGGCCAAGACAAGGAAACAACCAAGATGTCTTTTGATAAAGGAATGGATTAAGAAGATGTGGTATAGGGATTCCACTTCTGGGAATATACCCTAAGAATCCCGAAATATAAATTCAAAAGAATTTATGCACCACTACATTCATAGCAGTGCTATTTATAATACCCAAGATTTGGGAACAGCTAAATGCCCATCAGTAGATGAGTGAATTAAAAAAACTGTGGTATATTTACACAATGTAATACTACACAGCAGAAAAAAGGATGAGCTCCTACCTTTTGTGAGATCATGGGTGCAACTGGCAACTACCATGCTAAATGAAATAAGCCAGTTGGTGAAAAACAAATGCCATATGATCTCACTTATAAAAGGAATCTAATGAACAAAATAGACTAGTGAGCAAAATAGAAACAGAGGCATAGAATCATGGAGTAGATTGCCAGCTGTAAGAGGGAAGGGAGTAGATGGGGACTGATTGAAAGAAGGTGAAGGGATTAGTGAAAGAACATCCTTAAGAAGGACCCGTGGACATTAACAAGGGTGTGGAAATTGACTAAGGAAGTAGGGGGGTAGGTTAGAGGAGGTGAAGGGGAGAAAACTGAAACAACTGTAATAGCATAAACAACCAAATAAAGAAGCAAATGTGGTACATATATACAATGGAATACTGCTCAGCCATAACAAAGATGAAATATTGCCATTTGTGACAATATGGATGGATTTTGAGAATACCATGCTAAATGAAATGAGTCAGACAGAAAAAGAACCATATGACTTAATTTATGTGTGAGATACAAACCTGAAAAAACAAATGAACAAACAAAAAAATAAACAAAAATGCATAGACACAGACAATAGTATGGTGTCTACCAGAGGGAAGGAGCAGATATTAGTAATGAGTAAAGGGGGCCAAATATATGGTGACAGAGGTTACTATATACAGATGATGTATTATGGAGTTGTACACTGGAAAACTATATGACCTTATTAACCAATGTCCCCCAACACATTTAATAAAAAACAGGCAAAAAATAAAACTAAACAGTAACAAAATAAAACAAAAAAATAAATAATTAAAAACCTAAAAACAAAATATTCATAAGTCTGGGTGGGTAGTCCAATACTTGCCTGGTTACTTACTTGCTGGTGCTGCTGATGGCCCAGTTATCTTTTTAATTATTGCTCTGCATCCTAAACATGCAGCTTTGATCTTAAGGTCCAAGTGCATTTGATAGCCTCCTCCTTTATAACCACATTCCAGGCAGGAGGAGCAAGAGAGGTATGGGGGCATTTTCTTTTTATGGCCATAGCCCAGAAGTTGTATACCATGTTCATTGACTCAGTGGGACCTAGTCACATGGTCTCTCCTTGTAGCAATGAAAGCTGTTATATAGCCACTCATATGAAAATCCAATTATTAAAAGAAGGGGGTGTAAGATTATGCGAAGAAATTAGGTGTCTCTGCCAAAACTTTGGAATCAGAGATATCTGAGCTTTAATCCCAACTCTACAATTAATTGGCTATTAGACCTCATTAATGTCTAAACGTTTCAGTGTACTTGTCTTATCTGACTTATATTAAACAGTTATTGAGAGGATTACATCCAAAATGAATATAAAGAATTTAGCCCCTGTGTTTGGAATATAATATGTGCTCAATAAATGAGAGATAATATAGACAGAAAAAGAGTACTAAGAAATGTAATAGTGAAGAGTGAATTGGGTGGGATTTATACTTCCTGAAAGCCCACAGCAAGGAATATGATTGGGAAACTAGGCTGGAGAGATAAAGGCAGGTAAGAAAGATCATGGTTATCTTGGGTACAGGTGAATATGACAAGAATATAAAGACTGAAAATAAAGTGGATATGTACAATTTTGAGAGTTAAATCAGGCTTGAAATACATCCTTAACTTCCTTATTGATTTTGTTTCATTCTGGGCATTTGCAACCAGTCTTCAGAAGTGAACAATTTTTTCCACCTACACATATTGAATACAACACTCTGCATTAATCATAATTTTCTTTTATTGATTGTATGAACTTGGCCATATGAACTTGGCCATTGCCAAACAATTTCAGCAAGTTCAGAGAAGAGTCAAAACTCAAACCAGTTATTCTTCTCCTACCATAACTACTAACTGCAGTTGAAAACTGACTGATCTGAACCCTCACAAGTAAGAATAGTAAAGCATGATATAGAAACACATCATATATCCAGGGTTGGTGGCAAATAGATATTTTCCTGGGAATTCTTAGTAGGTGTTGCAGTGCAGATTCCATGTGAAGGGGCAAGGCTAAGTAGTCAGGACTCTCCTTGCCCCTTTCAATTCTGCTTTAACATAGTGACTTGTCCTTTGTTTTCCTGAGTTGAAGACTTTATCCTCCTTTTAGAAAATAATATAACATATTTTCTGTCCCAAGGATCAGGTTCTAAGTGCTACACTGACCCAGGTCAATTATTTCTTATATCTTTACTTATAAACTATTCATCTGTATTAGCTACAAAATGTAGTTCCCTCCAAAGAAACACCTACTAATTCATTTCTCCCCAGTTATTATACTTCCTCCTTTGTTACACTATCTGCTTAACACAATACCTGGTATATAAAAATTTGAACAATTTGTTGGAAAATTCAATTCAAGAATGAATGAATAATGACCTTCACTGGCTGACCAAGCCACTATCTGAGGAATCTCACTAAGGATCATGCCATCAGTGAATTGAGTTAGCATTACAGAGTAGAAAGAACTCTGGGGTTGAAGTAAAAAAAAATCTTGATTACATTTTACACTTCTAAAAACTCATGAGTTCTGCCACTGCAGACAAATTTCTGGCAAAACTTTAAACAACACTGAGTATCACTGTCTTTTTCTGTAAAATGGAATTATCATTTACATAAATCTAAGTGAGAGAATAAACATAAGAACACTTTGTAAGTAACAAATTGCCAAGCAAAATTAAGGTACTGGTATTTAGTCCAAATTGGAATCAATTTTTTATGTGGCTGTACAGATCTTATGCTGATGTCATGCAGTAAAATAAGTTTTCCTTTACAAACAGCCATGTGTGTGCTAAGTGCTAGGACAAGCATGTGATAATATTTCTACCCTAGATAATTTCTAAATGTTCACACAGATTCTTATTTGTGAAAAATTGGTGCTCATGTAGCTAGACACATGAGCACTGGCCAATAAAATCAACTGAATAATGGAAAAAATTATTTTACACTTGAAGTCATTATTTTAAATTTCTGAAGCTCCCAGTGGGCTCTGAACATGAGATGTATTTCTTTTCCGCCTTCCCTAGGCAGCAGGAAGTATATAAAATGTTTAGGGGTGAAAGTGAATCTTTCTTTTTATAATCAGTTTACTTATTCAGTTTAGTTCTAAGCAAAAACTTCTAATGATACAATAAAATCAATAGGAGCATAAAAAAGCAAAAACATTGTATTGTGGGGATGTCATGTTTTGTTTATGGGATGCAGGGAGACGCTTTGACGTTTTTCTCTGCACATTGCTGCTACAGCCCGCTTCTCACCGCACGGGCGGTGACAGTCCCCGTGGCTTGAAGTTCACATGGACATTTTGACTCGTATCCAAAACTTCTTTCCATGACTTTGAGCACAGTGGTTAAAGCTCAGAACTTCAGTTTCATCATCTGTGAAATGATGGCAATTGCTTTATGCCATAATATCTTAGCAAAGATTAAGCACATCCATAGTATATAAAAGCCAATCGACACAAAGTAGCAATTACAAATATGCTCTGTAAAAACGGGAACAAGAGCCAAAGTAAAAGCTACATGGCGACAAAACCATGGCATTACAGTAAAAATTAGTATGTCCCCCAGACATGGTTTAATTTTAACAACTTTATCAGGATGACTAAACCACTGGGCAAGGATTTCCAGAAGGCAATCAGATCGAACATTTGTGGTTCTAATATAAATGCTGTTGCCAAGGACCTAGCAGTAACTTTATACCCAGAGAAACTTTCTATTATGAATACAATGGGTATTGTAATCATATATCATTATTCCACTTATTCATACCTTAGCCTAGCTTAATTGGAGTAGAACCCTTATTATGCATAGCTCATTAATTTCATATTCTTTTGTCTAAAGGTAATATTTACCCACTTATAGTCATTTTATAATTGTTGCAAATCATGAGACATAAGTAGAATAATTATAAATATTTTTAAGCAGAAAATACAGGTGGAAAAATATAACTAAAGTTATATAGAGTAGCTTCCACTTTTGTAAAAGCAGAAGAATTCCACAGCCATGACACATCTCTCTTCTCTGTCGACAAATACTGACATTCACCATAGGTTTTTATCTATTAGACCCTATAGTGATGACTAACATTTCTCATATCTTAGCAGCTTATTGCTGTTACCTTAATTTTTACCTCTTGGTTTGTTCATTACTAATTAAGATTAGTTATTTTAAAATCACTTGATCACATCTTGTAATGATATGTCCAAAATGCTGGAAGAACTCATTCTGGTTTTTTATAAAATCATTTGTGCTTCATAATAGCACTCTTTTTCTTCTCCCAAGATTCAGAACACTTTCTTCAACAACAAACCTCACCAATTTATAAGTTACATCTGCACATGTCAAAATTCCTTTCTAGAATGGAGCTATAGATTACCTTGGAAGACAGGTAATTCTGTTCTGGTGAAGATTTTACTTCTGGTTGCTCATTTCAAGTTTGAACTAGACCCATTTCTATATGTGTCTTAGGTAATAGCAGAGTCTCAGCCTCAATCTCAGAATTTAGCTGACATACACTCTCTCTATATATGTGAGTGTATATGGTATACATATATGTATATATGCTATGCATATATATGCTATACATATATATTATTCTACCCATATATTCATGTACATATATATGCTATACATATACACACACATATATATGCTCCATTACAAATATATGAGTGAATTTGGATGGATGAACCAATAACTTTGTGTGTAATAAACAAGTGAAGATCTGTTATTTACAGTAAATATATGTACAAAATGTTCCCTCTTTGTATCAAATTTTCTTTACTGTGGAGTGAGTGGGTTGAAAAAATTGAAGACATAAAAGGCATAAAATGAGATTTTTTTCCCCTCTGTAAAGGAAAAGAGACTCCCTTTGAAGGATTTACTATCATCAGCAAATTTGGTAGCAACTCCTCAATACTTAATATTAAATCAATGTTTAAAGATAGTGTAAGCAGAAGTTACTCTGTGTTTAAAGGCAAAACTAAATGACAATCTCTGCTTTGGAAAAGAAATGATATCATTTGAAGGTTTCATTTTTTGAAGAATAGAGGATTTAGTTTGCTCAGAAAGGAATTTTTTTATCTACAATGACTGTTAAAACCTCTTTTTGTTTATACCATGTTAAATTGATTTCTTCAGTGTAGGCCAAAATGTCAGGTCTTTATAAAACACATTACTTGAAAGATCACTTGCAGAAGTAGGAAAGTAGAGATTTTCAGCTAAGTATAGACCCTGGAGCATATTAAAAATTGCTGAATTTGTCTCTACTCAGGAGAGTCACTTACAGCTGGTTCCACAATAGCCATTAACTACCATGTGTTTATTGATTTTTCAGCTGTAAGAAGAGAATAGCCATATAACAATCCAGATCAGTTGCAAATGACTAATTCTTATATTTTTATCCATTTAATGACTGATCAGTTGTCAAAGAAACATTGCCAAAGCTTTGTTTCTCATATAATAGCTACACTAATTTTTTTAAAAGTAAAATAAACATTGTCTAAGCCCTTTTGATTTGAAATATGGTTCTTAATGAATTAAGCAATTCCTCCCTAGTCCACCTCCTCACTACTGAGTGCTTTTAAATGCAGAGGAAAAAAATGCTTGCAAATTGTTCTGAACTTTATTTCAAGTACAATGGGAGAGCTTATTCCTATATTTTTCACAAAGAGTGCTCTGTGGTCTTATAACACAATAGATATTATATTTTTGTTAGCTGAGTAGCTGTCTAAAGCCAGGCTGCACAAACCACTTCACCCAGTGAGAAGAATGAAGCCAACTAATGTCTTTCCCTCTCTCTTTCCTCTGTGACCACAAAACAATAGGCCTCTTTTACCGGTTCCTCCTGATTTCCTCTTCCCCCTGCTCCAGGGTGGCTTTTGCTCATCCAGGTTAGTGTCCAGACTTACACTTGAGCCAATTTTCTTAGAAATTCACTGACAGAAATCTTCTTTGTAAATCACTGAAAATGTCCTGTTTTTTCTGAGATCACTGGTGATCCAGGAGACTTGGCACAGAGTGAGAGAAAAGATAAAAATTGATGAAATTTGTGTGAGGGGGGTGTTTAATGACTGCAGTTTTGCCTAAACCAAAGTTCTCTTCAGGTGATGAATATCTGTTTATCTATTTACCAGCTAGATATGGAATTTTTCTTCATAAAAGATAAAACATACAAATTATATTCACACAATTATAAAAGGAACATAAAGTCTCTGCTTACCTTAATGTTATTGAAGTTACATGAAGAACACACATCATATGGCATCTTATGTTAAAAATTAAGTTAAAGTGTTAATTTTATTTCAATCATAAAATGAACTTTCTTTTAGCACCATAAACCTTATGATTAATCATATGCTTTATCTTGTGACAGAAAAATTCATATTTTTAAGAGAATAAAATATATTATGACTTATCTTTTTAGATGCTAAATGATAGAAACATTAAAAGTAAACTATACTGAAAGTTCTTTTAAGAATATTGATAATATAAAACAAACAAACAAAAAGAAAAATCAGACTTCCGGCCAAGATGGAGGCATAGGTAGACACACTGTGCCTCCTCGCACAACCAAAAGAAAGACAACAATTTAAAAACAAAAAATAATCATAACTGACAGAAAACTGAACTGTATGGAAGTCTGACAACAAAGGAGTTAAAGCAGACACATTCATCCAGACCAGTAGAACGACTGGTAGAAGGAGCGGAGATGGGTAGCCAGGCAGAGAGGACTAGTGGAAAGGTGGCTGCTGGAGGACCAGGGTGGGCAAGGCAGCAGCTGGCAGACCCAGCCAGGTGGCGGATTGTGGAGCTGGATGGACAATGCTGCAGCTGGCCAGGAAGGCAGCAGCTGGTGGACCCAGCAAGGTGATGGATTGTGGACCGAGTGGTTCCACATTTGCATACAGATAAACTGGGAGAAACAACTGGAGAGCTGGATGGACTGAGCAACCCAGGTCTCCAGTGCGGGGAAATAAAGCCTCAAACCAGTGATTGAAAACATTCTGTGGGGGTTGAGGTGCCGGGACAAACTCCCAGCCTCACAGGAGAGTTTGTTGGAGAGACCCACAGGGTCCTAGAATGTGCACAAGCCCACCCACATGGGAATCAGCACCAGAAGGGCCCAATTTGCTTGTGGGAATCAGGGAAAGTGACTGAAATCTGGCAGAGAGTGGAGCAAGTGCCATTGTTCCCTCTCAGACCCCACCCCCACATACAGTATCACAATGCAGAGACCTGGGTTGCCCTGCCCAGGTGAACACCTAAGGCTCCACTCCTCATATGTAACAGGCACATCAAGACAAAAAAAAAATGGCCCGAATGAAAGAACAGATCAAAGCTCCAGAAAAAAATACAGCTAAGTGATAAAGAGATAGACAACCTATCAGACGCACAGTTCAAAACACTCGTAATCAGGACGATCACAGA
>CM052538.1:83695777-83728381 GCA_028533065.1 Trachops cirrhosus
AAAAAAATGAGGAGAGGCTCAGTAACTCTTCAGGACATCTTCAAACATTCCAACATCTGAATTATAGGGGTCCCAGAAGAAGTAGAGGAAGAGCAACAAGTGGAAAAGTTATTTGAACAAATAGTAAAGGAGAACTTCCCCAATTGGGCAAAGGAAATAAACTTCCAGGAAGTCCAGGAAGCTCAGAGAGTCCCAAAGAAGTTGGACCCAAGGAGGAACACACCAAGGCACATCATAATTACATTAGCCAAGATTAAAATTAAAGAGAGAATCCCAGAAGCAGTAAGAGAAAAGGAGACAGTTACCTACAAAGGAGTTCCCATCAGACTGTCAGCTGATTTCTCAAAAGAAACTTTGCAGGCAAGAAGGGGCTGGAAAGAAGTATTCCAAGTCATGAAAGGCAAGGACCTACATCCCAGATTGCTCTATGCAATAAAGCTTTCATTTAGAATGGAAGGGCAGATCAAGTGCTTCTCAGATAAGGCCAAGTTAAAGAAGTTCATCATCACCAAGCCCTTCTTATATGAAATGTTAAAGGGATTTATCTAAGAAAAAGAAGATAAAAAATATGAACAGTAAAGTAACAGCAAACTCACAATCATTAACAACCACACCTAAAACAAAAACAAAATCAAACTAAGCAAATAACTAGAACAGAAACAGAACCACAGAAATGGAGATCACATGGAGGGTTATCAACAGAGGAGTGCGAGACAGAGAGAGGAGGAAAAGGTACAGAGAATAAGTAGCATAGATGGTAGGTAGAAGTAGGAAAGGGGAGGGTAAGAATTGCATAGGAAATGTAGAAGCCAAAGAACTTATATGTACGACCCATGGACATGAACTAAAGTGGGGAATGTGGATAGGAGGGGGTATGCAGAAGGAGGGAAGTGAAGGGGGGAAATAGGACAACTGTAATAGCATAATCAATAAAATATATTTTAAAAAGATAAATCAATAGTGAGATAATATACAGGCATAATATTGATTAGAAATAAAAATTCTAATAATGGAAAATTATCTGTCTTACAGGTGGTCTCTAGTCTCATTTTCAACCTGTGGACTATGTATAAATATTAAAAGCCATAAATATTTTATCATGGCTTTTAAGAAGAAACAAACCACATGCTACAGTAAAATGTATATATAAGATCATTATGCTCATAGTTTAAGATCATTTAAAAAGTTGTAAACAGAACTAAGACTCCTCTGGTTCTTGAAAAATGCTTCTAAATTCTTGTCTTCCTAGCAAGATTAAAAGCCTTAAGGATGAGACATTGAGTCCTATGCTAATTCTAATCTCCCACTGTGCTCACTAAATCAAAGAAATGGCATCAACACGTATTTGTCAAGCACCAATTATTGCTTTTGTTAGAGCATATAAGAGTAGAATAAAATAGTATTTTGTCTGCCAGAAATTTATAATATCTCAGGGACGTTAGTTGTTTTTTTGCGTTTTCTGAGCTGATCAGTTTACAGAGAACCAGGGACAGACCTGTCTAAAAAGAGATAAATTGAAGCAAGCTGAAATTTTATGTTGCCATTATCTGGCCTGGCTTAGGACATCCAAAGTGTACCTCCCTCAACTCATCAATCTGAGAACACTCTTGTTTCACCAAATTGCAAAAAATGAATAATATACATTCTATCATATGTGTGACAGTTCTCATTTCCTAGGCCTTTGAGTGTAGAACTATGTTCCTGATTTCTACTCTTTTACCATTTTGATGTCACTCAAATACAGAGGTGATGCCCTTTCCTTGAAAGTAATAAAAATTATTCTTCTTGATTTGTTAAATATAGCATTACTTAAATTTTTGGCCCTCCTTTTCCTAGTTCCTGCCCCTATTTCTATGATTCTAGAAAAACAGAAGTGTATCTAAACCTTTTAATATTTTAATTAAGAAATTTATTCTCATAACTTACAAGAATGAATCTTTCCTGTGGCTGTATCTAAGGTGCTAAGTTCCAGAAATGCAGAGCCAAAAGAGGGTCTCTAACTTAAGTTAGGATAGCTCTCGACAGAGAACAAGTTACAAGAGATCAATGGATGAGAAATAAATCCAGAACCTAGACTACATAACAAAAAAAAGCAAGTGTAAAAGTGAGCCCATGAAGCCTGGATTTGGGTTCCGGAAGTCTGGGCTTATAGATGAACTGAGGACATCAAAATAAAAGAGCTAGATCAGGAAAAGTGTGCTCTCATAGTGAAATATTGAAGTTTTTAAATGTTTGAAGCTGAAAGAATATCAAAATATGGCAACATATAAATCACAATGATTAATATAATACAAAGAAAATAAAATGACTTGAAACATTGAATTGACTCATACTCCCTTGTCTAAATTCACCCAACTTCCACACACCCAGAATGTACGTACACAGGATACAGCTCCAGATGTCTCTCTTCTGCTGTGCTCTCTAGTCCTTTATGTCAGCTTTGCTGGTTGTGAGCAGTCCTTTGTGTTTGCTTTCTCATTTCTTCCCACTACCTCTCCAAACCCCTTTTAAGTTATGTGACCTCAATATACTTAGAATCACTCCTATTATCTCTCAGAACGGTTGGCTTCATTCTAGGTGACTGTGCCACAAACACCTACTCATTTGTCTTCTTCCTTGTAATCTTCTGCTTCAGCTGTCATCTTACATTTTATTGTAACTTTAAAAGGTGAAATTTTCCTTAACATTTGAAATTACACATAAGTATCACAGTTCATATATGTTGAGAAGGAAAAGGATAGAATTGATAGAAATCATTTCCTTGGGCATGGTCAGGAACTAGAAAACTAAGCGATATCTTATGCACCCCATCCTAGCATATACCAATGTGTGGCTGAGGCAATGCTCACATGCTGAAATGATCACATGGATACTCTCTTTTTCTGGTGGATTATGGGGAGTTCTTTCAGGAAAAAATAAATAATTAATAGTGGTCATAGTAGAGATCTTGATAACAGGAATATTCTATAGAAAATGAATGTGACATATTAGGGTCAGCTAGACTAAGCTTCTTAGATATACAGAACATAGAGCCTGGCCTTTTCTCAATATCTCTTCAGCAAGGATAATTTTCCACCCAGTTTTTTTCCTGATCCTTAGAATTATCACTTCTAGATATATATGAAGGCCTTTCTATGTTGTTTATTCTTTTTATGTCTTCCATCTCAGTTCTCCAGCGTTGAATTCATTTTCTGGAATTACAAAATGTAAAAAGTATATTTCAGTAGTGTTTCTGGAGTAGCAACTTTCCTCAAGTGTGGGAGATGAGATTCAGGAAAATATGACAGGGCAGATGATGGCAATTGGGGGAACTGTGTGAGGCCCCAAGGTGCCTGCTTTGATGGGGAGTTAAGCATAATTGTCCTTTGTACAATGTTTCTTGTGTCTTGTATCTTCTTCAATAAATGTCTCTACTTTTCATATTACATGGCTGGATACCATCTGGACAGAGGTCTGTCCAGATTATATATATATAAATATATATTATACATGATAAATATATATAAAATATATATGTTCTTATAGCACAGTACCATACCATGCTTTTTAACTGTGCTTATGACACTTTTCATATTCTACTGATGCCTATAATAGTTTTTCTTCTTCCAGGTATTGAACTCTAAGAAGGAAACTCATATTTGTTCTATTCAACATGTTTGTTTCTGTAAGATATTTGCATTTTTTTCTCTCCAGCCTTCAGTAATCCTTAGTTTAGTGAATGCCCCATTGTGCATAGTCTTAGGGGAAGCAGTGCCCTATAGAAATTAGATGTGTTGATACAATTTTTTTTGTTCTTGTTCTCTGAAAATCAGTGTGAAATGTATGACCTAGATTTGGCCAATCGTGTGTTTGTATTCTCATCTTTTAATCTTGGTTTAATGACACAGAGACAAAAGGAGAGTTAGAATCTACTTTACAGCATTAGCAATGATCCCCCTTAGGAGCTGTAACATCATCCTCTCGGGCAGCCTTAGTCACTAATCATCTTTCAGTCCCAGTCCTGCAATGTCAAGTTTGTTTATTCCTTGTTCTCTTGCACTTCTAGCAAATTTCCTTTTTGTCTGAAATAGCCAAAGTTATTTTTCCAGCATTGTGTACATCCATAAAATCCCAACTGGTAAATCGGGAAAACTCTGTTTAAAAAAAAACTCAGATTTTTTTTCCTTTCCATGTAGGGAAAAGCCCAGTTTTTCCTATGTGTGTTTTCCCCCTGTATGTCTCCTTAACTACTCACATAGAACATTTCTGATGTTTCTGTCCACCAAAGGTGTGGAGATTTCCCCCGCACCAAACGATTCTCTGACACCAGCTGGGTGTCTTACAAATTAACTTAATTCTGACAGTGTCTATCTGGAGATAACATCAGATCCCACAGGTTAAGTGCTTTGTCCCACAATACGGCCCACCCCCTTCAAATGCCAAATGCAAGTAGTAGGTCCCTAAGTTACCCACAAGTTCTGCCCAACTTGGCTACAAACTGAAGCTTCCTATGATCTTCTCCTCATTGGATTAAATTAATTGCCTGCAGAAGTCAGGGAGATACTTACTTATGTTTCCCAGTTTACTATAGGAAGATATGGCTCAGATGAACATCCAAATGGAGAGATGTGTAGGTCAAGGTATGTGGGAAGGGTTGCAGAGCTCTAATGCCCTCTCCAGCTGTGCCACACTCCTAGCATCTCTGAGTGTTCACCCACACAGCAGCCCTTGGACCCAATATTCTGAGAGATTTATGGAGTCTTCATCATGTAGGTATGATCTCATGAGAATGAGGGACAGGGGAGGGGTTGGGACTGGATTCCAAGCTTCTAATCATTGCTTTGGCTTTCTAGGGACTAGCCCTCACCCAGGAGCCTTCTAGGAGCCCACCCAAAACTGCCTCATTAGAAAAAAAATGCTGATAGTGATCTTATCACTTAGGGAATTATAAGGGTTTTAGGAGCTCTGTTGCAGTGGCCAATATACGTATTTACTATTATCCACAACTTCCATAATGATTAGAGAATAGGCAACCAATGAATAATTATTGAAAATACAAACTTTGGTAATGAAGATTTGAAGAACAAAATATGTTTCTATGTGGATGGATTTTTTTTTTCTTTGCACTGAATTCAAGTTTATAAATATGAATGCAAATGCACCATAATAGGCTATCCCATGTATACAGACATGGTAAAACACAATAATTTATTTTAAAATGTTTATAACATAATTAAGGGCCATTAAGAGTAAAATAATAGAGATAAAAGACAACTAATAATTAATTTTCCTGAGAATTATATTTTTTCAGAATTAGTAATAATTAAATATGTTACACCTAGAAATATACATTCACCTAAAAGTAGTTAGTGTGCATTTTCTAGGTGCCAGGCACATACTGGGTGCTGGAGATATAACAGTGCAAAATAGTCCAACTGTGCTTTAATAGAACTTACATCCTTATAATTTATTTATTCTTCAAACAGAAAATTTATTTATATTCTGTATTTAAAATTATCAAAACTACTTTAAATGGCAAATAGCAAACTAGAGAAAAGATTTGTAACAGTTTTGAGTGGTGAAATTAACCTTTAATATATAAAGAGAACTTCTAGAGATGCATAAAAACAAATGTTAATTCTCAAATTGAAAATGGTCATGCTCACAAATAAAAAATTCACAGAACTGCAAATTACAAATACATATATGAAATCTTATTAGTAATCAAATAAACATAGCAAAAAAAGAAGAGGCAATTTCATTTACCTGATTTGCAGTAACTTGTAAGTAGTAATGCTCAATATTAATGATCACGTAGACAGACAGGCATTCTCCTGTGCTCTGTTAATAAAGTCTGGCAACATTTTTTATGCAACATATAGAACATTTTTCTTAGCGACATACAGCAACAGCCTTAAACTTTTCCTTCCATACAATAACTCTGGTTCTGGAAATTTATTCTAAGGAAATATAAGTTGGAACAAACTTTCTATACAAACATATAATAAAAACAAAATGGAAATACATGAAAACAAACAAACAAAACCTTCTAATCCAAATTTTCAAGCTAGCACCTCTCTGTGGAGTTTTTCTAGAAAATGTTATTTCTGTTTTAATCTGAGTCTCATAAATTTAGTCCCTTCCAGTATTGTTATTTTGTCTAAAGTTATGGGTCCATGCTTCACTATGGGTCAACCAGCTTTCCTACATTAAAGCTGATATGCATTCTATTTTATATTTATGCTAATTATCAACACAAAGGTCTTCTTTCTATTTCTGATACCATAAAAACTCTTTCCAAAGACTGTACACTCTTTTGAGTGGGTTTTCTATTCTCTTGGTATTTGAATCTGAATTAAAGGTAGCACACAAACTTTTTTCAAAAAGTACTATATTCATAAAAAGAGCACCAGTTCATTATCATGAAAATATTACCTTTCACTTATCATTACTATGCAAAAACTAAAGTCATGAATCCAGTTGTATTAACATTTTTCATTAGAGAACTGTTATCACTGTGGAATCAGGAAAAGGTTAAAAGTCCCTTTCCTTTGAAAATGGTCTATTTTTGAGGAAGCGCAGTAATGACTAATAGCTATCAAGATTTTTAAGGCTTAAAAATCTCCATCTCTTCTTTATTTTATGGAAAAATGGAATTTTGCTCTCTTTCTGTGAAAATAAAAATGTTAATAAGAATAAAGTGCACAAGAATATAAAATGTAGAAACAACTTTTACCCATTATGTATAAAGTGGGAGACAGGAAATGGGAAGCCAAAGAATAAAACAGTAATACAGGAGACATAAGGTTGACTTCGTCAACAGATATTTCTCAGAGCAGAGGACTTTTATTAAGAATTCTACACTCATTCAACCATGGTGCAAAGGAGTTGTTTTTGTTTTTTGAGGTAAATAACACTCTTACTCACTTTACAATTCAAAAATCACAAAATAGATAAGAGTTCTAGTTGTGCCACAAAATGAATTTTATTCCTTTCTTGTTCTTTTTCATAATGTAATGTTTCAGGATTCCCTGGGAGCCTGGATCTCTGAATGACAAGTCCTGCACTGTGTGTACCGAGCAAAGCCGCACAAGGTCTCTCTTCCCACCAATATTCTACCATTTTCAGAGCTACTTTCTTTTTCCTTTTAGCTGCCATGCACCAGGAATTTAAAAATATCATATTTGATCAACCCATTTTATAGGTATGCAGTATGAGGCTCAGAAGTCTTGTGAAATATACATATTCAACATCATACATGTAATATACAGGTTTCCCCCAATCAAAGATCTACTCCTTCAGTGTAACCAGAGGAAAATCATTTCTGAGATTGTTTCCAGGGGCTTATTGTTGTGATGGGTTCTATGAACATGGTGCTATAATGAACATTTTATTGCAAATACACCAGTCTAGCATCTTTTTCCTTACAGTATACTTTGTGGAAGTTGAAAACACAAAGACATTATCAGGATTCATTAGCCAGTGAGCACAGCAGATCTGTCAAGTTTATACCTGAGAAAATTAACCAAAACAAGGCAGCTATCAGTGAGACTAAGCTTGACAGAGTCTGATTCTGATATGTGTTCAATACAATGTTTACTGAAAGCAAAACAACTTCAAATATAGAAGGATTCTCACAAATGTAAAATAAAGAAAAGTCAGGCTTGGTAAAATTGCTATGTACCTAGAAACACACAATTTGCTTACATGCTTGTGCAAAATGGGTAAACTTTCTGAACCAAAAGGCTTTTGTAATTAAAGCACCCTTTATATAAAATGTAGAGCTACATTGTAAACAATGTAGTTCAGAGTTACAAGTAGAGCTACTTGTAAACTAACAATTGTTAGTTTACAAAACATATTCTAACAACATTTTACTTTAAATATCAACTAATAAGGCACAATAGTTGGACACCATATTGTCCTTCTCTTTGTCTAGTAAGTTTTAAGTTCAAGACTTCCTAGAAAGGTGTGAACACCATGAATAAAATCTGTCAGCACATTGACTATGAAGTGCTCTCTGTTGATTTATAAAGCAAAACCAAGCTCTCAGGCTATGGGACATACAAGAATTACCTACGAAACTTGCAAAAGCTCCAAATTCCTAGATTCCCCCTAGGGAGATTCTGATCCAGCAGAACTTTTTTGAGGCCAAGGGGTCTGCAGTTTAACAAGTGCCCCAGGTGATTCTGATGAAAGGGTCCAGGAACATATTTTCTAGAAATCTGCTTTATAAAACATTGACTGCTTCATGAAATAGTAACCTAAGTAGCTCTTTCATTCACATTCTTGGCACCCTTGGCAGTCCTGCAATGCTGTGCTAATCTTTGCTGTGAAAATTTCATGTAGTGGCCAAATTTTCAATTAAACACAATCCTACTCAAATTTAAATCACACACACCATTTATCACAGCTGCTAAACCTGCTGGCTAAATAATGTTTATGTTCTACTCCAGACATGCCTCTTTTCAGTGATGAATTAAGAAATTCCTATAAAGTAGCCTATCTGCTTGTTACTACCTGTCATGAGTGTGTAAGGAGTACTATATGATCCTCAGGTGCTGGTGTGGAAAGAGAGAGCAGGGACAGAGATGTGCGGGAAAAGCAACCAGCTGCTCAGGTAGGCCAAGCAAAACTGCCTTCCGTCAGAGGATAACTACTTGATAATCTAATTCTCAGATTTTCAGGTTAAAGAATTCAGTTTTGTCAGCATGGCTCAAATTCAGGATGAAGATAGAAAATGGCTCAATAACAACAACAACAAAACAATTATATCAAGAATTAATGACTACTTCTATAAGGCATTTTACTAAGTAACATCAATACATTTTATCGCTCATTTTAATTTCAAGTCAATATATAAGGTAGGTAATAATATTATATATATTTGGCACAAAACAAAACTAGGTTAATTAGATGCCCAAGAAGCTAGTGAGTAAACTAGAATGCAAATCCACAAATGTGCCATGAGAACTATAACTAACAAAGTGACCCTAGAGTATTACCTTTCTACTAAAAAATCTGCATGGGAAATAAAATTAATCAGAGCAAGGAGAGAAGGTTAGTTGAATGAGCCTAATAGTTAATGACATCAAGCCTGAGGCATCCATGGAGAGTACTGGGGAAATGCTGACAAATAACTCTTCTCAGAGTCCTCTTTCTTCATGCTTTGGCTAACTATGCTATCTTGAGGAATGTTAATGTCATTGATCCACCTATTTTTCTTCCATATCAATTCCATTCCAGTTATGCACTCCTGAACCTACTCCCCAATCACCTTGATTAGGTGGACTTGTCTCAAATCTCCTCCAGCATAAACTGAGACAGCCATTTCAGAGGGTGAATTATTTCATTGGATGGCTAACCTGCTATGTACATTATTTATTGATTCTTACTAGTATAGTTTCCAGGATTAGTATTTTCATATTTGAAAAAGCTTCTTGCTATACCCATCCACTTATTACATAAGAAACCAGAACAAAGTAAAAAGTACCTTTAGCCAAGATGAAAAATAATTTGCAATCATATTTAATCAATTGATAAATATTTATTGAGGGTTTATTTTATACAAGGCAATGTGTTGAGTGGTGTTTTATTTACTCCATGCTATCAGCATTTCCTCCTAACACTAGAATGTGCAGAACAATGGAAACCAGAAATTTGTAGAGTTCACTCAGTAATACATTTTTAAAAAAGAAAAAAAAAACAAAACTTCTACCTTATAATAAAAATTATAAGGTACTTCTTATATACTTCTACCTTATGTAATAAAAATTTGGTTAGAACTACAAAACCTTTAGTAATCTCCTTGACATTTTTCTGATTTTTTCATGAAGTTTTTATTTTAGGTAAGTTTCATCTTCACAGAAAAGATTCAAAGTAGAGAGAATTCCTATATATCCCTCACTCTCTTACTCCTGTTGTTAATATCCTACTATGACACAGTTTTCCCAGCTAAGGAGTCAACATGGGGGTATAATTACCACCTGAACTCCACACTTCATTTGAAACTCAGTATCTTCCCCCATGTGCTTTTCCTATTCCAGCACTTCTTTCAGAATATCACATTACATGTCGTCATCCTATCTCTTCAGGTGTGTGACAATTTGTCATACCTTCCTTGCTTTTGATGGCATTCATAGTTTTGTGTAGTACTGGTCAGATTCTTTGAAGGATATTCTTCAATTTTGGTTTGTCTTATGTTTTTCTCATTTTTATGCTGGGATTATAGATTTTTTAGAGGAAAACCACAGAAGTGCCATGCTTACCACATCATATCAAGGATGCATCGCTTATCATTCACTTAATTCACCCTGATCACCTTACTGCACTTGAAGTTATTTTTGTTTTCCAACTGTTTTCCTAGTGTCCTCTGGAAGCAAGTCACTAAACAGTCTACACTGCATCAGAAAGGGGAGAGATGGGGTATTAAGTTCCATTTCCTGGAGAGATGTGGTAATCAGTCCACATAAATTAAGTGGAATTGTTTTGTATTAAAAAATGTATTGCTTCTTCCTTATTGATGTACGTATTTAACTGTTTATTATATTAGTATAGATATGTGTTTTATAGATATTTCTTTTCTAGTGTGGAGTTAACACAATAGAGTGTGTGTGTATGTGTATCTCAAATTATTCCAGCTTTGGCCAATAGTTTTTGCACATTGTGTCCCACCCCACTTCAGCACGCCACCATCCTTTGGTGTTTTTGAGCACTTCTTTACTTCCTGAAATCCCCTTGATTTTGTTTCTGCATCACTCCCTCACGCTGAACAAGTTGCTTTACCCCCACACACATTGACACTAATCTAGTAAATTAAGTTTTTGTTGTATTAATGGAAATCACAATGTAGTAAATCTTTTTTAAAAATCTGAATTCATTTTAAACTTTTGCTCAGACAAGCAAGAAATGGCAAATGGAAATGGAGCTTATTTCTTAAAAACTAAAGTGGTAAAACTATAGAAAATAGAAGAAGCAAAAATGGTAGCATTTAGATTAAATTTTACTGAAACGCAGCATCGCTAATGGCTCATTAGGTGGGGGCTCAGATCCAACAGGCTTGCTGATTGTGAGCATTCAACTCAAAATTGACTATTTTTGTGGTTTCTTACATAGATGTCATGTGTGTCCTTCAGGACATAATTTAACCTGTCACTCCTGGTGGAAGCACGGATCATGTTCTGAAATGACTAAACATTTTATCGTCAGTTTCCCTGTTTGACCCTCTTTGGTCAGATCTTAGAAGAAGCTACAAGATGTGGTCCTAATCTCTACACTGTCTTATAGCTCCTTATTATAAGATATTGGTTTGATGATTTTATTCCATTTCTGCTCACAACCATCTGTTGTACCCTGTGACAAGATACTGGCTATTAGATAACTTTGAGGACCCTGTACACCTAATACTGTTACTATGATACAAATAAACATAACAGTAATGGAATGGGTCTGAAAATGCTTTGGAGCCACAATACTGTATTTCCCATATTAAACCAGAAAAATAAGTCTTACTCTTCATCAGATTCTTTACAGCCAGATAGTGTAGTGCCAAAAATATCCTTAAGCTTAAAAAAAGCACGTTGGCTTGTTCTCTATTTTTAATGGTTATATTAAAAACTCTAAGAAATTTTTAGAGAAATGGGTATAATACACTTATACCAATAGGGAAAAACTTCTTTTTACAGGGTGGGGCAAAAGTAGGTTTACAGTTGTTTGAATGGAAAATAATGCAACAATTAATAAATAATAACACAGGAATAAACTGTTTTGCACACTCACAACTATCAGCCTTCTTTGCCCCACCCTGTATGAAGCAAATATACTCCTTAAGTGATTCCAAATTTTAAGTGTTCAATCTCACTGTATTAATGGTGCTGATCTGGGGACAATATGTCAAATCTTGTGAATCACCCACATAGGAAGCTGGGGGCAAAGAAGGACTATGTGTTCCAGAAAATAACGAAATTAGAGTTGCTTGCATATGTGTTGAGTATGTCATGCAGCAAAGAATATAATTTTTTGTTTATTTATATTCCATACCTCAAAATTTATATCAAGAAAATAAATGGGGTTTTGTTTATTATGCATGCTGGAATATTATTACAGATACATCTAAATTCAAATTCCTGTGACACTACTTACTTTTGGTTTCTTCTAACCCAAGTAACCTCTTTGAGTCTGTCTTCTTGTCTGTAAAACCCTTTTAGGGTTAATATGAGGACTAAAGGGAAATAAATGTAAAAGGCATAGCATAGTTTCTGCTAGATAGTTTAAGCCTCAGTAAATGGTGGTGTGGTGTCGCATTGGACAACGCTCTTCCAAACCCTATAATGGAAGGCTGGTCAGAAGGCCCCTGGCCAGAAGGAATGTGTATTGCTTTGGAAATGGATTATAATTCCCTCCTTATCTCCTTTTGGAAACAGCTTCCAGTCCTGCGTGACTGCTTCTTGAGCTTTTCCCTCTGCACGTACACACTGAGGTAATGTAGTTTAGAGTCGCTGTGCAAAACACGAGCCCTCTTTGCCTGGGACGCTGTAAAGCAAATCTCAGACACAGGGGAGTGTGGTCCTGTTTCACCAATCTGCCGCCATCAACGCTCCCTGTAATGTGAGTGATAAAGGCTTTGTCTGCTCCATCCAGCCCTCTGTGTGGTTTTTTCGGCTTATTCAGACAAGCAGTCAAGATCCCCAGGCTCAACCTCGTACATTACAGGTGGCTATTTTGAGAATTATCAGTCGACAAATATTAATTGGCTACCTTACAAATACTCACCTCACTATTAGGCCTGGATGAGACAGAGGTTTATTTATACATACAATCTTGACCTGAGTCTTGTACGGCTTTACACTCAGATGGTTTAACTGAAAAGACTTCAGTGAAGCACTCTTTAAAAGGATAGACTTAAGGGAATCAACAAAAAAATGACCAGGTGTCCAGGTGAGCTAATTCCATAAGGTAAGTCTCTGTGTGTATGTATCCTACTGGGGCATTTGCTCTGGAGACCCCTGCCTGATACAATCTCTGAATTTTCTGGAGTTTATTCTTTAACCCCAGGTACTCATGTGTCTTTCAAATGCATCTAGGATACTTACTAGTTTCTGACTTCCAGATCTCATTAGCATGATTCCAATAATATAAGGACTAGTTGGTGTTCTTTGGGTTATCAAGGTAATCAATGGTCCTGCAGACTGCATGATGACATCTTTCAGCGTACTGCTGCCGCTGCTGGGTAAAGACGAACACTTCCTGTTGTCCTTGCTAACGGGAACTGAGAAAGCTTGTGCTAAATCAATGTTACTTACCAGGTGTCAGAAACTGGATCAATTTTCTCTGAAAAAAAGTCCCCTTATAGCTGAGATTTTATCACCATCTTATTAAACTTGTGATTATTTATAGTCTTTCTCAAAATGTCATGTAGCTATTTTATAGGTCAATCAGAAACATTAAAGGTGATATAATAGGAATCACCACCTCTGTGTCTTCAAAGTTTTTATGGTGAAACTCATCTCTAGGAAACAGAATTCATACTGGTATGGAAGAAGAGGGGCCACAGGTAAATTGCAACACACTCAGGGGAGGCCTATAAGGCAGCGTTACAAACACAGAGACTTACGCTAACCACATAGGATGGTCTGAAATTAAAACTTTCTAACCAAAATCTTGGTGGATAGTCCTGTGCTAGGCCAGTATGTTTTCTTGACAACGGTCAATTTTTACCTTAACTGAGCTTCTCAGTTGTCTTTTTTGCCTCTAAGATAACACACTTTTGGAATTTCAGATTTCCTCAAAGCACAAGGGGAGACCATATATCCCCTTATTTTTATTGTTTCATGTTAATTGTCAACTATGGACTATCCTGCACCCACCTGTGTAGAAGTGTCTATCATTTTACTTTTTATCCATTCCCAGAGGTTTCTCTGCTTTGCTTTCTCCTGCCTTCCTAACCTATCACCAATGGATTTCTTGTAACCCACTTACACCATCTCTTTTGATTATAATGTATTAAATAAGGTGCAAACCTGCCATTCTTCAGATCATTTCTTGATCCCTTGACATTTTGCTTCCTGAAAGCTGTTACCAGTTTGGCTTAGACCCAAAATTCTCTATGGGTTTGAATATTTCTTATATTGACACTGCGTTACTAATTGGATGAGTTCGTGGGACACGGGAGCCCCAGATACATATACCATACGTGGCTCTTCCTTCCATTATAATCATCACTTCATAGGTCAGAGAATCAATAAGGAGATTGTTGCTAACTTGTCCATTACAAAATGCACAAGGAACTGGAAAAACAAGGACAATCTATATGTGGGTCTGCTGGTCCCATTTTACAATAAACTTGAGTCAAAACTCCATTTATCACCATACTGCCAAAACCCACTATGGACTATGGTAGAGTTGAGAGTTTCAGGTCCCCAGAATAAAGCATCACCCCAGAACCAAAATACCCAGAACCTGAAATAGGAGCTAGTATTTCCACTAACGCCTATAAGATCTGGATATTCTCTTTCCTCCAGTAAAATTTCATCTGAATGTCTTTTTTGGTGAAGGTCTAAAGGAACATTTACAACCTACACTTTGCTAAGTTGCAGGGTCTATCTGCAAAGGAATTTAACCTTTGCAAATATCATGCAGTACTATGATGATTAGTTTTATGTGTTAACTCATCTATGGTATAATTCTCAGTTATTTAATCAAACTCTAATGTAGCTGTAACTGTGAAGGTATTCTGTAGAGAGTGGTTAATATCTGTAATATGGTTAATGTAAGAATTTACAATACTTTAAGTGAAGGAGATTACCTTTAATAATATGGGGGTGGGGTTCACTCAATTAGCTGAAGGCTTTAGACCCAAAACAGGTTTCTTTGAAAAGAAGAAATCCTACCTCAAAATTGCTGCATCACCTTCTGCCTGAGTTTCTGCCCAACTAATCTGCTCTACAGATTTCCAGTCTGCCATCCTACAATTGTATGAGCCAATTCCTTCAACTCCCTCTCCCTCGCCTTCTCCCTCTTTCTCCTCTCCTCTTTCCACATCTCCCTCCACCTCTCCCTCTCCTTCTGCCTTCCCCCACACCTTCTCCCTTTCTTTGTTTCTCCCTCTGCATACACATCTCATTGACAAAGTTCCCAACCCTAGCCTAAGTGTGAGGCACATCTTCCCTGAGATCTCTGCTAGACACCTGCAAAACAAGAAGGAATGGAGTCCTGCTCACAGAGGAGAACGTGAGAATGACCTTTATGAGTCGCCTTGGTATCCGGTACAAGTGCCAGATAACATTACAAAGACACTATTAATGAACAGATAAAGTAACAGATATTCATTATTAAAATGGCTAAATATTCTCTCTAGTTCTTTGACAAACTAGACTTTTTAAAAATATTTTAATGCAATGAGCTTTAGGAAGGAAAAAGTCCAGTGGGGACAAATTTGGTGTTGGCACTTTATTTTAAAAATATAAATAAATTAAGGCTGGTAAATAATACCCAAGAGACTTTCCTTTCTCAAGCTTTATTTAATTTCAAGTGTTTTATATATCTCCCTATATTATCTCATCAAAAGTTGACCATTTCATAATAGTTACAAAATATGATGTATATTTGCTCAAAATTGTTTAAAATTTTGGAAATAAAAGTAAGAAAAACAAGAGCTTTAAGAGTTTTATTTGTTAGAATTTAGACTATTTTAAGAATGCTATAAGTTTCCTAGGGGAAAAAAATCTCTGAAATAAGACCTGTCAAATATGTTGTGAAAAAAGTTTCAGAACTGTATTATCTTTCTTTAAACACAAATTCCCATTATTTATTTCTGGAATAAATTTGAAATCCCTTCACACAGTGTTCTATCTAAAGTCCAATTTGCAGATAGTTTTACAGTCTCATGTGCTTAAGAGCTCAAGTCACCCTTTTGTTGTATAATAAGAAAATTTGATGACACTTGACAGACTCTCAGAATCGGCCTTATGACCATCATAGTCATTTACATCTTTCAGATTAATTGTTTATGCCTGTCTATAGTCAATACTTGGCTCATGGAAGGTGATCCATGAATAGTTACCTATGGACAGAAAAAGGAAGGGAAGGAGGAAAGATAAAATATTTTGGCACATTTCTAAGAATGCTAGCCAGCGCATATGCTTAATGTGACTAAGCTGTTGAGTTCTCTCTGTTCTTATTTTCCTCCCTTACAGTGGTCTGGTTTGGGGAAGACATGTTTAAAAGAGCTACACATATGTAAGTATATATTTCTCTCCCTTGTGATTTACAGTCAGTGGTTGAAATAGTTTTGATGCACTATTAAAAAATTCTTTAATTCATTACGGATAATTTCACAGCAAAATAATGACATTATTTAGAAGGCAAAATTGAGCAACACTTTGAAACGTTCATGTAAGTTGTTTTTCTTCAGAAACATGAAAATCTGGCAGCTATTATTGAGCAATGTGGTAAAACAAGGAGGCATAGCTTAAATATATGCATCGATTCTCATAGGCCTTCTTGACCTTGTCTAATAGTTCCTTAATGAGACTACTGATAAAATTGCAGTCTGGTTTTTCAAGTGTGCCAAAGCTCCTAATAGCCTCCTCAGCTTCCAAATACATGCTTCTCTCGTTTGTCTTCTTGACTCCCTTTACTCTGGTTTCTGTCCCCTCAAACAACCCTGCCTAACTAACCTTGAGAAAAGTAATTATGCCCTCACTATCGATTAGGAAGGATCCATATTTAATTATGTGTAACATGTTCCACTATCAAACTTTCACCGATGCCCAGCGAGTCCTGTTGCTCTGGTTAATGAGCTTCCTTACAAGATGCTGAATTTTCCCCAATCCCTGCATTTTATGGAAAAGGCTGACATACCTTAAGGTCATAGTTGAACCCTTTCACAAAGGTTGCCTTGAAGAACGTGTCTTTAATGTGAAGGGAATCGTTATTGAGCACGTTGTACAAAATTTTGCAGCAACCCTGAATGATTCATATTTGCCCTTAGGTAAAATCCTGAGATCACAGGGCTTAAAGTTCAACTATTAGCTGTAGTCAGAATCAATTGCAAAGTGACTGATTCTGCTAAATCATGAAGAGTCAGTTTATTCAGAAGAGAACTGCTTCTTGTACTACTTTTGTATGAAATAGTACTTCTACCATAGCCTTCAACAATTGAATTGAACAATTTCAGTTTTCTTTCGCTCTAGAATTTTTTTAACAATTCAATTCAACAATTGAATTGAAATTTCAGTTTTCTTTATCTCTAGAATTTTTTTTCTAATTGTTATATCTCTTTTTGATGAAAGCTTGCAATGAACTGCCTGTAGTGGTTTAGCTGAAGTAAATACATAAAATGTTTGAATAATAAAAGATGTCATGCTTTTACAAAGTTTTATAATATTAATGGCACCATATAGCTATATTCTTGTCAAGTAATACATTTCCACAGATGTTCATTGAATTGTTTTCAATGTAATAACCCCTGAAGATGTCCAAAATACTAGATGGATGAGGTAGTAAGCAGTAGATCACAATGAACAAATGATCTTATCCTTGATATTTAAAATTCTGAGAGTAAATTTTAAATAAATCATGTTATTAATATCAGTTGTTATCTAAGGATAAATTAAGTACAGAAAAGGAGTAATAAAAATTAATAGATAAAGTTTTGATAAAAGTTCTGTGATCTAGCAGTATAATCATTAATAACATGTTATTAGAAAAGCTCAATATTAAACTATTCAACCTTATGGTTTTGTTAATCAGAGCTAATTATATGCAGAGATCCCTTAAAACTACTTTATACTTAAATTATTGTTACTGGGTCTAGTCCTACAATGGATTGTATTCAAGTTTATTTACCTTTTTCTGAGAATTCTTTGTGAATAGATTAACTAGAAAAATTAACTCACCTTAACAAAATTAGCCCTTTGTTTCAAGCTTCATTTCTATATAACATAGAGTGAAAATATGACAATATTTTTAATAAGTCAATCAATTTATACAATCAAAAATTCATGTTGAACTGTTTACACTCATCTAACCTGACAAATATTTGTCAAATATGAGTTGATCACCATGAATGTAATGAAATCGCATGCTCGAATTTAGGAATTTCAGTTGTTAAAACCAGTAGGATACCATTTAGTATCATTGCTCCCTAATAGTAAGTTTCACAAAACTTTAAAACTTCACAGAAATTACCATTGATCTTTAGGCATCATGTATTCCCTTCCCAATGCTCCCCCAACAGTATCTATCTGTGACTTTTATGGTTTCTGAAAGTGTCAACATGTACTGTCTCGAAAGAAAGAAAGAAAGAAAGAAAGAAAGAAAGAAAGAAAGAAAGAAAGAAAGAAAGAAAGAAAGAAAGAAAGAAAGAAAGAAAGAGAAAGAAAGAAAGAAAGAAAGAAAGAAAGAAAGAAAGAAAGAAAGAAAGAAAGAAAGAAAGAAAGAAAGAAAGAAAGAAAGAAAGAAAGAAAGAAAGAGGGAGGGAGGGAGGAAGGAAGGAAGGAAGGAAGGAAGGAAGGAAGGAAGGAAGGAAGGAAGGAAGGAAGGAAGGAAGGAAGGAAGGAAGGAAAGAGAAAGAAAGCTTAAAATGTCTTCTAAATCTCCAAGGACTACGAATGCTGTGCTCTGTTCTCTACCACTGAGCTGTGCTAATACTTCATAGTGTTGCTACAATGCAGACACTAATCACCATAGCCCTGAACTCTTGATTCTTCCACTACTACCACGAATACTGTTTGTTTCTAAGGAAAAATCTCAGGTAGAAGCATACAATTTGCTACATCACATGCTGTTGCCTTGGCTTCCAGAGAGCAAGGAGATGTATTGTCTGTCCCATTTCTGCCAGGAGGATTGGAGTTGAGATTCTTCTCATACCACAATATTTGGGACTCCCCAGTGCTATTCAGTTCAGCATTGACAAAAATGACAAATATGCACTAAATATCTCTGTCCCTGCTTAAAACTCATCAATGCCCCCATCCTTAATTAAAATAATCCCCAACGATTTAGGTATGGTTTTCAAAGCTGCAAATAAGATGGCTACAGATAAGGCTGAAATAAGATGATTTTTCTTTTATTTCTTACTTTCAAATTTCCCCTAGTCTCCTACCTTGTGGTTCAATCTGATAAATCATTTACAGTTTTCCCAAATTGCATGGTGTTTTATGGATATCCCTACGCTCACCATGTCTGCGTAACTCATCTCTGCCCATTTTCTTCTCTTTTGTTTCCCATTCCTCCAGCACAGCTCCACCTTCAAGAACCATTCAAATCCAGAGCAGTTAATGAAATCCCAGTCTTTTGAAAAGATTATTTTTATCCTTTGTATTGTAATTTTCATAGAAATGTTGACATTTCAGGTATTTTCTAGTTCTTCATCTTATAGTACAACATAATGTTAGTTAAAATGATCTTTAATTTCACAAAGCAGAATCATTCTTTATCCCATTTCTTACTACTTTTATTTCCATTTTTAAGGCTTCAACATTTTACATATAAAAGATTTACTCAGTTAACACACATTATTTGCTTCTATGTATTAGGCTGTTCTGAGTACAGGGGATGAAAATAAAGGTTAACAAAATACAGGTGAACAAAATAAAGTAATTACTCCTATATAGTGTGTATTCCTATGTGGAAGAGAGACAATACATAAGCCAGCAAATACCTCTGTGACAATGTTAGTGATAAAACTATGAGCTAAACCATTAGGAGAATATAGAGTAATATGGAGGAGAGAAAATAATCTAGGTAAGCTAAACATAAAAGGACATTCAAAGGAAGTTACATGCGAACAGCAGAATAAAATAAGAAAGAGAGATATACTGATATCTCAAAGAAGAAAGTCCCAGCTGGAGAAAATGCAAATTCAGTGTGTTGAACAGCAAGGAGGCCAGGGCTGCTGAAACAGTAAAATTAGAGTAGACATATAGGGAACATTATTAAGAGAGACAGATGATCCTGTGAGACTTGATAAGGTTTTCTTTGAAGTATGACAGCCATTGGAAAATTTTGAGCAGGGGAGTGACATTTTTTTAAAGATCATTTAGGATCCCTAAGGAAAAATTACCATGTGGGGCAAGGATAGAAGCAAGGAGGTCACTTAGGAGACCAATGTTGTTGTCTAGGCAACAGGTGATACTGGTCACTTGAACTAGAATGGTAGTCATGGAGTTGATAAGAGCATGTCAGAATTAGGAAATAGTTTAAAGAAAGTTTTGGTGGTTTGCTGTTGGATCAAACATGAAATGTGAAAAAATAAGGATTATTACTAAGTATTCAGCCTGATAAATTAAGGGTGATATTACCCAAAATGGGTAAGACTAGAGGAGAAGCAGGCTGGTGTTAAGCGCTCCCCTTTTAAACATAAATATTTGAAATTCCCTCTGCACATAGAAGTGGAGAATTTGAGTAGCTAGTTGAGCATATAGGTGCAAAGTAAAAGAAAAAGAGACAGACCTGGTGATAGATATGTGGGGGTCTAACTACGTCAATGATTATTTAACTACTATTTCAAATTTCTATTTGAAAGGACATGAAAAGTATGAAAAGAGAAAAAGAGAAGTGAAGGTTCTGGAGGATCCAGTAAAGGATCCAGTAAAGTAAAGAAGGAGAAAGAGAGGCCTGAGAAGCATAAAGAAAATGAATACCAGCTGCTTTCTCAGGAGTGAAGAAAATTTAATGTTTGAGAGTGGGTGATCGATTTTTTCAAATGCTCCTGAGATGTAGGTTGAAAATTAGTGAAGTGGAAAGCTAAAGATCCTCGGCAACCTTGACAAGAGAGAGTTTAGGAACAAATCCTTGACTGAAGCAGACTGCAAGGGAAAGGGAGGTAAGTAAGGACCATCACTCCTATAAGGGGCTCTTCATTTTCAGTCTTCTCTTATCATTCCTCGTCCATTAACATATTTTTGTAAATGGCAAACACATTGTGAAATTCTGTAGCTTGAAACTGGATATTTCTATTACCTATAGTCACAATTCTCAAATCTTAACATTTATAAAAACAGCTTAGGTGTGACATTAAAAGTGAAAATTCTTGCCTCCTGCTGTCACTGATTGTAATTGACTTGGTCTGAGGCAAGACACAGTAACTTCATTTCTAACAGACACTCCAAATGATTACACTGTATGTGATTTGAGATCCTAATGTAATGGTTGGACCCTTTATTATTTCTCCACTTTTTTTCCTGCTTTTTCCTTTGCCAATATTATGATACAATGCCACATTTCTGGAAAACTCCTCTTTACCCTTCAGCACTCTGAGGTCACTCCCTCCTTTAAGACACCTTCATATTTTCAACCACAGAACTCAGTAAACTGGTGATAAATAAATGGAATATGTACAACTAGCCTTCCTTTGCTTTGTGTTAAAGCCCAGGTGGTTTATACATTTTTTACTATCTCGAGCATTCCCATAATTCAGTAAACTGATTTCTGCTTGTATGGATCATGTTAGTAAATTTCCCTAAATGAGTGTGATTAACATTCTTCACACAACCAGGGCAGAGCCACAGTTTTTAAATGAGGCTGTTTATAAATAATTCCAAACATCTTTCTATTTCTGAAGGAATTGTCATATGAGTTTGCCATGGGGTCTATTAATGATCACAGCATTTGCATCAGATTGGTGTCATGAGCAAATCAAGTGACACTTCCTTTGATACTGGGCTATTTTAAATATAAAAGTGTCCTCTATTCTCAATATTCTCTATTCTAGGCCTCTATTTAAGAGCCTAGAAGTCCTGCTTCTTAACTATACTCCATCCTGAAGTTGGCTTCTTTGGGGTGTTTAAAAAAGACCAAATTACCTAACTTAGATTTAGTTTTACTCTTGTTGAAGCAACTTTTGTCTTGTTTTCCTCTACAGCCTCTTTTTCTTGTTATTTTTTCTATATCAAAACTTTAAAGAAAAGAACTGATGGATCAGCAATTCATTGACTGGAGCTGAATTTTTGCTTGCCACTAGCTTTTCTACTCTGGTGCTCCTTTGATTTCTATTTTATCTCCATCTTTTACGCTTTTAGTTCATGCATGTGGAGAAAATTATAGTGTAGTCTTTGACTTAAAAAAATTATATTCCATCATATTCCCAAATCTCAGAAAATTCAAAAACTTTTCCAAGTCTGAAAATGCTTTCACACAGAAGCTTCAGACATAGGAATTAATAACTAAGTCTCTATTGTATTCTAAATAATTGAACGTTCAGTAAGCTTCCAAACAGGAATCAGTTTCACAAGGGATATTTCAGACCAAACATAAACTGTAATGCAAAGTTCCTGTGGTACTATCACCTGACTTAAACAAATACTCATTTAAAAAAAAATAGTAAAGACAGGTTGGGTAGGAGGCAATAAAGTATAACCAAGACCTTGGGATCTGGTAACAGACCCGATCCTCTTTTTCACCACTTCCAGTTATAAGCCCTCTGCCAAGTTAATAATAAGTCACTTTTTTTCTTTTTTGAGATGGGAATAATAATATGGCTTATTTTGTAGGTTTATATTGATGCTGTGTAAGATAATTTGTATGGCTTAGTACAATTCTTAACTCATACTAGTTTACCAAAGAGTAACTGCTATTTCTATTATTAGAAGGCTTTGCTGAAATTGTGCGTGACCTCGTGGACAGCTGCAGCCACAAGGACCAATGTAAAGCCCATAACTGCTGCCGTTGCCCTCAGGAATGCCCACCAGCCAGCTGCTGGACCCCAAGATATGAGTCACAGAAGGTCTGAGAAAAAACTATATTACATTTATCACTTCTTCCCAGAAAGCAATAGATGACAAAGTACCTAGCACTGTTGTTCTCCAAATTCTGATTCAAAAGGCGATGTTCTATATAGTTACATACATCTGTGATATATATGATACACAGTATTAGATCCTTCAGTTACTGCTCTGAAAAACTCTAATTAGGTCTCTCATGAGCTGGAAACTAGTCCAGAAAGTCCATGATGTGATTATCCTCATATTTCCTTTATGCATCTTTTTCTATGTCCTATCTTCAGAACAAATAAAATTGTATTCATATAAAACTCAACAATATGAATTACTTCCCAAGTTTATTCTTTTAAGCCCAACATTTATTACTATTATCTATTATTATTATTACATAATAGTAATCACTTTTAAAACCAAGAGTTTTGGTCTTCTTATAGACTATATGGTTGCAATGGTGGGAATGACCATAAATTGCATGTGGGTCTTCGCAGCTATTAACAGAGAATTTTAAGTCTAGAATACATATGACTCCATGTCATGCATACATTCTGCATATTTTATCAATAATGACAAAACAAAAATACAACAGGGGAGGTCACCAAAATTTCGGGAGAATGATCTCTGAGGTATGTTATTAGTTTTGTTAATCCCTGTACACTATGGATGAAAATATTTGCACAGAAGATTTATGTTTTATTTTTAAATATTTAAGAGTAGTTCTTTCCTTTCTAAATTTTAAAGAAATGATGTTTTCTAAAATGTTTCCTTCAAGCTTCCCTGTCCTCATAAATTTCATGCTTAGAAATACTTAGTGTAAACTCCACCTACATCTTTCTACACCATTATAAATCCTGTTTGCTTATATTTTTGGTTTATATGCCTGGAATATGTGAGGGTTGGATGTGTATTGTATTTCTTTTCAAAGATTCTGATTTAACAACCTCAGTTTAATACAAAATTGACAGTGAATTTGGATATACCTTCAGCTATCTATATCATAAGACTGGATAACATACTTTCATAACAGATCATAAAAAAAAACCTCCATAGATTAAAATGACATCAGTTAACTGTTCTGTTCTCTTATAACTGCTTAAAAACTCAAGCATAAAAATCAGTAACTCTGGTCCACGTATTGTTAGTGTAATTTTAGTGCTTTGAAAAAGTAGCAGAAAAAAAATGCTATATATTCCATACATCTATTTATATGTAAGATTCAGCTCAGAAAATAAAGTATTTTTATGCAAGACAGTTATATGTATAATATATATTATATAATATAAATTATGTATAATATATATTATATAATGAATTATATAGTATATATAATATATACTATGTGTGTATACATATAAAATCATAGGTTTAAAATTAATATCCAAGGTTGATAGGGCACTCAGTTAACAAATTACTTTCAAAATCTCCTAAATACTCATTCATTAGTCAAAATAACTAAAATTGCCATAGAGTAGCTTTTATAGTCATATAAAAGATATAATTATAGAGAAGAAGATATTGGGGAAAATTTCTATAGAAAGCAATTAGGTTTTTGCAAGTGGTGAAAATATATCATTAGGATTAAAGTAATCTGAAAAACTAAAATGTTTGGTGCAATTATCTGTCCAGCTACTCAGATTATTTCAACCCACCCTGAATTTTGAATTACTTATAGATATAGTCATGCCTTTAAAAACATTACAACATATGCAATGTAATAGTACTTAGCAGAAAATTTGTTTTCAATATACGCATTTGCTTTCCTTTTTCTCTACATGATTGCAAATAGATAGCAGGATTTAACTTAGTTTTAGCCCACAGTGTTTTCTGTAGTTATTTCAATGGTGGAAACACTGTTCCTTTCAGCTGGGTGATGGTTACAAATGCTAGCATTTTACATTTAAATATACTTTGAACTGCCAATTTTCAAATTATAAAAAGAATCTCAAGTGTCAGGCTCAATGCAATGAAGAATAGTTTTCTCCCATAAAACAGCTTAATGGCACCGAGCTAGCATGAGTCATACACATCCAGACCTTGAACTCACTGATGCATTCAGAAGAAGCCAAAGATTAATGTTTAATAAAGAGCAGGTCAACTCTGGCCATTTAACTGCAGGATGAGGGTTTGCGATCATTTGGTGCCTTAGGCCATTGTGAAATTCTTGACTATTTCACAAAATAAATCAATTTTGCTTTTTTAAATTGTTCTAATAACCAAGGGTAGAAGACCAGATTTTTAACCAAATTAGAAATTATTGTTTAATATAACATCATGTCATGCATTTATAAATGTTTCCTTTCAAAACATACAGTGAGCCATAGACCCTAAGGGCAATCACTGTAACTTGGTTTGTATTTTCAAAGTAATTAAAAACAGTACTGAAGCCATATGATTAATACCAATAACTAACTTTAATTGAGCATATACTACATGCTAGTAACTGTTCTACCAACTTTAACATGTATTAATTTATTTAATCTTCACATTTTTGAGGTAGCTATGACTGATAACTATATCCTACTGATGAGAAAACTGAGCACAGGACAGTTAAGGAATGATTTGAATCCAGGTTGTCTGCCTTACAGGCCCCACTGCTCATGTGAGCCATGTGTTACATATGAAATCACTAGCCAAATGCTGAAGTCACCCCCTCCTCTGTAAAATGTGGATAATAACATTACTTTTTTTTTCTTTAATGGTATTAAAGCCATTTGTATTTGGGATTTTTGTTGCAATAAACAGGAGTATATTTTAAGTAGTTGTGGCCATCCAGGACAACCATAAACCCTTCTATGTATGGAAAAAAATACAATAAAGATTAAATTTTTAAAAAATAAGCCTCATTCTGATAAGTCTACCAATGAGGTAAAATAATGAAAATTATTAAAATAAATAAATCTTAAAATAAATATGGATTCAAATAAATGAATAAATAAATAAATAAATCAGATGGAAATAGAGACTTCACTGCCCAGGTAATAGAAAAGAGCTGAAAAGCCCAAGGGGGTGGTGAAGCAAACGAAAGGTTAACAACAGCAGAGCAGCTGCCCCAGCTAGGTTGGCCGGACTTAGGGGGCCAGCTGTGCTACCTGTGCTCAGCCTGTAGGAAAAGCAGATAAGAGCTAGAGCCACCAAGAAGCAGCACCTGTTGCTGACGACATTACCCAATGCAGAGAGAGAGGGAAAGATGCACCGTTTCCCCCTTTTCCGCAGCCTCCTTCACTCGCTGTCCCTGCAAGTTAGTTGACACAATCTTCAGAAGCCAGCTCTCTACCAAGATTGTGGTGAAGTGGTTGAAGAATGAAGAATGGATCAGACAGTAAGATGTCCAGAGGGAAATCATTATAAAATTGTGAGTCCTAGCAGTTGTCATGCTATAAGTCTCATTCTTTTGGGTGTCCTTTTAATTTTGCCTGAGAATGCTTTCTAGACTGTCTTCCATCTCTCAATGTCTTAATTGCCAAGTTGCCCAATAAAGATGTGTGGGAATTCCATCTTAATAAAGTAGGTAAATTGTGATATATTGTAACCATATTTTGAGGATTATTATGATTGATATATAATGTCATAATCTTACTTTACTTCCAAACATATTCATATGTAATATTAAGAGAATTTGGTGTTTGTGTTTTGTTTTTGTTCTGTGTAATGATTTCCCACAGAAAACTGAAAATTTGCCCATGGTCTAGATTAGAAGTATAAAATCAGTACATAAGAGGAAATAAATTTATACACACCTAATATTAGGTGAAGACTTTGCAACCAACATTTTACTTATAAGAGACAGAAAGAATATAATAAATTAGATCTATAGTATTGGCTATTGTAGTAAATGAAAATGGTTGTGTGTTCTATTAAAAACCAAGGGCATAATCTTATAAGTGTATTTAAATTCTTAAGAGGGGCCATAGTGTAAATTTCTAACAACTTGGTTTGAGATACTTAGAGATGCATTTCAACATCATTTTAAGAGGTCTGTAAATATATAAAATATACAAATTCTCTGTTAACATTTCAGCACTAAGATGTCAGCTATTTCCCCTTACATAGAAAGAAAACTATAAAAATATAACTGTTGCAGGTTGGGTTTCCTAAGAAATAGATTGCGAGTCACAGGTGTGAATGCAGAAAGGTCACTGAGGAGGGCTCGAGGGTCCCCACTTCGGGGGCACTGAAATAAACCAGACTGTGTAGGGAGAGGAGTTGGACTGCTGTTCAGTGACCACAAAGATCTCAGCTGACTCTGAAAGCTGCCCTGCTGCTGGAACTGGCCTGCAGACCTTTCCAACACTGAGGTAAGGGAGCTGGGCCTTTAATACTAGACATTGATTAGTCATCAGATGTAGGTTTTCCCCAAGAAGGGGGTGACCTTTGGCAATGCAGCTGTCTTCAACCAAAGCCAGTTTCCAGAAAGGACACTGTTGAGGGGTATCAGCCACCAGCACCCCCAGCAGCTGGAAGAATGAGAACTTCTGCTCAATATAAGAAGAAGGTAATCTGGGCACCAGTACAATAGCAATACTCAATATTCAGTAGGTACCCTACACCAAAGGGATGATAAGGAATTAAGCTCGTATGAAGAATAATTTATGTTATATCAGATTCTTGGCTACCATTTTTATCCTGGCTACAATTGAATGCAATAGACATCCTTCTAAGATGGCTCCCAGTAATCCCCGCCTCCTGCTATTCTGCTTTTGTATAGTCTCCTCCTTCTGAGTGTGGGCTGGATCTAAGGACTTGCTTCTAACAAATGGAATGTGGCAAAAATGATGAAATGCCATTTTCAAGATTAAGTTATTAAAGACTGTGACTGCCCAATGACCTCTGTCTTTGTGTTGCTCACGTGGATGAAGCCAGCTGCCATATTGTGAGCTGCCCTAGGGAGAGGCACATTTAGCAATGAACCAAGAGGGTGGTTGGTCTCTGGCCCATGGTCAGTATGGAGACTAAGGCCTCTATTCTAGTAGCCCACAAAAAACTAGATCCCACCAAAAAGAAATAGTGAGCTTGGGAGCATATCCTGCTCTACTTGAATTTTGAGATAATTGCAAAGTTGGGCAATGATTTGACTGTAGCCCTGTCGGCAATCCTGACTGGGAAAATACCATGCTTGGATTCCTGAAACAGAAATTAAGAGATAATAAATGTTTCAAACCACTAAGGCTTGCGATAATTTTTATGCAACAATAAATAACCAGGTGGAAACCATGTCCCTTTACCCCATTTTCTTTCCATGCCTGGCATAGTATCATATCAAACCCTTGTTAAGATGAATTGCACTCATCTCAGATTTATTTATTTTATCTGTAGTGATATCAAGTAGAATTCTCAAAATTCATTTCTGGAAACCATTTCTTGGGGAAAAACGCCAAATTAAATATTTATGGTAGAAGAGTATGGTAGTAGAGTCATTTCAAGCGCTAACTCTAATGGTAAAAGATTGTCAAAGCATTACGTTGTGTGATAGAGAGAAAGAGGAACTTGAAATCATGGGGAAAACCCACAAGAACAATAGTTGAGACTTAAAGACTCCATACTGTTTGGAAAACAGAAACCCTTTGGCATGGCCAAGAACAATGTTAAGTGGAAATCTTGTACTGGAATTCTGTGTACTGTTTTATGTTATCCCTCCAGCAACCTCCCACAGTTTTGGTTAAGACTACAATAATCATGAAGTACTTAATAGAATGATATTTTTGTAAGCTTTTGAAAGGGCTTGCTCTTGTGTCAGAGTCCTGTAGTATCTAAAGTAGCCGTCCATCATGAGAGGAGGGGCTAAGGGTCCCGTGTGTGGGTATTATTCAGGCCACCCTGACAGCTGGTAATGTCGGGCACGTCAGTATCCACAGAGACCTTGTGAAAGGTATTACCTGAGACATTGTAAGTTTTGTGGGCCCCAAAGTTGGAGGTTCATCTAATTATACACAAGAGTTATAATGGAAAATTTTTAAGTATTATCATAGCCATCATGGCAATGCAGTGTCTGTGTCAACAACATCCACAAAGAAGTTGTCACTATGCCCAGAGAGATGCCACAAGTTTCAATATCCAGAAGTTGAAGAGATGCCCAAGAATGGGCAAGAAAATCATTGGATGAAATATGTAACAACTTCAGCAGGAGAATATATCCAGTCAAAAACAGAGATATTTTATAAAAATTGTATAACTTCATTCTATTTTCATGGAATTTAACTATAATATTTAGTCCAACTAAGTATCAACTGTCAACATAATGCACCACTTAAGAACTGAGGAGGAAGAAAAAGCTAGAAAGCTAGCCCATATGACTCTACTGTGTCTGCTTATTTCTTTGTCCCAGGAGGCTGTTTCTTTTAAATTTGGGATGATCCCTAATTTTATCATTGGTCCCCCTTTTTAATTACACCACTCAAAACTATCTCAAAGCCTTTCAACAAGCATCACTGTGGAGAAAAAAAGAATGCTGAAATAGTGTACACAAACTGAAATTATTAAGGCAATATCCAATACAGCAGCAACGAAATAACACCAGAAATGGGAGACAGTCTAAAGGAAATGTAACAGAAAGGCCAGTTTTGCAGGAAGAAACAGGTTTTATCTTTAAAATTCTGACAGCAAATAATATATTTTCAATAGATCTTCAGCCTGAGAGGACAAGGTTTTGATTTCACTCAGTAACTGTCTCACTCAGTACCTTGTTTACACAAGCGATATGGCAAGGGATAAAGATCCAAGTAGCCTTAGTTCCCACCTCCTAAGAACCCACCACGTGCATGGGAATTTCTGAATTTCAAGAGCTGAAAAATGTCCAAAATAAGATTCAATTATTCAATTTAAAATTACAACAAAACTAATTATTTAATGAGTAATTGTCTGTAGTAATGATGATAGTTTATCCAAATAACAAAACATGAACAAGGGGCAAGTAGGGCATTTTAAATGAAGCGATGCAAACAATTTGGTAAGTGTAACAAGTGAAATAATGATTAACTAGGGTGCTCTTATAATTATAATCCCTCCTGATAAATGAAGGTAATGATCATGTTAAAAAATGATTTTAAAGTACTAGAAATAAGGCAGGACTAGAAACAGCCACCTAAAATCCAGTGAAAGAAAATTTAGATTGAGAATCTTGGGGCATCTTTGTACACTAATGTGTCAGCCTATGAGACACTTTTTCAAGGGAAATCCTCCAAGTCCCAATGGCTAAGGGATATAAACATAGAATGGACAAAGATTGAAAAACATACTATGGAGAACATCTTTTTAGCAAGGGCATGTATTGGATGACTTTATGACCGTCTCTGATGCTGCTAAAATTTCAAAGTGGTACCATAATAAAACAAAGAAAGTAGTGATAACACCAGGGATGCATGCATGAGAGAGAATGCATCACCAGGGATGCAGTCACTAGTGTGAATGTGTAAAATATGTATACACACCTATATGCCATATACTGTATGAAAGTACATATATGTGTATGCATGTATTATAATTTTGTCTTTCTTATCTCAATTTATAATTTGAAAATAAATAGCTGAGGGAAGAAATATTTTTCCTGACATTAATGTTTCCAGAGAAACACTTGACAAACATAGGGTGCTTTTTTTCATTTTCCTTTTGAACTTAAAGGAAAATTTTATCCCTTCCCTTGTCTATTGTACTGAATGTCATGAAGGTGTGTCCAGCATAGCTAATTTAAGTAGCTGACAAAGAGTTTGTTTTCTTCCACTTGTTTCTCTTTAAACAGTTATAAAAAGGAGGAAATGGCACATTTAGTAATCTCTCTTTTAAAAGTCTCAAAACCTGTTGTAACAGTTTATCCTGAGGTGAGGAAAAAAATGCCTAGAAGCACGAAACCAGACAAAACCTCGCTGCAGGCCTAATTTGGAGAACAGCCCCTGCAGAGGCTAAGGGGCCATTTCTTTACTGGGTGCTAAACGCAACCTTAGCTTTTCCTCAGGACTTAGGCTCAATTGTTCCTTTTCTCCCCCTTGGTATACTTCAAGCTGAAAGCTCTGTTTCTTTTGGTAGAAACACAGTGCAAGAGGTGAAATCATTAAGAGAGATGCATTGTCACTAGCTCCCCAAATCTGTGTCAGTGAAAAGTGTCAGCTCTGTTACCTTTTCATCTTGGACCTAACAATGAGTTCTAAATTTATAAATTAAAAAGAATGAAGCAAAAGGCCCTCTTTATTTAATAAGATACAGTAAGAGATATTTTATCTAACAAATATGAATAAATAGAGAACACAATTGCAATTCATAAGAACAGCCATCTGTCAGTTCTAAAAAGAAGATCATGGAGGAGTTCTTATATCATTTATGTCATTGGATCGGTTGCACTAATTTGAAGTTATATTGAATATACATATATTTTATATATATACATATATATACACACATGTGCGATATTATCATTAGTATAAAAATGCAAATAAGTGAATTTCATTTATACATGAGTTTCCTGTGTCAGAATTTAACATGCGATATCCCTGATGTTTAAAGTTATTAAAGATATTACCTTATTTTTCCAAAGGTAAAATTCACCCAAGTCAAAAAATCGGTAAAATTTTTCTGCCTGCTCCACCTCTGCACCCCCATTCCCCGTGCTGCTCCAGCTGAGCTCAGAAATTCTGTTAAGCCAATGGCCACTGTCATCTCCTTCCAGCCACTATCATGATCATCTACCAGGACCTCACCACAGTGATGAGATATTCTCCCACATCCCTAAGATCTGGGAGATGGCAAAGAGGCTGTGCTTGGAAGTGGAGGGGAAGGAAACCAGCGACACAATAGAAGCCTACAAGAAATACATTGATGATAACATGAACTCAGTCGAAGGGAAACTTGAAGAACAGAGACCAGCAAGAGTAAAACCTTTTAGGCAGGGGCTGCAGAACAAACTGAGCACATCCTTGCTAATTTCAAACACTACTGGGTCAGGTCCTTCTTGGTGACCACATGACTCTGGATGGCATGGTGGCTCTGCTGGACTACCATGAGGATGGTGTGACCCCATGTATGATTCTCTTTAAGAATGCGTTAAAAATGGAAAAATGTTAACAATCTGGCAATTTGCATCTATCACCTGTCATCATAACTGGCTGGTGCTTTTCATCCACACACCAGGACAAGGACAAATGGGACCAATATTATTATCTTGAGCTCTTCATTTATTTTCACCTTGATTTATTTGGAGCAGAGGCATTTTTTTAAGAAAAACATGTCATGTAGGCTGTCTAAAAATAAAATGCATTTAAACTTTAAAAAAATCAGTGAGTATAGAACATTACTCTTGCCATTTTTCTCCAATACGAATTTTTTTAAATTAACAGTCAGCTGGAATGTGGAAGTTGAGAATCTAAGTTATTTGCTAAGTAGCTAAAATATAAACTTTACTAGCTTTGAAATTATATAGACAAATGCTTGTAGTTATAAAGAAATATTTTAAGTAGTTGGAGCTGCATTTTTTAGTTCTTGAGATCATTATTAAATTCTGAAAATATAGCATTCTCTATTTGCATAATTCTACACTGATCCTTTGAAAACAATCAGGACTAAATCCATTTTAAGAGCCTGTAGTTTCTAGTTTGTTGACACTCTCAACAATTATTATTATTATTTGAGATTAGTGTCCCTTCTTCCTTAAGTATAATGAGTTGCCTAGGATTACATAATAGCAACTTTTTTCAGTTTACTTAATGCTTCAAAAGAAGTCCATGAAAAAAAAAAACGTCACCTCACATGTTCATAAATGACAATCCATGAGATGTGGTAGTTTCCTAGACACTGACAGGCCTTCCTTTACACATTCAAGTTTTTGGTGTGGAATATTATTTCCAAAAAAAGAAACAGGCATTTGCTTTGTAGAGTTCACCGATCCACTATACCAAAATGGCTAGTGAAGAACAGAATTGGAAAC
>CM052538.1:83728881-83767392 GCA_028533065.1 Trachops cirrhosus
TTAAAGATTTTATTTATTTATCTTCAGAGGGGAAGGGAAGGAGAGAGGGAGAGAAATATCAATGTATGGTTGCTTCCTGTGCATTCCCTGCTGGGAACTGGCCTGCAACCCAGGCATGTGCCCTGACTGGGAATCGAACCGTGATCTCTTGGTTCACAGGCCCGTGCTTAATCCACTAAGCTACACCAGCCAGGGCTGTATTCTTTTTTTAAAATTTTATTTATTTATTTTTAGAGAGGGGAAGGGAAGGAGAAGGAGAGGGAGAGAAGTATCAATGTGTGGTTGCCTCTCATGTGGCCCCCACTGAGGACCTGGCCTGCAACCCAGGCATGTGCCCTGACTGGGAATCGAACTGGCGACACTTTGGTTCACAGCCGGCACTCAATCCACTGAGGTACGCCAGCCAGGGCCTGTATTCTTATTTTAAAATATGTATGTCACATTTGGGGTGGTGAGGAACCTAAAAGAAAAACTGCTTATCATATCAAAGTTAGAATATATGGTAATCTCACTGTTTACTGTAACCATTGGAACATGGGTAAACAAAGACAAGAATTTTTCTTATGAACTCAATCCCTTTTATAAATAAGAGGTTACTAAATCTGATATGTAGATTCTTAAAACAAAATATAGAAAGAAATTACCCCAGAAAAAAAGACCATAATAATACAATATTTCTACCAGATAAAAATAATTTACTTTTTGAAAATATTTATTATTGACATTAATACAGATGTTCCCATTCCCCTAACCTTTGCTGGCCTCTATCCATACCTCATCCCCCTTCCCTCTGGGCATCACCACAGTTTTCTGTGTCTGTGAGTTATACATGTATGTTCTTTGGCTAATCCCTTCACCTTGTCTCATCCAGTCCCTACCTCTCCCCTCCTCTCTGACAGCTGTTAGTCAAATGGTTGCATCTCTCATGAAAATGTGAAGGGAGACAAAGCTGTATGGAAGACATGGCGGTAATAACTGGCACACTCCGAGGGTAGAGGTAGTTACTCAGGAAGGGATTTTAAATAAAAGAACAGTTTCAAAAATCAGGCCTTGGTAACTCCAGTCCATTGGCAGTCCTTGCTGAGGTGCCTGTTCTGTCAGGAAGGAGTAGCGTGGACTGTTGGGAGCAAAAGTAAAATAAGATAGAGAAATGCTTGAACTCAGTCTGGCCTCCAGATAGAGTTTCACAAAAATGAAGCTGGAACGCAGATATCTGCTAGCTTTCAGGGTTCATAAGACAAAAACCTAGGCAGCCTCTGTGAAATCTGAACTTCCCCAAAAACTACACAGATAGACCACTCTCCTTATTGAGGGACCTGCTTTGGATGATGTAGAAGAAACACTAAGAGGTCAATTAAATTTTTTAAACATTTCAGCTTATACTGAGAACTGTTTTCTGGATATCACTAACTCATGGAGTAGAAGGTTAAAATACGCATGTGTAATATATATACATATACATATAATAGTAATAATATTAGTAATAAGAGTAACAATTTATAATGGTTGAACAGTGACCATATGTCAGTTTTCTGATAATCACTAAGCCTAAATTACTTCATTTATTTCTCACAGCAACTTTATGAGGAGGTATTGTCATTCTTATCTGATACATAAAGAAATTTAAGTTTAGAGAATGTGAGGAACTTACAAATTTCTCAGGTAATACAATTGGCCTTCCAAACTAAGTTCACCAGGCAATACGGGCCATGTTAGTAATTGTTAGGCTGGGATTCAGAGCTATCTGGGAAAAGATGGAATCTTTTCCTGCCTACACATTGCAAAGTAGGGCAAGGATGAAGTAGTAACTAAGAAATAGATAGCAAGACACTCCCTGCTAAAGTTCAATTCTGAACTTTCAGACTTGTCCAGGTTTGATTAATATTGTTTTTCTACAATAATCAGTCCTCATTTATCTTAATTATATTTTTTACTGTTTTGCCACTAAAAATATAATTTGTACTCCTTTCCCCTATAACTTTCTTATTACAATCCTATGAATGCATACACACCTAGAATACAGATAGTCCAAAAAAAATAAAATAAAGATGAGCCTGAAAATACACTCAAAATCCTGTAAAACAAAACTGAAGAGGAATGTATTTATAGGACTGATTTAACATGTCACATTTATCCACCTCCATACATTTTCATTTGGACCATCTGTAATTCTATTTCTAGAATATTTAATTGCATTTTTCTATTTATAAAACTGGGGAAATTATGTAATTATGAAACATGAAATTGTAATAATCCCCTTAGTGCTTACTTAATTTATAAAATGTACATCGAAATGTTTTAGGTACCTTTAATGCTAAAAGCATTAATATTAGTTAATGATTATTTTCCGTATTTGCACAATGCCAAACAGCTGGATGAAAAGTGAGAATTTAATCAATCGTTTGAAACTTTTTTTACTTTAATAACAAACTTTGATAGTTTATCATTTTCAAGTGTGGTTGCGTTACCACCCTTCAAGACCAGGCAGGTCCATGGTATTCGTGCAGATGGAACAATATTCACAGAGCCACTGAGATGTCTGGCATGCCTTTATTCACGGGTGGGCGAGCCACACACACTGCAAGCTGCATGTCTATCTGCATGTCTCATGTCATGGCCCCTGCTCCCCAGCGTGGTACCTATCCTAGCACTGTCTCCTTGTGTGTCTCTCATTATCATAGCCCCAGCAGGGAGCCCTACCTGTTAAGTACTAGAGGGGAACAAAGCAAGATGCCAGAACCTTACATAACATAACATAGTTCTGCACATGCGAGCCCCCTTCATGTTATGGGAACAGTTTGTCAGGCCCAGTCTCAAGGCTATGGGAACACTGCTGCCCTTAGCCACCCAGACATCTGGGTGAGGAAGCCGGACCACCTCCACTTACCCTGCAGTGGCAAAGATGGTCAGATGTACACCAGGCTTCATGCTCCTCATTTCCTGGGTGCACACAACTCAGGCATATTTCAAGACTACTTTGCAGTTGGGTCAGGTCAGTGGCAGAGTTTTAACCATTGGAAAGTGCACTCGTGTGCACCAAACATGTGCTATTTCAAGGCCTTGACATCCCATATATCTTTCTCCATGTTTTTTTCTTCCAGCTAACTAAGGCAGTGACCACAAACCACACCCCAGGGCAAACTTGAAAGCTGCATGTTAAAGACAGTGTTGTTGCTGTTTACATGTCTTTTCTTTGTCTGGGTGGAGCAGAAAAATTTTCTCACCCCTACTCCCAAGTTTCCTATCACTATACTGCCTTGTGAGCAATAAAAGCTTACTATTGTCTTAAGCCTTTACATGGCAGGGTTGATTTATTTTCACAACCTAGTCTATCTTAACCTATAGTCTAGATGACTGGTTTTCTTCTATTTTTGTACAGCTATCTACAGTTGATTCAATTTCATCAAGAGTTGAATTCTGTATCAGTTTTTCAATTACTTGAGCAGCAGTATCTCTGGGGAAATGGGGGTCATGGCACTGATACAGAGAGATCTGACCAGATCACTGGGGAGAATAGGGAGGGGCCATAGGAGGAAGTTTGCCAAGACAATAGTATACAGCCTAGGATGGGGTTGGCTGAGAAGCTGCATGCCTCCAGAGCACATGGAATTATGGGTGAGAAGATTTGGAACAAAAGTACTCCCAGACTCTCAAATTGGTGCTGGCTCTCTCTGGCTCTCTCTGGCTCTCCCTGGCTCTCTCTGGCTCTCTCTGACTCTCTCATGCTCTCTCTTGGGATTTTCTTAGTCAAGGATGCCTAGATGATCCTGCTGTAGCTGCCTGCATTTCCCAACCTATGATATTTTGAATAGGAAGGAACTCCAGGTACAGCCTAGGATCAGGCTGGCCTGGCAGAGGGTATCAGGGTTATTCTTCTTTGAGTGTTCTAGAAAGGACAGGCTCTGAGGCAGAAGCCTGCCATCCATCCAAATTGTGTATAGCTTTTGTGTCCTATGTTGTTTTAGTTTGTAAACTAAACCTATGAATATAAGATAATTAAAACTAACAGGGGAAATGATAGGAGAACTCAGGTGTTAGAGTTTAGACTTGATAGGTTTAAGCAATTAAAGCTGCACAGAAACAGTTAATGAGTTTAGCCTTAACTGATAGGCTTCAGTGACTACTTGATGTGGAAAGCTGTTTTTGCAAAATTGTGAAGACTTTGAATAAAGACTCCTTTCCTTTATCACCAAACCTTTGCCTTTGGAACTTTGCCTAGAGGGTAGTAGCAGGAGCGGGACCCCAATTGCTATTGGGTAACAACTGCCTCACAGACCCCCTCCTTCAGGGAGTAGAATTAACCAAGGGCCCCGGACTGCCTTTGGAATTCTATCACATTATCTGTGCTGAGGACACACCCACACACATGCTCACAGTTAGTAGAGTAAATGAGTTTGGGGGGATACTAAGGCCAACCTCTTCCAGGAAAACCCATGGTGTCACTTGGACAGCTGACTTTGACTTGAAGAAACCACATAGACTTTGCCAAAATGAATCTTCCTTACACTGCAGACCTGCATAGAAACTGTGCGTCCATTACCTTCTCCATTTCCTCTCACCCAGGTCAGACTTACATGTGATCTGATTGATGGCTCCCCAAGCCTTACCCAGCTGCCCAGCCTTATGTGGCACCCTCCCTCTTTTCTTTCACATAGGCATATCTCCTACTAAAAAAGCCTCACATATTTAATCTCTCTGTTTTTTTTGGTATCTGTTTCTCTGATAACCTGAACTAACTAATGCAAAATCCTTCAGTGAACAAATGATATGTATCATTCATTGCTTGGGATACATTTTTTATTAGCTTCCAAAAGCTACCATAACAAAGTATCACAAAGAGTGTGACAAAAAAATCAAAAACAGAAACTTATTGTCTCACAATTATGGAGGCTACAAGTCCAAGATCATGGTGTTGGCAGGGTTGGTTTCTTTCAGAGGACTTTGAGACAGATTTTTCCTTCCCTCTCTTCTACTTTCTGGTCAACTGCTGGTAATTTTTGGTGTTCCCTGACTTATAGATGCATCATCCCAATTTCTATCTTTGTCTTCACAGGGCATTCTCCTTATGTGAATGTCTGTGCCCAAGTACCCTGTTTTTATGAGGATGTCTCATTTTTATATTGGACTAGGGCCCACCTTAATAAACTCAGGTTGATTTGACTGCATTTGGAGAGACTCAGTTCCAAATAAGGTCACATTCTGAAGTGTTGGGTGTTAGTGTTACTGAACACAAGGGGTCGAAGGGCAATATACTATTACTGAAAGGAGCCCCCCAGGTTTGTTATGTCCGCTGCCTTATAGGAAAGACATCTCTCAATGCCAGAGACTCATGAAAAGGAAAGGAAATATTTATTTAATGCTGTACAAACTTAAAGTAGTGACATAATGTCTTAACCAAAATACCAAAGTCCCTTAAAACGCCCACAAACACACACACAGTCTTTCCTTTCCCCTTTGCCCAGTCTGGGGTACCATATCTCAGGAAAAGAAATAGAAGTCCATGGCTCAGGCAGCCCCCTGTTCTTCCCAGCAATCCACCTGGGCTGGTAGGCCTCCCTCAGTTCCCGACACCATCAGCTGTGTCGCCGGGATCTCTGCTAAGGCTGAGTGGTGGCTCCCCCTTCTAAAGCTGCAGGGGTCCCCACTCTGGCAAAGCCGCATGGTTCTCCCTTCACTGCCACAGCCACGAGGTTCTCCCTGGCAAAGCTGTGAGGGGGTCTGCACTCTGGCAAAGCAGCGTGGTTCTCCCCACAATGGCTGCCCTGTCTCAGTTTAAATCCTCATGCCAACCTTCCTTTGCAGCCCCATTTCCGACTACTCCCACCATCGGCTACACTTGCCACATGGCACCACGTCCTGGAGCCAGTCATTGCCAAGCTTTCACGCAGGTGCTGTAACTTGGGGGACCTACTCCGCAGTTATGTCTTGGTGGGGAATTTACTTCCATCCCCCTGGCTCAGAGCATGGCCACAGCTATTTAACATATCTATGTAACCAGTTAAAAGTTATAGATGTGTTAAATGACCATGTCAGAGGTTAGCTGCAAAGCTGTTGCTATGCAACACAGCTCTCAATGGCCCTGCTCCATTTGTCCCTTCCCCAAACCCCCCTGGTGGGTGGGGGGGGTGAGGACATCCTAATATTTCCTGGACACCTCAAGTTCTGGGCCCCATTCCAAATCCCTATCTGGGCCCCCCCTTGGCCGCACCCTGTAACATTAGGATTCCAACATATATTTTGATGTGGGTTGGGGAGAGGGACATAATTCAACCTATAACACAGCTATTACTCAATCACAAGGTTCTATTTCCCATATGTTTGGAAAATGGTAGATAATATGCTCATGAAACTACCTTTTTGTAGCAGATACCTCAACATGATAAAATCTGTAGGTTATCATAAGAATGTATATAAACAGTGCCTTTTATCTCTAGTACTTTAAATCCTGTGGAAATATGAATAGTTTTTGAACCCAACAAACTTCTTTCCATGATATAGTTTTCACTACAATACAATTGAAATATCAATCTTGAGAAGCCGAAACCTCGCAAACAAACCAACTTACTGCAGAAACACCTAGGGGCTACCAATTTTAACTTGATTCAAATTAATTATAGGATTTTATTCAAAACAATGTGGTAACTTGGACACTTAGTGGAAATTTAATATTTTAAAAGCAATTTATTGTTTACTTTTTAAAAATGAATACCTGTCATTTAATGACACAATTCTGCTAGGAGCAAGTTATAGACAGCCTAGTAAGTTTAAGATGCTGACCCCATCCCCTGCCTTTAGGGCTTAATCATCAAAATAGACAAAACAGAACAAATAGCTAAGTGTGTAATGTCTTATTTTTCCATAATAAAATAAAAGTTTGTGAGCACACCATAAATCATCACACTATTTCAGGTAAATGAAAAGTACCATTCATTCACTGAAAAACATCTTGGGACGGCTTTTACACTCCAGTATGTGGACCAGACACCAAAGAAAAAGGAGATCAATTATGTATTTTCAAAATGACCCAGTGTAGGAGAAAAACACTGCATTGTATAACCTGGTGAATGTGAGGTTATGGGACTGCACAGGGATCCAGGAGGCCAATTACACAAAACGATGAAGATAATAATAGTGTCAGCTCCTGCTAGTTTAAAATTGCATCTGGTTACCATATCTCTAAAAACCCTCTAAACTTTCCAGTAAAACAAAACAAAAAGTAAAATAAAATAAAAACACAGAAAAGCTCACATGAATAGTTAATATTAACATCAATGGTTATTATTTCATAAGAAACAATAGAGAACTATGATAATCTTCCAAGTAGTTGAAGTTGGCCTATCAGAATTCTACAGCTACAAAACAAGCTTCATAACTATTTGTTGCTTTTATTTCAATAATGCTTTCCATATTCATGTGTTTGTGTGTTTTATAGGGGATTTATATCAACGATGATTAATTATGTAATTATATTGATATTTTCCAATTTCCTTGAAAGCTATTTAAACTTATGATTAGAGTTCTGGCCAAGATGGAGGCATAGGTGGAAACCCTTCACTTCCTCACACAATGAAAAGGAGGATAACAGCCAATCTAAAATCAAGAAACAGACTGGGACTATATCCTAAGAACCCTGAAACACCAATCCAAAAGAACCTATGCACCCCAATGTTCATAGCAGCACAATTTACAATAGCTAAGTGCTGGAAGCAACCCAGGTGCCCATCAGTAAATGAATGGATCAAAAAACTATGGTACATTTACACAATGGAATTCTATGCAGCTGAAAGAAAGAAGGAGCTCATACCCTTTGCAACAGCATGGATGGAGCTGGAAAGCATTACGCTAAGCGAAATAAGCCCGGCAGTGAAAGACAAATACCATATGGTCTCGCCTTTAAGAGGAACCTAAACAACAAAACAAAGAACCAAGTAAAATATAACAAAAGACACTGAAATAGAGGACAAGTTGTCAGTGACCAGAGGGGAGAGGGGAGGGAATTTCAGGGGAGAAGGGAAGGGTTTACAGGAACAAATATAGAGGACACATGGACAAAACTAGGGGGGTTGGAAAGGGGAGGGAGGAGGGGAAGAATGGGTGGGTGGGCTGGAATGGGAATAAAGGATAGAAACTGTACTGAATAAACTAAAATAAAAAAATGTAAAAAAAAATAAATAAAATAAAATCAAGAAACAACCAGAAGCACCAGAAAATCAAACTGCATGGAATTCCAACAACAGTCAACCAAACCAACCAGATCAGTAAGAGGGGCGAACTGAGAGAACCCTCAGAGAGGTGGCAGACCTCAAGGGAGGAGCCCGCTGAGAGAAAGCTTGGCAAGCCACAGGTGGGGCTGGCTGAATGGGAAACAGGCCCAGAGCTGACTGTGGACTACCGTGGGGGTTGCAGTGGTCCGAGAAACTCCCAGTCTCACACCAAGGTTTGTTGGAATGTGGGCTAGAGACAAGCAGGTGAGGGACACTTCCCTCTCTGAACCCTCCCCCACAGGCAGCACAGAAGCTCAAGCTCAGGTGATTACCTAAGGCCCCGCCCCCTTAAAACCTATCAGCTGCACAGAGGAAGAAATGTGGCCCAAATGAAAGAACAGAGCAAAACTTCAAAGAGAGAACTAAGCCATGAGGAGATAACCAACCTACCTGATGGAGAATTTAAAGCTCTGGTAATCGAAATGCTCACAGAACTGATTGAGCTTGGTCATGAAGTGAAAGAGCAAATGAAAGATACCCAAAGTGAAATAAAACAAAATATTCAGGGACTCAACAGTGACAGGAAGGAAACCAGGACTCAAATCAACTATTTGGAACAAAAGGAAGAAATAATCATCCAACCAGAAGAGAATGAAGAAACAATAATTTAAAAAATGAAGAGAAGCTTAGGAACTTCTGGGACAACTTGAAATGTTCCAATATCCGAATTATAGGGTGCCAGAAGGAGAAGAACAACAGCAAGAAATTGAAAGCTTATTTGAACAAATAATGAAGGAAAACATCCTTAATCTGGTGAAGGAAAATAGAGTTCCAGGAAGTCCAGGAAGCCCAGAAAGTTCCAAAGAAATTGGACCCAAAGAACACACCAAGGCAGATTATCATTAAGTTACCCAAGATTAAAGACAAAGAATCCTAAAAGCAGCAAGAGGAAAGGAGACAGTCACCTACAAAGGAGTGCCCATAACACCATCATCTGATTTCTCAAAAGAAACCTTGCAGGCAAGAAGAGCTGGAAAGAAGTATTTCAAGTCATGAAAGGCAAGGACCTACATCCAAAATTGCTCTATCCAGCAAAGTGATCATTTAAAATGGAAGGGCAGATAAAATGCTTCCCAGATAAGGTCAAGTTAAAGGAGTTCATCATCACCAGGCCCTTATTATATGAAATGGAAAAAGGACTTATCTAAGAAATTGAAGAAGATAAAAAACTATGAACAGTAAAATGACAACAAACTCACAACTATAACAAATGAACCTAAAAAAAAAAAAAGAAAAGAAAAACAATGAAAACAAAAACTAAGCAAACAACTAGAACAGGAACAGAATCAGAGAAATGAACTTCACATGGAGGGTTTTTAGTGGGAGGGGGAGGGGAGGAATAGGAGGGAAAAGGTACAGGGAATAAGAAGCATAATTGGTAGGCATAAAATAGATGGGGAGAGGTTAAAAATGGTATAGGAAACAGAGAATTCAAAGAACTAAAAGTATTATCCATGGACATTAACTAAGGGGGGAACTAAGGGGGGTGCAAGACAAAGGGGGGATAAAGGGGAAAAAATTGGGGAAGCTGTAATAGCATAACCAATAAAATATACTTAAAAAGTAAACTTGTGATTGGTCTTTAAAGAGCTAACTTCTATTTATTCCCCTTTCAATAAAAATACATTAAAAAGTAACATGTTTATTAAACGCTTATTGTGTCCCAACTATGTTTCAGGTATTAAATTAGAACTAGTGATGATAACATTTGCAAAGCATAATCCTAGCCCTGAAGAATATCAGAGCCATGTGTTTGAGACAAAGAAACCAAAAATAACAGAGTCATAAAGCCTTCAAAAATGATAAACCCACAGACAGCCCAGTATTTAGAAGCATGCTGCACAACTCTGAGGAGTGATATTAGTGTTTTGAAAATGCATTTTGGGTATGGGGAATAAACTAGTGAAAATGAAGTGGGATAGTTGCATGCAGTAATTTAGGAAGTAGGCAAGTGAGTATTAAGAACAAGGGCCATTATTGGCAGAGAATATGTAATTTTCACAAGGGAAGAATGGAAAGAGAGACAGAGAGAAGGGAGGAGGGAGCAAGAGAGAAATGAGTAGAGAGTAAAAGAAAAGATAGTACAATTAGAGAGCTGGAAATGATTTTTAGACTGGAGAATAATACATGGAGAGTGAAGAAGGGCCTTTGATATAATTTCCAGGGAGAGTTGAGGTTGGGTCCTGAAGGGCCTTGCATATTATGCTAAGGAATCGTGTGTTAATCATTAATATAACAGGGAACCATGGACTGCTTTACAGCCTGAAAATGACACTGGTGTTTTATAAATGTCCCTCTTGTAAATGACCATGTGAAGAAGTCTGGAAGTATGGAGATCAGGAAGGAACAATTTTCATAATAGGTGAGAGACTGTAATGGGCTTGACCAAGACAGTGATGTTAGGGAAAGTAGACAAAGATTTTAGAGTACTGAAAATACAGGATTGACTAGCTTTAACAACTAATTAATACATGTGGGTTAAAAAAAATGAAGATGATTTTTAAGTTCTAACTTAAACAATGAATAGACTATGGAAGAATTTAGTATAATAGAAAGGAAAAACAGAGCTCTATGAAGAAATAATTCATTTTATGGACTATTATTAATCTACAACATTAGTTTTTCTGAAAAGAAAAAATGTATCTTTTATTTATTATTGAATTGATCACAACAATTCTTTTTAAATTTTTATTGCCACTAGGATAGGAATGGATTTAATATGTGTGTTTTCTTGTGTGTATTTGTACCTATGCAGGAAAAAGACTTTTGTATAAATAACAGCAAAATCTCCATGAAAGACCTCAAAGGTCTTTGTTATGCATAAACACATCTCAGTGCTAATTTGACATAGATAGTTCCATGAGCATGCTTTCTCTGGTAGGTACCCCAGTGTACTTTGGAGTACTTACTATGCATAGCTAGAAGTAAAATTTTAGTAATTTTATAATTTCTCACAAATATAATTTCTTCCTTGAAAAGTAATTATTTTTCTGATAAAATGTTGTGAAGAAAATAGCAATTTTTAAGCTACAATTTCTACTAGTATATTCAAAGTAGTTCATTTAATGTTTAACAAAGAGCAAGAGAACTTTCGAGACTTTTTAAATAATAGTAATATAAACAAAGAGAGAATATATGTTAAAATAAAATGTTAAAATTAATGCAATGTATCATATGGTTATGGTTTATTCTTCTAGAATCTTTAAGTAGAAACACTTAAAACATCTAATATATTATTGTCTACCAATAATACAAAAAGTTCATCAAAAAGAAGGATTGAGTGCATTGCAATCACTATTTTAAATTAATCCTGAAGGAATGCACAGTGTATCTTTTTAAGCAGGAAGTACACAGTACAGATAAAACAGTAATTTTTGTATTCAGTCAGTACTTCTATAGCTAGCAAACCAAGTGGTACTTATAGCAACTCAGAGTTCAAATGGCATTTGCACTTATGACCAAAAGTAAGATTCAAAAGACCAGGTGCAGCTAGTAGAGTTTCTAAAGTGTATATTTGAGAGCTTTCAATACTGGAGAGAAAAATTGCCTCGCTTTATGTAAAAATTTTCCCATTATTGAAGCCTATAGTTTCTTTCTTTCTTTCTTTTTTTTTTTTTTTTAATATACAGGGTCTGGCACAAATAACGCCCTACCTCATTTTTTCTTGTATTTATTTTTTAATTTTTTAATTTATATTTTATTGATTATGCTATTACAGTTGTCCTGATTTTTTCCCATTTGCCCTCCTCTACCCAACACCCCCTATTCCCTCAGGTAATCTCCTCACACTTGTTTATATGTCCAGGGGTCATGCCTATAAGTTCTTCAGCTACTCCATTTCCTATACTGTACTTTACATCTACATGGTTATTCTGTGACTACCTATTTGTACTTCTTAATCCCCTTACCTCTTTACCCATTCTCTCCCTTCCCCCTACCATTCAGCAACCTTCTGGTAACTAACTTCTTTTCTCTTGCTTCTGAGAGTATCTCTTAGGACTAAAAGGCCTAAGTCCATTGTGGGCTCTTTAAGATGAGATTCCTGAGAATCCCACAGTTTCTTTCACCAGCCCGACCCCCACTGGTTTTTACAGCCAGAAGTTATGGGGACTTATCTTCCTGGTGCTGGAACCCTGGGTTGAGTGGTCTGGTGTGGGACTGGGATCCCTCACTCCCAAGGTATCCCTCCCAGTTTTTATCTACCACACATGGGTGTCGGACCACCTTTCCACATCTCTGTGTCTCCGCATCTCCACCCCTTTTATCCATCCAGATGAATGTGACTTTTTTAATTCCTTGGTTGTTGGACTTCCATATAACTCGATTTTCTAATGATTCTGGGAGACAGTTTTTTGTAGTTTAGTTGTATTTTTTGCTGTGGTTGTGCAAGGAGGCGAACTATGTTTAGACCTCTATCTAGACCCGAAGTCCCCTCAAGCCTATACTTTCAAAAGAGCAGCTAATAAGCTTTATAAATAAATAAATATATAAATACATAAATAAATAAAATAAAATAAGCAAGCCATGAAATTAAGGGTCATAAATAAAAGCTGCTCTGTTAATCCTAGCATCAGGAAACAACTAGAAGTTACTATGTGTCCTGGTCTAAGCATAATGAGAATATTGACTATTCAGTCAGCAATTATCATTTTCATCATCAGCAGCAAACTAGTAGATGTTAACAACTGTATGTGATGCCAACAGAGTCAGACAGCTTAACAGAGAGATAAGGGAAAGAGACACTCAAAGAAAACCTTGCCAAGGTTCCTTGTAAAGAGAAATCACTGTTATCCCAGAGAGACTGGGCACATGTTCCAGACTGCACCTTCTGAGGAATGACGTAAGTGGCTGCCGGCAAAACAGCTTCACCAAAATAGTGCAACCGAAACACTAAACAGATGACAGGAAACAAATAACAAAAACATGTCTCTGAAAGTTCACAATGACAATTATCCAGAGTTGCTGCAATGTAGTATTTAAAAAAGCCTAGTTTTCAATGAAAGAAAAAAATCACAAGACATGAAAATGACAGAGAAGTATGACCCATACATAGGGGGTGGTGATCAAACAATAGAAATTATCTCTGAAGGAGCCTAGTCAGTGGACTTAATAGGCAAAGATTTCAAAGATGCTATTATAAATATGTACAAAATCATGTTTAAAGAAGTAAGGAAAGGTCTGATGACAATGTCTTATCAAGTAGAGACAGTCAATTAAAAATAATATATTAATAAAGAAACAAATGAAAACTCTAGGGTTTGCATCATAAAACAGAAAAAAATCACTATCTGGATTCAAAAGTAGATTTGTGTTGGCAGAAGAATAAGTGCACTTAAGGAAAGATCAATTGAAATTCCGTAATCTGAAGATGAGAGTAAGAAGTTAAAGAAAAATGACAGAACTTCAGAAAAATGTGGGACACCATTAGCCACATTCACATATACATAATGGAGTAACTGGAGGAGAGAAAAGAGGGAAAGGAGAAGAAAAACATTTAAAGAAATAATTGCTCAAAATTCCCCCAGTGAAAAGCTACATATCCAAGAAGCTCAATGAATTCCAAGTGGAATTCAAGGCTATTTATTTGCTTTACAAATCGATTTACACCCAGACTCAACACAGAAAAAATGTTCAAAGATAAATACAAAGAGAAAATTTTGAAAGCAGCAAAAGAAAAATGATCTATCATCTATAAGAGAAACTCAATGCAATCAACTGCTGACATCATCGGACACGATAGAGGTCACGTGCAGTAGAATGACATATACAAAGTTCTTGAAATAAACAAAACACCTATGAATCAGGAATCTTCTATTTAGAGAACTACATTTCAAAACAAAAGGCAAAATAAAGACTTGCAGCTAAACAAAAAGAAAACAAATTGTTGCTGATAGATTTACCTTAAAAGAAATACAAAAAATAAACTGTAGACTGAACGGAAGCAAATCCAGACAGTAATTCAAATCTGTATGAAAAAATTAAAACTGCTGGTAAGAGAAATGAAAACATATGCTCTTGCAAAATTTTGTTCATGAATGTTCAAAAATATGAATAGTATAAAAAAATTAAGCAACCAAAAAATCCATCAACTAAAGAATAGGAAGGTAAAATTGCTAAAAAATACAACATAAAATTATTCAACAATATAGAGAATGAAGTATCAAGAAACACCACAATACACATGAACTTTGAAGACATAGATGCATATGATTTGATTTATATGAAATATTCACAATAGGGAAACATGTAGAGACAAAAGTTAGATTGGGGTGGGGAGACAGGAAGATTGGCTGATGGTAGCTAAAGCATATATCGTTTCTTTTTGAAGTGATGAAAATATTCTAAAATTAGGTTACGGGCTCACTAAAAACATTTGAATCATATACTCTGTACTGATGAATTATGTTCGAAGAAAGCTATTCAAATAATATCCAAGACAGGACAAAAAAATAACAACACAGTCTGAGATTTCATAATACTTGCATGCTGAAAACAGCCTGCCACCATTTCAGGGATGCTGACAAAAGATGCAGGCTTCCTGGGTAGAGGACAAACTTACTTTATTACAGTGAAGAAAACAGCATGAACATCATCATATTTGCCCCAATTCTTCTTGCCCCTGAGTTTCATGGAGTGACAGAGAAGGGCCTAAATGGGTACCTGCAAATATGAACTTCATTACATAAGTGGATCTCGAGCTTAGGAAACATGAATCTTTTATAATGGGCACGAAATCAGCCCATGTTGCTCTTTCTCTAGAATAAGACATGATCTCTACCTCCCAAGGCTGTAGGCAAAGTGCCTCTTTGCTCTGAAGAAAGACACTATCTGTAAGTTCCAAGGCTATTTATTTGCTTTACAAACATGTGAAAAGGTAGTAAAAACAAAGGGCAATTTGTGCCTCATTCACAAGCCATGCAGAAATAGGAGAAAACCATGGAAAATTGTTCCCAAATAGATGGGAACTCAAAAATTCTCCATGTCAAGAGAGAAAATTAAAAATTGAATCTGGAGAGACCCCAGAGCAAAAACCCAAGAGATTCTTATGCTTACATTAAACTGATATAAAGGTAGATAAATGGATAACTGAGTAGGTGGTAAGAGACAAGGTGAAGCAAGAAATTTTGAATGTCAAGAGAGAAGAATAAAGAGAGAGTATTGAGCAGATAAAGTGGTTCAGGGTATCAAGGTGATTGCTATTCTTTTTTTTTAATTGTTGTTCAAATACAGTTGTTGCCTTTTCCCTGCCACCACTTTCCCCCGCCACACCCACACCCACCTCCTACCCTCCATTCTTCCCCCGTTTGGCTTTGTCCATGGGTCCTTTATACATATGCTTCCTTACATCTGCTGCATTCTTTTTGAAGCTTAGGGTATGATTCCCATAATGTATTGTACAAAAGTCTGATTACTCAGGCTGCCATCCCACTGCTCCTAGTTTTAAATTATAGTTCTAACAAAAAATAAAAATAAGAAATAAAATAAAATGTAGCTCTAATTCTATCACTCACTTCACCATAAAGTTCAAACTTCTTGTTAACCCTTGCCGTCCTTCTTATTTCAAGGGCCATCTTTCTCTAAACCCACCATTCATTAATAAATGAAATAAGTTTGTATTTAGTGTCAAATTTAGCTTCCATAAGTTGCAATATTTTCTGATTTTTTATATTTATGACCCACCTGGGGGACCTAATCAACATTCAACTAACAAAGGTTATAAAAGCAGAAATGAATTAATGAAATGTCAGTGCTCCACTTCCTTTGAAAATACAGAAATTGGACCATCCTTGGCCAGTCTGCCAACTAGTTGCACAGTCAAGACAAAAAATATTGAAGACAAATGAGGTAAGGTACTAGGAGAAAAGACAGACTATAGTTACTTTAGTTACCTCTGTTTTCTACCCTTACTCATAAATTACAAAGGTTCTTTAACATTTCTATGAGCAGAGTATTGTAAGGCTAATCTGTCCTATTGGCAGCAATCACTCCTGGCTTCCCCCTCCATCTACAATGCAGGCCTAACTCAATTTGTCAATTTACAGGCCTGATTCCTGTTAATCTAATGGCTTAACTTCCTTTATATTATAGCCTAAAAGCTCTTTTTCAAAAATCTCTCTAATGATTGAATTAAATCTTTGTCCAACTAAATATATACATTTTAAGTGGTTGGCTTAGTTCCATCTTCATGAGGAAGAAAGAAAAATTGGGCATAAAACAAAGTTGAAATTCTGAAAAATTAGAAAAATTGGCCATAACCAATGAAAGTAGCCAACACTTGTTCTTCAGTTTCATTAAATTCTAATATATATTCTCTGAAAGCAATTTGGATCTGCTTCACTATATTGACAATAGGGAAGACATTTTTACTTACCATGAACCAAGGAACTGAAGGTTTCTTTAATTCTTGAGAGTAAATCCTAATGACATCTTATTTTTTATTTCATCATCCCCCATATGTTGGATATCCCATTCCCCCTGAATATATGTTAGAAATGAGAGTACAATGAACTCTTTACTCACTATGCAAAATTATTTTTCATCTAAAGGACAATCACCATGCATCCCAATTAGCTTCTAATACACAGAGGCAGTAGAATTCAAAACATTTCCCAGTCTCCCTAGGAATCTTTATATAATTTAGGTACTGCCAATAACATAGACAAGACTTTAGTTTAAATTATCAAGGGGATAGAGCCAGAATATAACATGTCTGTTTATGGCAGTTGCTTATGGTTAGAAGTTTGAGGGTTTTGAATCAGTTGTAGTTCCTTTATTCAACAAGAAGCTTCTAAATCAACAGCTTCAGGCTGAAAGAATGGAGGACTGTATGTAGCAAGGCTCTGGAGCAGAAATATCTGGTGGAAGCTTCTGCTTCTAAATTTATAAAACATGATGGTAGCAAGGGCAACTTCAGTGGCTTAGTTTTATAATATGGTTTTGTAACCATATTATAAAACCAAATTTATCATGTAACTTAAACTTCAAAAATTACATTCAATTGCTGTGTAATATTTTATAAGAGGGAATGTTTCTATTTACCATAGTTTATACAATAAGTGAAGCAATTTCCCAAAACACTCATGTCATTTTGAAACATCCTTCACTCTTCCCCACAACAATGGAACAAATTACCTGACTTCTTTCCTCATTTATTCATATCTTCATTGCTTTAGCCAACAGACACATTTTGAGCATCTGTGCAACATAGCAAACTGTTTCATGTGCTGAGGACAGAGCAATGAAGAAAACTGGAAAAACTCCTAATCTTATATGGTTGGCATATAGGGTAGGGTTTGTGGATGGTAAGACAGAAGATACATGAAACAAATAAGTAAAATATAATAGGTTAGATGATGTCAAATGCTAAAGTGAAAATAAAGCAGGTAGAAGGGATAGTAAACTCCTGGAATTGCCATTTCAGATGAGGCAGCTGGATTTATTTCCTAAGGCTGCTATAAGAAGTACCACAAACCAGATGGCTTGAAACTACAGAAATTAATTGTCTCATAGTTCAAGGGCGAGAAGTCTGAAATCAAGGTGTCAGCAAGGTCATGTTTCTTCTGAAATCTGTAAGGAAATTCTTCCTTTCCTTTCCCTGACTTCTGGTGGTTTGCCTGCAGTCCATGGTATTCCTTGACGTTGTACTCCGATCTTTGTCTTTGTCATCACACGTCTCTGTGTTCACATGGTTGTCTTCTTTTAAGAACACCAACCATATTGGATCAGGGGCCACCCTACTCCAGTATGACCTAATTTTAACTAATTACATCTACAATGTCCCTATTTCCAAATTAGATCACATTCTGAGTTCCTGGGTATTAGGACTTTTTTTTCCCCCTGAGAGGACACTGTTCAACCTATAACAATAGCCAAGAGCGATCTCATAAAGAAAAGTGACATTTGAATAATAACCAGAAAAAAGTGAGAGGATGAGCCATGGGGATATGTTGGAGAGAAGATTTCCAGGCAGGCACAATAGGAAATGCAAAAGTCCTGAAGAAGCATTCCTGGTATGTTCAAAAAGCAACAAAGTGGACCATATGACTAAAATATGGTGAGAAAAAATAGACAGTGGTAGGAAATCGGGTCGGGGAGCTAACAGGGGCTAAGGTAGTCTGCCTTTCAGGTCATGGTAAGAACTTTAGCTTTTACCGTGAAATAAATAAGACATTGAGGGGTTTTATGTAGATGAACAAACATGATCTAACAGAGTCACAATGGTGAGAATGGATTGAAAAGTGCAAGAGGGATAAAAAGAGTTCAGTTAGGACACAATAGTAGTATGTCTGGTGAGAGAGGATTTTGCATGGCCAGGATGTTAGCAGTGGAGAAGGTGAGGGGTGGTCAGATTCTGAATACATGCTGTTGCTAAAGATGTGGTAGAAAAGGGTGAATTGATGATGCTGGAGAGACATCCTAGACTAGAAAAGAGGATAGCATTTAACACACAAGTATAAATATTATTACTCTCATTCCAAGAGCATGGTTGCTCAGTGACTGCCCTGGGTCTACAATAAAGGTAATCTATCAAAGATCAAAAAAGTACTTCCTTCTTCTCTCCTTATAAGCCACTGGGTCTGCCATAAGAAAATACCATAGACTGGGTGACTTAAAAAACACAAATTTATTTCTCACAGTTCTGGAAGCTGGGAAGTCTAAGAACAGGATGTTGGCAAAGGTAGACTTTATTTTGAGATCTCTATTGGCTTGTTGGCAGCACAACCATGTTCTGTGTGCTCACGTGACTTCTTCTTTGTGCATGAGGGGAGATGTGGAGTGGAACGCTGACTCTCTGGTCCCTAGAGTCTTTTTATATGGACATTGATCTTATCCATCAAAGCCATACCTTGAGGATCTTATTTAACTGCTTGAGAAGGACTTATGTCAAAATATAACTACACTGGGAGTTAGAGCTTCAACATATAAATTTGGAGGGGGGAACGTTTACACACACTGACACTTTCAGCTTATTAATCAATTAGTCCAGAGTTCAGAAGGGAAGACAGTGTTGTTCAACTCTCTCTAAGTTCTAATATGTCTCAGTGACTGGATATACCAAGTTAGCTATTTCTCTGTTAATGGAATTTTTTGTGTTTTTCAAATCTTCATTCATTTATCAAAGTTTTATAACTTTCCAAACATATATTCTGTACAACTTCTTGTTGAATTTGATTCTCAGAGTTGTGGAAGGTTAAAGTGCTATTACTAATTTTTTTAATGTTTTCTAACTAGTTTCTGCTTTTTAATAAAAAAGCTATTATTTATTTTACTGGATATAAAGTCTTTGCTGAATTTTCCTTTTGTGTCTATTTTCTTCCATTAAATTACTTTTGTATAAGTATACATTAATATACTTTATAAGTAATAATGTTTTTTCTACTCATTTCCCAAATATATACATATTTCATGTGTATATATATTCTCATTTTTATTTAAGTCTAATTGTTTCCTTCATAATCTGCCTCCCCAAAAAGGATTTTAAGAATAATGGTATTATTGTCAATCATTAAATATTTCTGATTTTATTGGGAATGCTTTTTAAGTTGGACTGTTAAATATGATGAAAGCGATATCTTCAATAGAAGTTGTTTGAATATTTTCAAATGCCTTTTCAGGGTCTCTTGAAAAGACTGACTTAATGTATTCAATCTACTGACTAAATACGTAATATTAGTCTATATCTTGGCAATATACCATCCTTGGTTTCCTAGATTACATATGGTAGTGAGCTAGGTTAATAAAACATAAAATGTATGCAATAAAATTCATATTAAAAGTCACTTCCACACTTAGGCACTTCACTATTTTGAAAAACAACATCATGGCTATTTTCAACTCTATGTTTATGAGAAGTCTTTCACACACTGGGCACGTAAACACAAAAATTCAAAACTTCACTAAACAATTATATTAGAAAAACTTGCCATGAAAAATGCTGCTTTTAACATCACTTTTGTGCATGATCTTCAACAAATATCTAAATGAATCTATTTACAAGAATAAGAGAAGTCAAATTGTTGAACAGAATGAGTCAAACAAATGGTATTAACAAAATAAATGAATGACTGGATTTTTTATTTTCCAAGGCTGTTTAAATGCTTATATTAAAAAATGCATGTGAATGTCTTTTTAAGAATGAGGGGTATTTTTCTTTATTTATGCATTCTCAAAAATGTGCAAAGATAAACTTTTCTTGATCAAATTAAAAGTATGCATTGACTAATCTCCTTGAAATTTTTCATCTATGTAATTTAAGAAAAAAAATTATCTTTTTTTGATACTGAGCAAAAACAACTGATGTCATGGTTTTTTATTTTATCAAAAATTTGAGTTGTGACTTCTCAGGAAATAATTACCACCTTGAAGGATTTAATTTATCTGTACATAACTGTTCAACAGCCAGAGTTGACTAATACTTGGTAACAATGGAATCTAAATTCTTCAATAAAGTGTGCACATCCAGCATGCCCTGAATACATTATCACTAACTAAAAATGCCATATGTGGTACCAAGCTTCCCAATTTTTTATTTTCAAGATATTAAATCTATAGAAAAGTTGAAATATTATGAAGAACACTTATGCATTCCTCGTTTGTGTTTTGCTTATCTCTTCCTCTTTTGTTGTTGTTGTTTTTGGTGTTGTGCCATTTGACAGCTATCATGATGCTGAAACACTACTTCAGAAAATACATCCTAAAAAGAAGAAAATTACCTACATTACTATAATATCACTGCAATACTAAGAAAATCAGTATTATGCAATAATTGCCGAAATAAACCACACATTTCAATATTCGTAAAGGAAGTATTTTGTAATCTTTCTTTTCCTATCCAAGAATCAATCATTGCCTTTGGTGTTCTGTTTTAAATTAAAACGATGCTTTGTCCTTTCTATGTTTGGATTGTTTTGTTTCGTTTTGTTCATTTTTTTACTGTTGTTCATTTACATTTGTCCCCATTTTCCCCCCTTACTCTCCCCTGCCCTACCCATACCCCACGTCCCATATGCAGTTGTCCCCGCCTGTCATCTTTGTCCATGGGTCCTTTGTACATGTTTGCTGATTTGCCCTTTCCCCTTCTTTCCCCTTCATCCCCTCCCCTTTCCCCTCTGGTTACTGTCAGTTTGTTCTTTATTTCCATGTCTCTGGTTCTATTTTACTTGTTTGTCTTGTTCATTAGGTTACACTTATAAGTGAGATCATACCATATTACTTCACAGCCTGGTCTTATTTCACTTAGCAAAATGCTCTCCACTTCCATCCATGCTGTTGCAAAGGGTAGGAGTTTCTTCTTTCTTTCTTCTGCATAGTATTCCATTGTGTAAATGTACCACAGTTTTTTGACCCACTCATTTACTGGTGGACATTGAAACTGTTTCCAGCACTAGGCTATTGCAAACAGCACCCTGTGAACATTGGGGTGCATAAATTCTTTTGGATTGGTGCTTCAGGATTCTTAGGGTATAATCCCAGTAGTGGAATCACTGGATCAAAAGGCAGTTCCACATTTAGTTTTTTTAGGAAATTCCATACAGTTTTTCACAGTGGCTACAACAGTCTGCATTTCCACCAACAGTGTACTAGGGTTTCCTTTTCTCTGCAAACTCCCCAACATTTATTATATTTGCCAATGACACCTCAGACAAGGATTTATTCTCCAAAATATACAAAGAATTCACATGACTCCAGTCCAGGAAGATAAACAATCCAATTAAAAAAAATGGGCAAAGGACCTGAACAGACACTTCCCCAGGACGGCATACAGAGGTCCAGAGACGTATGAAAGGATGCTCAGCATCACTAACCATCAGAGAGATGCAAATTAAAACCATGATAAGATAGCACTTCACACCCGTCAGAATGGCCATCATAAACAAATAAACAAAAAAGTTTTTTATGACATTGTGGGGATTTTTGGTTTTGGGGTTTTCCTTTAGCATCTAGGCTAATTTTTTTGCAGAGTGCACCACATACTGGATTTGTCTGCTTGCTTCTTCATAATTAAATTCATTTTTTGTATTTCAGCACAAATATTACATAAATGATATTATATACACCTTACAATACCATATCAAAAAATTATGCTAAGTTTGATTACTTATTTACAGTTATGATCTATAAAACTCTTCATCCTAAGTTGTAACATTTTCTTTGTATTTATTATAGTAAATTATCTGTTTGATGATACTTTGCCTTTCTACCAATATCCTATTCCCTAAAAATCTTTGACCCCATAGTTTTAACATCCACTGGTCACCTTTTCCTGAATAAATTATAGATAATGCCTATGTTAGTAAAATAAAAAAATTGTTAGCTGTATTTATATGTCTTCTTTGTAGCACCTCTTTGTACATTGTAATAATCACATGGCCACCCACAAATCTATCACATTGAAACCATAAACCAACAACAGAAGTTTGAAATATTTTGTTAGTTTTTTTATTTCAAAAAATTGGAAATACTCTTATGGATTTCTCTGAACACAGTATAGTTTATACAAAAGGTTATGACAGGCTAATAATGATTTTCTCTCAAACTGTGGAAAGAAAAATAAACATAATGCTGTATTCCTTTCCCTTTCAAAGTGCATCTCCCTTTTTGGAGACATTTCCCCTTACTATTTCAGTGGCTTCATCTGGGACATCATTGTATACATGACTATTTAATTAAACCAATTATCGCAAAGTGATCCCAATTTATTCATTACTGTCCATTCCTTAACTTCATGGTACTCCGAATTTACACCCACTTGACAATTAAAGCTCCTAATCAGTTATTAAAACCTTTTATATCTGGCTTTTATTAGTTCATATTAAGCAATTCGTTGCCTTGACTTTCACTTCAGTGAGCCCTCTCATATTATGCAGTTAGACATGATGTTGATATAGCACATGAAAGGAAATGAATTAATAAATCAGCAAAAATACTGCCAAGCAGAATATATTAACACATTTTATTGTCTCACGTATGTGTCCATCACTCACATGAGAGAAATATCAAAATAACAATGAAACCTCCAACCAATTTTAAGGGTGTAGGGACGAAATAAAGCTCGGGTTCTGCTTTCATTCACTGAAGCAGGGGTGCAGTCACCAAGTCTCGTTGGAGAGGCACTATTCAGTGGGCAGTTTCCTGGCATTACTGAAGTTCCCATTAACACCCCCACCGTTAGTTTTTATAGCATTTTACTATTTGAAGCCATTATTTCTGATTGGTACATAGGGTGTGTGCGTGTGTGTGTGTTACACAAATGAATGCTTTTTATGCCTGCAATCATAAATGTGGACAATTTAGAAATTCAGTCATTCTAAAGAATATAGTTTCTTAAGTTTAATTAATGGAACTTAGAGAACACATCAAAAACTGTACCTGTTAAACAAACTTAAAGAGGGAAGAATATAATGTCTAGGTGATCTTCTAAATCTAAGTAAATATTTTTTTAATAAATAGTCAATTCTGAACATGACTTAAATGCTTTTGCTGATCCTTGGTTGTATCTGACAATATGTCTCAGTAATATCAAAAGCAGAAAGAACATAGAAATAAAGATCCAAGAAACAGCATCCTATGAAACAGCAGCCATATTCATTATCCTCTAATTAAAAAAAAAAAAAAAAAACTTCTTTAGGATGACTGGGTCTTCAAGTCAACAAAAACCTAGGCAACTTTCAAATATCCTAAGAGAAAGATATGTTGTTTTTGTAAACCTCAAAAAGCTATAAACATTTATACAACTACCATAGCAGTCCTGCTACGTTACCTCATCAAAGGTATGTTGCTTTCACATTTTCCAATCAAGAATACAAGAGTACCTGGCTGGTGTAGCTCAATGGATTGAGCGCGGGCTGTGAACCAAAGCATCGCAGTTTCGTTTCCCAGTCAGGGCACATGCCTGGGTTGCGGGCCAGGTCCCCAGTGGGGACCACATGAGAGGCAACCACACATTGATGTTTCTCTCTCCTTCTCCCTCCCTTCCCCTCTCTAAAAATAAGTAAATAAATAAAATCTTAAAAAAAAAAGGAATACAAGAGTAGTTTTTATGTCTGTTAATTAACTATTAAAACCATCCCCTTCATTAATAAATGTTAAAGATTTAAAAACCTGTTTCTTTAACATCTCTACAATATAAGATTCTTGATGGAGGTCATTTTTGTCCATTTTTCTTACTCTTTATCCCAGACTGGTAAATGGTAGGTGTTCAATAAATATTTTTTAAATGAGCACTTATTGTTGTTTTTCTTCTCCTGTTCAGATCCTCCTCTATTTGTTTCAGTATTGAACTAAAGTGTTCAACAAACCCGTCTGGCCGTTCTTCTCTATCTAACCTCTCTTCATTAATAATCCCAGCCACTCCCATGGCTACCCCAATTACACTGTAGATACGGTCCAAAAGATGCATCTCCAATCTTAACTTCTTATGCATGTTTTAATTCCGCCATTAAGTGAACTGTCTCACTTTACTTCCATGTCTTTCATGGATCTAAAACTTGGTATAACCATAAAGAGCCCTGGACTTGGAATTAGAAAATTCAGTGTTAAACCATGATTTTGCTAGCTGCAAATTCTGCACCATAACTAAATTACATTATCTGTCTGTGTCTCTGAAATTTAGTTTCTTCTTCTACAAAATGGATATTAAAAATAACTCCTTAAACTGATAACTCCCTAATTGATATGTGAAAGGCTTTTTATAAACTCCAGAGCATTGTACAAATGTAAGGTGCTATCTTTGCCATCATTATTTTTTATGCCAAGCTGTACAAATTTTTCCATTGGTTTACAAGATCAGGCTTCTTATTGAACTTCCTGCTTGAGTGGGAGAAATAGGAGACTGCAACAATCTCCTAATTCATACTCTGCATCTGTTCTTTCTCTAATTCAGCCTTCCTCAGATTACTTTTTCTAGAGCAAAACTCAGATTGGTTCATTTCTTTATGGAAAATCTTCCATGCCTGCCCTTTGGCTATTTCATAGTGCAAATTCCTTTGCATTATGTTTAAAACCACACCCTACCTTACTTATCTTATTCCTTTGATTCCTCTTCCTATTCATTATTCTCTTTTCAAATTTTGTTCTGTATATGAGTCACCAACTTCTCCTCTTTCTAGACAATTTGTACATTATTTATATCACCTTGAATGCTATTCCTCTTTAAGGTATTCATATCCTGTCTTTTGAAGCCCAAAACACATAGTATATTGATTCTGCTCTTCAGAGGAACAGATGCCAAAATTTGATTAAGTATGCAAAGATTTTTTTGCAATAAATTCTTGTGAAAAGTAAAACAAAGGAGAAGAAAACAAGAACATACAAGTCTGAGAGAATTGAAGGAGAGGTAAAAGGAAGGAATATGAGGTGATAACGGAATCATGCAATACAAGTCTGTGAAAGTTCAGCCAAGTCAAAGTGAAATCCTCAATTCAAAATCTCTCATTTGAGCAGCTGCACTTCTCAAGAGAATGAACCAGAATTAGTACTGCCATCAGGCTCAGTCATTAGCTGGTGAGAGCTGGTGAAAAGAGAGGCCCTCAGTGGTGGGGCCAGAGGGTCAGCTACTAGAACCCAGGGTCAACCATTCTCCTCTCAGCACGAGGTCTGAGTGGTGTAGTTTCATGGCCACCACATACCCCTGTGACGTTTTTTGCTCATCATCAACTAAAACATCAAAACACTTTGCCTCTGAAACTCTCAAGAAACTTATTTCTTTCAGTCTCAAATTTAATTATACATGTCATAGCTTTCCTACTAGATTATGAGCTCCTTTGGAAATAAACCACTTCTTTTCCATTTTCACATTTTCTAAAGTGTAGTTTGTATTTTGAAATACAATTGTTGGCTAGGTAGCCTGACAAAGATGCTCTGAGGAATTAAAACCATATGTGAGGGGAATAAAACAAACTATCATACTATGTTTTGGTTATCTATTGATATATGATGAACTATTCTAAAGCAGTAGGTTAAAATATGGAAAATTATTAGTATTAATGATTATGTGGGTTGGAGCATTGACTATGAAATTCCTTTGCTCCATGTTGACAGAGTTCAGGACATGCCACCCCAAAATATGCTGCTTTGGCATGTTAATTATTTTGAGCTGTAGACACTTGAGAAATAGCTGCAGGAAAGGCTCTCAGGCCTACCTTTTTCTACCTAAAACAGGCTTCCCATGAGAAGGATGATCTTCCTGTATACCACCTGAAACTGGGAGTTCATGCTGAAATGAGTCTCTACAAACTTACTAAAAATCCCTTCCCTTCTATTAGTTTTGCACCCCCCAATATATCACTTACTCATTTCCCCACAATTTACTGTCCTTATCTCAGGCTCCTTTGTCTTGTCATTTCTTCACAAATTCATTATTTCCTTGTCTAAAAAGTATCAAAGCTTTCTTCTCAGGTAGTTTCTTCAGTGTTGGAGATTTTTTTCTTCCCTACAATGCAGGATCAGGTAGGCCTCTGAACAAAAGGGGTCCAAATGGCTTCATTCACATGCTTGACAGTTCAGATGACAGCCAAGGGCACCAGTTCTCCTTCATGTGAACCACTCCACATAGCTACTTGTCATTCCTCATATAGCATGGTATATGGAATCCATGAGGAATATTTCAGGAAGACAGATTAATGTCTAATATAAATGTTGCATTAGCCAGAGATAGGTATATGGGCATGCCCAGAGCTGATATGGGAGAGGACTCACAAGGACATGACTATCAAGGGGCATGTGTCACTGGAGCCCCCCCAAGTTTAGCCTCACATGGACCACTGAGAAAATGCATAGCAAAGTGGTCCATCAAAATTATATTTCTGAAGTAACTGGATCAATACAATGAAAGATACATGAAATAGGAATAGAGATAGAAGACATTGAAAAATGTTTGAAAAAAGAGGATAAGCTATATGATATCAAAAGCCACTACTACTTTATTATATATAATGCTTTTAAATTGTAAAACTAATTTTGCATGTCTGTGACATAAATATCAGTCAAGAGGGTCTAAACAAAAAACATGCTTGTTTGGGAAATGTAAACATAGAATTTTGTCAGTTTTTTATTGAATAGCCCTCACACACACGCACACACATAAGGTTTGTTCTTTGAGAATCTCATGCTACACTAATAACATGCAGACAATTCATTCCTATGTATTTTATTAAAAATTGTAAGGAATAGGAATAGCATTAAAATCCAGAATACAGTGAAAAGCAGAAAAAGAAAATATGAGAGAAATTAACATGAGCAATTTTAAAGTTGTAGTGGCTTTGTACAATTCCATCCCTAAGAGTGCTCAGCAAAATACAGCAACTATATAATTAACCAAATAGAGTGGAGAATAAATCAAGATAAACTTTTGTCAAATGATCCTGGTGTTTAACTCAGCAGAGTTTCAAGCCTTAGGCATATTGCCTCAGGGGAATTCTCTGTACCCTTAGGTGCCTGAAGTTGGTAATGAAAGGCTGGGGGCTATTTCCTAAATTTAGAAACATGATACATAAGCTAAAGAAGAAAAACAAATCACCAAGATATTTTGCTTTTGCCTGGTGTTCTAGCAAGCCACTATAATAACCTTGGCTTTTATTTAAGGATCAGAAGCTGTTAGAAACTTGCTTGTCTTTGATTACTGTGAAATGGAGAAATACTTTTAGCTACAGGAGGTGAATTGTGTCTACAGATTCTAAAATCATGCTTGATTTATAGCAGGCCACCAGCAGTATTTGTTTAATAAATAAATGACTGTAAATTAATCTGGTGATTTGGTAGAGAAAAAATCTTCAAACACAAGATTCACGAGGGAGAAAATACAAATAATGTTTGTTGTTGGGAAGATAGGAAGTTTTATATCATCTACATACTGAAATATCTCACACAATATCTGTAGAGATGGATTTAAAATATCTTCAACCACATTATTGCTAAGAAAATAGAATTGCAACACCTCTGCCTGTATACATGGAGACTTAATCATTGAAGGGTATTGTAGGTGTGAGAATGTATGTATCTTTTTTCCTTAGGAAACCAGATTTCTTAATAATATAATTCCTTAAATTTTAAAATAGCCCTTTCTAAGGCATTGATAATGCTTTTGAGATAATATTCTATAGTATCTTTGAAAGAAAGGATTAACATGTTAGTGTCCTTGTCATATAGGTTGAAGGTTCAGTCACTCATTCATAGAACAGAGTTGAGAACATAGCTTGCTGGCCACAATTCTATCCCTCTGTTTTCTTTGCACAACTGTCATAAACCCCAGACATTTAAAGTACTAAAAAGCACCACACCTGTAATTTTTATTGCTCATTTTGTAAATACCACTCACTTTAATGAACATTAATTCAAAATGTATGTATTTGAAGTATTACTATGTATCAGATACTAATAATAACACATAAAAGTCAATAGCCAATATACTTATGTAATAAAAATGTGCTTCACTGCACACATAAATTCTAATTTTGAGGTGACATACAAAATACATAGTATGTACATTTTTCTCAATTAAATTGTGGAGACAAACAGAATGTAACCAAAATATTTCTTCTGATGCTTAACATAATTATAAAATATTTAATTGCTTAAATATATTGTGATATTTATTCTGTATTACATGAGTACCTGAAACAGCTGCTGATAACATATCAGTTCATAAGTTAAATAATACTATAAATTTAAAAACTGCAATTATATGTTACCTAGAGGCAACTGCTAATGTATAACATAGATTTAGTACAAACTAACTGCATAATAATGAATTAGTTTAAGTCTTAAGTATATGATAATATATTGTTCCTTTAATATTTTATGTGCAATTTTAAGATATAAAAATGTATATAAAAAACATGTATGCGATTCAAGGACATATCCCTGAAACACCTTAAACATCTTTGCAAAAATCAGTGTGAAAATGTTTGCAGGCTCAGGCATGAACCCTTCTGATAAACAAGTCTGTTCATTCAACATGTAATATTAACTCTAGTAGAACATGATTAAACATAATTAGATCCTCTTAACAGCATAAGCCATGAATAATCCTTGTTATTTCTTTCAAACTGTTAAAGCATTTGAAAGATTAGCTATTTTGATGGATTATTTTCAAGTTTCAAGTTTTATTTTTAGTATTTAGACTAAATATTATTGGGAAGGCAAGCTACTTAAATGAAAATCACTTCTTATCTGTGAAGAACATTTACCAAATTGATAAACCAGTTTTACTATAAAGGATAATTATTTTTATGTCAACTAGAATTCCTTAACTTGATTAGCTGTTAGAGTACAGACTTATTAAAATAAATATATAACCCAAATGGAAATACAACACCTGTAAATGTTAATATATTTGTAACCTTTTTTAAGTAATTTATTAGAGGTACTGATAACGTCATTGAAGGTAAATTGGGTTTGAACAATAGGAGTTCCAGTTCCAGACAAAATGGAGCAAACTCCTTTCATGACAATTTCTTCTATTAAATACAAGTAACCACTATGGACATAGTACAGCAGATAACAGTAAGAGTCTGAAAGGTGGGAAGAGGCAGGCAGATCTTGTTTGTTGAGGAATGGGTCATCTTTTTGCTTCCCCTATGTTCCAGACAGGGGACTGGAGAAACTGGCAACTGAGAAATGTGGACCAACACCAACCAAACAAACAAATAAATAAAGCACAAGAAAAGACTGTTCTCCCTAGCCAAAGAATCAGGAAAAGAGCAACCTGGAAGAATAGAAAACATTTTCAGCCCATGGAAGAAAAAGGCATGTTCTCACCACCTCATCCTCATCCACCTCTTACTTCTCTCTTACCTCCTTACAGCACCCACTCCAAATGTTATCAGAAGTAGAGTAAAGAGCCTAGATTGCCAACCCTGTAAAGTGTTAGCAAGTAGCACTTCACTACTCAAATTACACTAGTGTTAGCAGAGGCTAAATAGACAGCTTAGACCAACCCAATGTACAGACAGGAGGGACTCCCACCCCTGCCAACTAGAGCTTTGAGGGAGGGAGCCAGCAAAAGGGACCTTTAAAACCTATATATTTAGCCCTGAGCTGACTCCAGAATATAGCCCACATAAGAAAGTGAAAAGATTTCTTATGGTGAGATATTTGAGAGCCATACAACTGTTTGAAAACCACTGCCAAGCCTCTGGGTACTACACACAAAAAGCAGAGCAGAATAGCACTGCAAAGACTGAAAACTAAACAGAATCTGTTGTTAAACCTAAACAAGGTGACTGCCTTCTGAAAAATAAATTTTAAATACAATGTAAAGTCTAATAACATAACTCACCAAATGTCCAGGATACATTTGAAAATCTTTCATCATATCAACAACCAGAAATGTTAACAACTGGAATAAGAAAAAACAATGAGTAAACATTAACCCTAATGCAAATCACCTCAGCATAATCTCATCAAGAGATCAGTGTACTCATCTAAAACCTTTTTAACAAGCAATTACAAACACTCTTGAAACAAAAGGAAAAATAGAGAATTTTCACAAAGAAGGAGAATAGTAAAATAATAAGACCAAATGGAAATTATAGAATGGGAAAACACAAAAACCAAAATAAAACTCTTATTGAATGTACTCCAAAGCAGAATAGAGATAACAGAAGAAAGATTAATACATTTGAAAACCAATCAATAATAATTTCCAGATCAGAAAGCATAAAGAAAATTGAAAATTAAAAATAAACAGAAATTTAAAGACATTAAAAGGACAGAAAACTAATGTCATTAAATCCCACATGGAGATGAGGAAACATGTCAGTTTCAAAAAATATATTTAAAATAATGGCCAACTTCCAGCCAAGATGGAGGCATAGATAGATACACTTTGCCACCTAACAAAACCAAAGAAGAACAAATTTAAAATAAAACAATAACCACAACAGCCAGAAAAATCAAACTGTATGGAAGTCTGACAACCAAGGAGTGGAAGAAGAAATATTCATCCAGACCAGTGGGAGGGGTGGAGACGGGCAACTCAGGTAGAACCGACATAGTGCAAGGCAGCAGCTGGAGGAGTGGGTGAAGCAATGGCTGGTGGAGCGTTTGCTTCCCATTTGTGTACAGATAAACCAGGAGGATCAACTGGGGAGTGAGACAGACCACACAACCCAGGGTTCCAGTGTGGGAAAATAAAACCCCAAAACCTCTGACTGAAAAAAAAAATGTGGGGGTTGAGGTAGCAGGAGAAATTCCCAGCCTCACAGGAGAGTTCATTGGAGAGACAAAAAAGGTTCTAGACTGTACACAAACCCACCCACCAAGGAATCAGCACCAGAAGGGCCAAATTTGCTTGTGGGAAGTAGAGGAAGTGACTGTAAGCTGACCTAAAGCTGAGCAAACGGCACTGTTCCCTCTTAGACCCCTCCCCCACATACAGCACCACAATGTAGCAATGTGAGTTGCCCCACCCTGGCAAATACCTAAAGCCATGCTCCTTACTACATAACTGGTGTGCTGAGATGAAAAAACAAATAGCCCAAATGAAAGAACAGATCAAAGCTCCTGAAAAAATATAACTAAGTGATGAACATATAGCCAACCTATCAAATGCAGAGTTCAAAACACTGGTAATCAGGATGCTCACAGAAATGGTTGAGTATGGTTGCAAAATAGAGGAAGAAGTGAAGGCTATGAAAAGGGAAATAAAGGGAATCAACAGTTAAGGAAGGGAAGGAAACTGGGACTCAAATCAACAATTTAGAACAAAAGGAAGAAATAAACATTCAACCTGAAAAAAATGAAGAAATAATAATTTTAAAAAATAAGGAGAGACTCAGGAACCTCCAGAACAACTTTAATCATTCCAACAGCTGAATCATAGGGGTGCCAAGAAGAGGAGAAGAAGAGCAAGAAATTGAAAACTTATTTAAAAAAATAATGAAAGAAAATTTCCCTAACCTGGTAAAGGAAATAGACTTCTAGGAAGTTCAGGAAGCTCAGAGAGTCCCAAAGAAGTGGGACCCAAGGAAACACACACCAAGGTACATCATTATTACATTACCCAAGATTGAAGACAAGGAGAGAATCTTTAAAGCAGCAAGAGAAATGGAGTTACATACAAAGTAGTTCCCATAAGACTATCAGTTGATTTCTCAAAAGAAACCTTACAGGCAAGAAGAGGCTGGAAAGAAGTATTCCAAGTCATGAAACATAAGGACCTACCTCCAAGATTACTCTATGCAGCAAAGCTATTATTTAGAATGGATGGGCAGATCAAGTGCTTCCCAGATACAGTCAAGTTAAAAGAGTACATCATCACCAAACCCTTATTATATCAAATGGAAAAGGGACTTATCTGAAAAAAAGAAGAAGATCAAAACTATATGAACAGTAAATGACAACAAACACAACTATCAACAACCAAATGTAAAAAAAAAAAAAAAACAACTAAGAAAACAAAGAGAATAGGAATGGATTCACAGAAATGGAGATCACAGGAAGGGTTATCAGTGGGGAGGGGGAAGGGGAAGAGTGGGAGAAAAAATATAGGAAATAAGAAGCATAAATGGTAAGTACAAAATAAGGAGAGGTTAAGAATAGTATAGGAAATAAAGAAGCCAAAGAATTACATGTATGACCCACAGACATGAACTAAGATGGGGGAATGATGGTGGGATGGGGTTTACAGGGCATTGGGGAATAAAAAGTAGAAAAGAATGGGACAACTATAATACCATAATCAATAAAATATATTAAAATAAATAAATAAATAAAAATAAAATCTAAAAAAACCCAAAAAACATAAAATAAAATAATGGCCAATGATTTTACAAAATTGTCAAGAGGTGCAAATCTTCATATTCAAGAAAATGAATGAATATCAAAATATATAAATGCATGGAAATCCACACGAAAATACATCATAATCAGATTTCTGAAACTTAAAGACAATGAAAAATTTCCTGAACAGAGCTAGTACAATATGACACATTACCTGTAACAGGGCAACAAATGAAATGACAGTGAACTCCTCATCTGAAACTTTGAAAACCAAGAGAAATTGGTAAAACATTTTTCAATGCTGAAATCAAAGATCTTCAATAAAGAAGAAATTTCTATTTAACCCATGATTAAAGGGGGAATTAAAACATTTTCACATGATGCTAACTATGGTAATTTACTGCCAGCAGACCGAACTAAATGAATGGGCTAATGGAAGTTCTTCAGTCAGAAAGAAAATAATAACAGAGGGAAAGCTGGAACATCAGGGAAGGAGAAAGAACATGAAAATGGGTGAAAGTAGGGGTTTATATAAGAGACTGTTCTCATTTTGATTTTTTTTAATTAAAGGCTTTTGAAGACTTATAAGTCTCTAATACTCTAGTCATATGACACTATCAAGTACTTGTAATATACTCTGAATGTAGATGTGCCATATATATAAAGTACACCTTAAATTTCAAATACATAGTAAAAAAATGAAAATTATAATATGAAGATTTTTGGTTGATTGTATGTTGAACTGGTAATATCTTGGATATACTGGATTAATAAAAATAAGTTACTAAGTTGAAATTAATATGACCATATTTTTTATGGTGTGGCTAGTAGATGATTTTAAACTACATAAGTTGCTCCTATTGGTGGCTTTCATTGTATGTTTATTGGGCAGTGCTAACTTGAAGGGCTTAACATTTCATTTCATGAAAAACTACTAGAAGATGCCTTCCATTAAGAAGAAATTTGAAACTAGTAGGATCCAATAAAATGCAATCTTGTGGTAAAGCATATTGGTATATTTAAAGAATTCTTGATACAAAATTTTAGGAGAATACAGTTTTAAGAGAGTGTGATAGGGACTGTTTACTAGGCATGTAAATTTTTCTAACTTAGCTGTCTTATTCAGGAAAAAGAGATGTTGAGTAAATACAAGAGTTCTTTAAAAATATTTGGTAAATATTTTGTATTAAAAAATTTTAAGATAACTCCAAAAGAGGAACTACATTCTAAGCTTCAAGCCACTCAAGGGAACAAAAGGTGGAAGGGGTTGGGGAAGGAGGGAATGCAGAAAGCTTCCTCAAATCAAAAGAAGAGAAAGACAGACGGAAAAGAAAGGGAAAGAATTGCAAGCAGAAATTATAAAATGAGATGTTAAAAGTAAATATAAGTAGAAAAGATATGAAACATAAACCTATCGATTAAAAGGTGGAGCATTTCAGATAAGGCAAAGGACCAATAATTATGCAAAAACATTCCAACATCACTTTATCAAGTGAATGCAAATGGATGAATTGATGAAACACTATTTTTACCTATGAAATTGAAAAAAGTGTGGTCAAGTTTATCAAAAGTGGACTTTCTTAAATAGTACTGGTGAGAATAAAAATTATCTCTTTTAGAAAAAAAAGCTTGGCAAAAAGATGCTCATTATACTGTAAAACCTAAAATCAGATTTTATATGAATGCCTTATCATGGAAAATGGTTAAATAATTGAAAGTACATCTATATTATTAACTATTGTACAGTCATTAAAGTCTTGTTTTCAAATAACATGTAGCAAGATGGAAAATGCTTAGAATTTAAAAATTAAATAAAACATGATACACAATTGAATCACAAGATTGTTAAAAAAACTACATATTTCATTAATAGCCACAATTTATTTTTAAAGCTAATGTAATAAAACATTAAAATAAAAATATTTTTCTCTAGTTTCTGCTGAGGGCAAAGAAAATATAAATTACATTGCAAAATGAAGTGTGAGACCATATTGTAGAACTTGCAAGAGAAGGCTGTAGAAAACCATTTGTTTTTAGCCTTCTCATTTACATCAAGAAAGGAACTGACAGTAACCAGAGGGGAGGTGGGAGGGGCTAATGGGGGGCAAGGGAGAAGGGTTGTCAAGGAACATATTGAAAGAACACATGGACAAAGCCAAAGGGAGGTAAGGTCGAGGGTGGGAGGTGGGAATGTCTTTGGTGGGGAGAGTTGGGGGGGATGGAGACAACTCTACATGAAAACCAATAAAAAAATTTAATGAAGTAAAAAAAAAAAGAAAGGAAGTAGAAAATTAGAAGAGTGTGCTAAAGCCTCTGACGTGCTCCCGTGCATGGAGTTCATCTATCCTTCTCTGTGAAGAAGAAGAATGAATGAACTTATCCTTTCACATCAATTAAAGAGAGAGGGCAATAATGAAACTACTCAAGGGACTTAATATTTGTCATTTGCAGTTGCTGTGCCTGGCAAACAGATGTCAGAATGAGTCTGAGAAATCTGAGGATGAGTGGTTCTCTGACAGGTTAATCTGCTCAGGCAAGAGGCAGTGCTTCTGCATTGGGATCTGCCTGTCTCCTCAAGATTGTCCTGACAAAGTATTATGAGGGGACCAAACATAGGCCTCATGAGAGAGACAGCCTGGTGGGCTTGTCCTGATTTTGCCAAGGAATGTCATCCAGAGGGCCAATGAGACCCCAAAAGGGAGAGAAAATGTAGCTGATAGTGGAACTCTGAGAACCAAAGAGAAAAAGGAACCAAGATAAAGCAACCATTACCTGGTCAAGAGAACTGCAGTTGAAAACTCACGTGAGGCAGGGGATCATGCAGATCCCTCTCCAAAGAACCCAAGAGAGTATGCAATGAAGGAAAAATTAGTTTTAAATATCTCCATGCCCAATGACCACATTCCATCTCTGAAAAGTATTACTCAAAAAAAAAGTATCTGACTTCTTTCTTGTCTTCCTTCTCCTGCACATCCCACTTTAGGGGTTCAGACATTGTGATTGACAAGATGAAGAAGTTGGGGCACAAGCATCAATCAGTCAGGAAAAGAGAAGAGAGCATCCCTCTCTGCTACTGTATGCCCAGCCTACAAGCAGGCATGATCTAGAAAAGTGCCTGGAATCAAGATGAAATGTTGAATATTACAGTGACCTGAAAATATTAATTACCTTTTGAAGAAGATTCCATTATCTGAAAGGGACTAGACAATCCTGGGGACTTGCCCTAAATTCCATCCAGGAAAAGAACTAGTCTAGGAGGAGAACTGGTCAACAGAATAAATGAAAAATGTCAGGAGACAAGAATAAATATGCTTTGTGATTATATCACACAAGACATGTTTAATCCACATGGCAGCTACATTGGGAAGAAAGAATAAAGACCAGAAGGAAATCCATCCTTATTCACAGTAGTATTTGGGGAGGTAGTAATGGGATTTCTAGTGAGTTTTTCTTTTCTTTCTTCTGATTTTTATACAATCAGTATGATGTTTTTCTTCTCCTGTAACAAAATGGGATGAATAGTGCATGGTTGCCTGGGCCCCTGAATGTAATGAAAAGTCCATTTTTTAGTCAAATATATAAGTTTCTTTCAGAAAGATAAGAATTTTTTTTTTTACTGATGAGCTATTGCAATCTTGGAACAATGATAATATGTATTCAAACTGCAGTTTATTCCTTAAAATATCAACATACTTTATTAAGCATATCACTTTTTACTATTATATTTTTAGAAAATTTTAAGTTGCCCTAACAAAAATGAATTATTCACAATATGCTAAAGGGGTTCATTTTTAGTCTGTAATTAATACAGTTGGGTCAGGAAACTGGTTTGGGCACTGGGGGAGGAGAGTCAATCACACCTGTGCGGAACTAGTGCTTTTTAGGTTCTCACTCATGTCTCTAACTGCACTTAAAAATTGAAACATACACACACAACCACACAATATTTATGTATTCTGTAATCTCTTTTTACTTCATAAAGTTATCACATATTTTTATAAATTTACTATATAAATAAATATGTTATAACATCAACTGTTATCTTTTAGTGAAAACTTTTCAATAGTTTCTGTGTTAGAAATCTTTAATTTGGGAGTATGCAATCCTGGGCCATCAAAATGACTTAAGTTCTTAGCTGTAATTTTTCTTATTTATAAAACTACCTAATTATTTTTCATAGGAGAGTTAGGATTTAATTAATCACTTGATTCATGGAAAGTATAAAGTGCTAGGTCAGTATGAAAATTTTTTCACACATTTCTGTCACCAGACATACAGAGCCATACATTAATTTTTACTTAACTCTCATAAATTAAAATTGTAATGTAAGTAAATATTAAAAGAGGTGACCTGAAACATTAGTGTCAGTAATTGTGGGGTTTTGGTTACAATGCATATGCAACTGAATGTCTTAAGGGGAAGGATATCCAGAGAAATTCTCTTTATCTTTTTCATGGAGCTTTTACAAGTCAGAAGGGATCTGGTAATTAAAAGAGAGAATTATTATGACTGAACTAGTAAAAAACAATTAAAAAATAAAATATAGCAAGTTGATATGCCTACATTGGCAAAACAAAAGAAATGTACTGTGGGCGCCAGGGTCGGCCGCTGGGCTCCCGGGAGAGAGCTGAGTCATCGGCTCCCTCCCTGGCCAAACAAGGACTGAGCAGCACTGGGGGAGGCCAGTTTACCGGAGGGCACAGAGAGAGGAGTGAGAGAGGAGTGAGGACGAACAGGCAACCACACAGGGTCTGTAAGCACCCACGCAAAGCCCTGGTGAAAGTGTGCAACCCACCTAGTGCATCCAAAGGCACCTGCCTCTACGCCCACGCCCCCAACACAGAGAGAGCGTGGTTTGGTGAAAGTCTCGGAAACCACAGCATTGAAAAAGGAAAAGGCGCGGGCGCTCCCCGGGACCTATGAGGCCCAGGCTGTGAATTTGGGGGAAGTCGGTGCCCCTTGGGACCGAGAGAGTGCACACTCGTGAACCAGGAAAAGGTGCGGGTGCTCCGCGGGACCTGTGAGGCCCAGGCCCTGAAGGTAGGAGAAGTGGGCGCCCCTGGGGACCCAGAGAGTGCGCACCCGTGAACCCGGAAAAGGCGGGGGCGCTCCACGGGACAGCGAACACACGGCAGTGAATTCCCAAGGACGCACATAGCTGCACCCAGCCCCCCCACACAGATCTGTTCCGGGAAGCACCAGAGGGGCTTGGGGGAGAATGTGCACCTACACTATGAACAGTACACCAGAGGCTGACTGAGTCCTGAACAGGAACAGAGAAAAACTGTCTCCAGTCACCCCTCAGTGTGCTGAAGCCAGATAGAAAATGGGTTTGGCCAGTCTGAAACCAACAATAGGTGTTTTTTGTTTTGTTTTGTTTGATTTTGTGTTTGTTTGTTTTGTTTTTGTTTTCTTAATTATTTTAAAGTAACCTTTCATCTTTTAATTCCTATTATTTTTTGATCTATCAATTCTTTATGCTTCTCTTTCTGTCACCCTGGTCTTGACCCTGCTCTCTTGCTTTCCA